>NQII01004094.1:104252-150961 GCA_002778355.1 Clitarchus hookeri | reverse complement strand
GGGGGGGTTAAACTGCAGAAGGCATTTGGCACTGGGTTACAGTTCATGCTAGGCTTTGAGACAGTAATTCCACTTTGCACCACTCCTATGGGTGTATGGCATAGAGAAAGGAACTATGGTCTGCCATGCCAAGGAAGAGCAGGCGACTAAGATCCCTAGCTAGGTATGAAGCCAGTTGAGGCCAAACCAACCACAGTCGGACCCGTATAAACCAAACATTATGGTTGGCCTTCTAATGTGCGTGTTTGAGATGTACGTTTGACCGGTTAAGAGGGGCCTGCAGTCCTACTCTAGGTTCGGCAAAGAGGATTTCTAATAATGCTGTCTCCTGCTTTTCCTTGGTAGGCCGACCTCTACTTGGGATTAAAGTCACAGTCGTCCTAGAAATGAATGCTCAGAGGTTAGGTAAGATCACTTGTTTATTCCCATGAGGAATAGACACGGTGGCCCATACTAACTTCTAACTATCAACGTACTGTAACGGAAGTAAACTGTGGTAAAACCAGGTGAAGGGGGACCTGGGTCTAAATTAGACAATAGCAGATGCGGCTAGGTAGCTATAATGCTAACTTATCCTAACTAACTATAATGCTGTTTTCCAGAAGGGACATGGGTGTCACTACAAGAGGGGTAGTGATTGTTAACGGGGATGAAGACTTCTTCGGAGGTTGAAATTCTGGAAGATCTCTCCTGAAGAGCGGTGGTTTTTTGTGAGGAAGGCAGAAAGCTCCAGCACAAGGTGGTGGAGCGAGCTGCTGAGAATAAACTGATGTTTCTGGGCCATGCACTTGCCTGTATGAACGGCCGGCTGGAGCTCCTCCCTTAGCGACGAAGGCTGCCATCTCGTGGGAGAGAGACTAGAAGCAGGCTTCCCTGCTATGCGGGGTTGTGTCAGCTTCGCGGCTATTATACCGGCTAGTACGGCACCCACCATGACATTTCCCGCCGTTTATGGCCAGATTTGGTAATAGGATACGTCCTATTTTTCGTGGCAGGTTCCACACCGGCTCTCGTACCTGACCGATCACATCACATTTTTAGAGCGTAGGGCGCTCCCGTGGCTACTACGTGAAACGAGTTGATGATGAATCCAAAAGGAAGCCTCCATCTTGATTATACATGCGTGAGGTTGAAACTATTTGAAATAGATTAAAAATTTTACTAAGGCTGTTAATATTGGCAATCACAACTTTATGTACTATTTAAAACTGTTTCAAATACCATTGAGTGTGTCATGCTGGGACGCGAACTGCTGTTGTGTAATATGAATCTTCCATAGCGGCTGGTATACCGGCTTGTACATCAGACCATGTAGAAGCTTGTACAAGATCATGTACGGCAGTAGGTATCTTGTAATATTGGCTTAAGAGAGACAGTCAACATGAATGTATAAAATAAACCCAATGGTATGATTCATCAGCAGGATTACCACATAGAATATAAATCTGCATTAAAAATGCAGCAATAAAAAAAACCATTCTACAAATAATAAAGTTAAATATTTTTCGAGGGTGCCACATTTTGCATCGGGCTACAATTTGACTGCTAAAACCTAGACCCTGTAATTACAGTAGTAACTTATGAAAACTTGTCACATTTATTTGTCACTTTGTGTACATTTGTAGGGTATAAATAAGAACATAAAAAAAAATTTCACTAAATAGCTTGATTATTTTTATTTGCGTTTTCAGCCATACAAGTTAGTGGTGTTGAAATAACCTATTCATGATTGTGATTTTTCTCCGTCGATGCTATCGAGGTTACACACATGTTCTTTATATTTCTACTGTAATGCTTGCACCCTGCAGTGTTAGCATCATGAAAAATGTAAAATTCTCGTGTTTTATCTTACACTAGCTGTGCCTGTGGCTCCGCTCACGTGGACTACAAAATTATTGTTTAGGTTTTTTTAAAATAAAGTTCCCCCCACCCCCCAACTAAAGTTCCACCCGTCGCCGCCATGGCTCTCCACTTCCACGTACGGTAAACCGACTCGCGAAAAATTACTTTTTCACGAAACTTTTATATCTCTTAAAGTATAGGCGGGAATTGTATGCCGTATAGAACATTTATTATCTTCGTTAAACAGTTCTAATGACTTTTTTTCTTTGATAAATATTAATTTTTGAATGGGGAAAAAACATTTTGAATTTTACGTATTTATTTATTGAGAAATTAAATGATAAAAACGCTTATTAGTATTTCTCTGTTATAGATAGGTATATGCTACCGCTGAGTTTTTTTAGGTCTCTTTATTCTACACAGTTCTTTACTACGTGATATTGTTCAATCTTTAATGGTTTAGACAGCCTACTGTAAGGGAGTGCACTGGCGGCAAACTTTTTTCCGCTTTGATTCACTATTATCATCACCGCTAATTCCTTATTTTACTTTACGTAACAAAATATATACTAAAACCTGGCCAGAGAACATAGCTATGAATAAAAAAAAAACGTGTCTGATAAGTGGTTCTTGAGTGATAAGCGCACTAACAGACGGACGGAGAGACATTGAGTTTTACAATATTTCTGGGTTGCCATATCAAAAAATGCATTTTAAATCAAGAAGTTTTCCAATAACCTTAACAAACTCAATTTTAAGTTTTTACATCTGATTCAGTTCTATCAAATGCCGTTCATATAAACAATCAATTCACCATAAACTATCTCAATCAATTGTCGAGCCAACTATGTTTTTACAACTTTACACACATCTTCACACATTTTTTTTCTTTTTGCAAAGTGTTTGCTTATTTAACAATTAAAAATAACTAAAGCGAATTTCGTGAAAATGTCGTGATTGTGTGCCTTGCAAAAAACAAGGATCCTTATGAATACTTTACTAACAAACTGTCTCGTCCAGCTCTGCATCATAGATTGATTTGCAAACCTGTTTTTATGCTGATTGTGACAGACGGGAATCTCTGTTCATGTGTGCAGTTCTGAGAAATAATTTAGCCATAACACATCTACATTTTTAAATATTGTTTCGTGAATGAACATCTTATTTTCTAGAAAATATTTAACAAACTTTCTCATCAGGCGCTGCATCTTACGTGGATTTGCGGCCCAGTTGTAGGATAATTTTTCTGTTAATCAACATTTATATTTTCATTTCTGAGGAACCCTTGTACCAGAACATGCCGTTCTTTTTAATATTTATGTTTTATTAAATAAACAATGTGTTGTTTTGTTTAGTTAACAGTAAAACAGTGTCCTCTGTCATTGACTGAATGATCTGACATTAATAAAAAAGCTCAAATTTTTCGTGCCTGAAAAATATTTTTAGCCAAGCTCGAGCTCCAAGCAGGTATTTGGCTCGAGTTCGATTTTAGAATACTCGCAGACTTGCATTTTTCATTTTTATTACTTTTTTTGATAATGTTCGTCATTGCCTGCCACAAAATATTTTACTCTCCTTCCTGCTGTGTGAATGAAATATTTTGCATTTTGGTGGCCTTTTCACTTACATTTTTAATATATAACTTGAAATAATTGTCTTTTGGCAAAGGTAACATATCAGAGAGCCAGGGTTAATTAATTGTGTGGACTTGAGTTGTAACTTTGCTAATACTGTACATCTATAACTGATTCAGATAGTAGCAATTAATGGTAGCCAACTGTAGCAGAAATGTAATTTTGTTTCACACTTTGAAAATTTTAAATTTTTAAACACCTTTCTATATACAAGCTACAGCCAACCCATGTTAGGAAGCTTTGACTTTGTGTTCACTGGTTTGTTTTTGAGTAGCAATTGAATAGTACATGTTTCAAAAGCATTTCTATCTTTTTAAAAATTCGTGGTTTAATAATGATTCAACTCAAAAATATTTTGCCACCTTTGAGGCAAAGACTGTGTGTTAAGAGGGCACGAGACATAAATCAACTCCAAATATGTTAACTAAAGTACATAGGCTTTTGGAAGCAAATATAGAAAAACTAGGAAAGTAAAATCCTAGATAACATTTTTGCAAATTTTGTGGGCAACTTTTTTGCCATGTTTGTGCATTTATTTTGGGTAATGTCTTGCTTTGCAATAACCTATAAAAATTTACTGCGTCAGAAGTATTTGGGAGGAAAATAATTATGTAGGATTCCCCTTTCTTAACTTTTTCTATTAGCTTTCATAAAAAAAAATCTGTATCTGTAGCATGAATTTATGTCTCATACACATTTAATGTAAACATATGTGAACCTTCTTGTAAGGTCTTTCGACTAGTGATTAGCGCAAGTAGTTTTTCCCATATAATTGCGAGTGACACAACAGTTTGATCATTGTGTTAATGACAAGTGATATTGCCACAGTAAAGGAGCAGAGCCCCAGTTCTGCAATTCCCGCGTGAAGTTGCTGTGGGATCGTTGGAGGAATGTGTGGATGCTTGCGTGGGAGAGGCAGCGTCGTCTACAAGAAAAGTATAACTACCTCTTGGAGCTGGAGAAGGTCAAGAACTTCAGCTGGGATGACTGGCGTAAACGCGTAAGTTGCAGCCCCATGTTATTACTACAAATGGCTTCTGAATTGCTAACATCCATTGTATTTTAAATAATTTAAGTTAATATTAGGTTTTTGCTTGACATAAAAGTACTGTATTTTAGACTACTCACTACTAATAACAGCACCTAACAGATATGTTGTGCTGGGTCATTATTTTAGGCTTTAATTTGATCAAATCATTTCTTTTATAGTATGTTTGAAATATGCTGTCATAATTGTTCACAATAACCATAATTTGCCACATTATTCATTTTGGTGTTTACATTCACAGTCAAAGTCCACTTTAAACTTAAAATTTTTTTGTATTGGAATTTTTAGTTGAGAGCAAAACTGAGGTTTGTTAGTTTTGAAAAATAAATTTGGTGTGTTTTCACATGCACTAGCATGCACATGCACACCCACATGTGCATGCATGCATGCGTGCACACAGAGAGAGAGATACAGCTTCTTTTGAAAAGAGTTTTTGTGTTTTAAACATTGATAATATGTAATTTTATTTAAAATATTTTTGTTTTTCAGTTCTTGAAATTCATGAATCACAAGAAGTCTCGCTTAACAGATCTGTTCCGCAAAATGGATAAAAACAATGATGGTCTCATTCCTAGGGAAGACTTCATTGATGGTATTATGAAGACAAGTAAGTAAAATGTTCAGAAGTAAACTTTGTGTTTTACAGCATTAATTTTTTCATCCTATAATAAATAATGCTATTACTAGATGTGTATTATATGAAGTGGTTGACCACTGCTAATACTTTTACCTAGACTGTAAATTTTAAATTTATTATTGTTTTTGGTTTAGAGTTTGATACATCACGCTTGGAGATGAATGCGGTTGCAGACTTATTTGATCGCAACGGTGAGGGCTTTATTGATTGGAAAGAGTTTATCGCTGCCCTCCGACCTGATTGGGAAGAACGCAAGCCGGAGACTGATGCTGATAAGATTCACGATGAAGTGAAAAGGCTAGTGATGCTGTGTACCTGCAGGCAAAAATTCAGAGTGTTTCAAGTTGGCGAGGGCAAGTACAGGGTAAGCAACTTGCACCTAATTTGTCTTCATGGATTACAGTTCATTTTACTAAAAAAAATTGTTTTATTGTGTATTAAGGTTCTTTGATAATGAAAATGTGTTCAAAATATACGAGTAATATCTTGACTCATGTCCAGTAAACTTAATACATATTGTAAGGTGAATCACAGTATGTAACAGTATTTGTTCTTCCACTTGTGTTTAAATTGTAAATGTAATTAAAATTCTTAAAGGTTCAAAAAATGTTATCAGTAGTGTTTCCACGATGTCCACTTGTCAAATGGGGTTGGAAAATTTTCTCAAGTTTCCAGTTGAAGGCCAAATGATGTGAAAATAGCTTTTAGAGTTGAATGTAGAAATATTCTGCCCTAAACACAAGGAAAAAATTTGCAATTTACTTAATATCATATGGTAGGATTGGTCATAGTTAAAGACCCGAGAATTTCTTGAGTAGCATGTCCTAAAATGCTTGAGTAAGAGGGGCAAAAATTCTTGAGTGAAAACACAAAAATTTTACTTTAGACAAAAAAATGGGGCATTGAAATTCAAGAAATACAACAAAACTAACTACACAAACATATTTTATACTTTTAAAAATCTCATAAAAAGCTAACTTAAGAAACTCACTAGACATTTCTACAGGTTTTAGATGTTAGAATTGTTTTGTAGTAAAACCCTGCAATAAGTAGTTTACTTGCAAAAAAAAAAGTGTTCTTAAAGATATTTTGAAATAAATTTCTAACAAGAAAATTATGATTTCAAGAAATGTCATAATTTTCCTTCATATGCATTGGAAGAGAGAAGTTCAAGATTGGTCAGACTCATATTTGTCCTCCTGTTTGTATAAACACAAGAAAATTGTGAGAAGAGTCGCTCACAGTCCACATTTGACTCTGGCATCCAAAAAACTGTTGGGCTCCCACCATAAAGTCCTTGTGGTCATCATCCATGGATTTAAGTGCTTCCAAGACATTTACATTAGTGTCTCTCTTCAATTTCTCTTTAAGCTCTATGTGCACCCCCATCAAATTTTAAGTCTCGCAGAAATTGATTCTTGAAAATAGAACTTGAAGTATGGCGCTGCTAATTTCCTGGGTCAGAATGTTTTGCTTGTTAAAATGCAATGCGTAGTTGTATTTGCTCTGCAGCCAACGTGTGAAGGCAAGCGCGCACGACTGAGAAAGAGAGAGAACTTGCTTTTTCTTTTACTAGGCAACAACTTCCCCTCGAACGCCAGAAAGAGGAGGGAGGGAGGAGCGCGGCTGAGAGACGGAGGGGAATGAACTGTGCAACTGTGAAGTTTGTTTGCCATATCTTCATAAATGTTCAATATGACCACCACGAGCGGCCCGAACGACATCTACGCGATAATCAAACTTGTCCCACACTCTTGTCAGCATGTCCGGTGTTACGGTTGGGATGGCATCCGTAATTCTCGTTTTGAGGTCGTAATTGTTAACTGGCAATGGTGGACTAAACACTTGATCCTTTATGTACCCCCATAGAAAAAATCCCACGGGGTAAGATCCGGGCTTCTTGGGGGCCAGTGATGAAGAGCCGGGTTACCAGCTGCTCCTCGACCAATCCAGCCTTGCATCAACGTCTCGTTCAGGTATCCGCGAACAGCTAGGTGCCAATGGGGTGGCGCACCATCCNGGTCACCAGCTGCTCCTCGACCAATCCAGCGTTGCGGCAACGTCTCGTTCAGGTATCCGCGAACAGCTAGGTGCCAATGGGGTGGCGCACCATCCTGCTGGAAAATGAAGTCCCCCGCCGCCTCTTCTAACTGAGGAAACAACCACTCCGTAAGCATGTCCAAATAAGGGATTCCAGTAACAGTGGGCTCGTGAAAAAAGAAATGGCCNTCCTGCTGGAAAATGAAGTCCCCCGCCGCCTCTTCTAACTGAGGAAACAACCACTCCGTAAGCATGTCCAAATAAGGGATTCCAGTAACAGTGGGCTCGTGAAAAAAGAAAGGGCGGAAAACAGTTTCTTTGGATACAGCGCAAAAGTGTTCACTTTGTGGGAAGCGCGCTCGTGTTCAGTGGCTTCATGTGGAGGCTCATGACCCCATATCCGCACATTGTGCCGGTTCACCTTACCATTTGAATGGAACATCGCTTCATAACTAAAAACCAGCTTAGACATGAAGGCATCATCTACCTCGTTCTGGGCAAGAACGAACGTGCAGAAATCACATCTCAGTTCTTTATCCCTTTCGGTAAGAGCCTGTACAAGCTGTAACCTGTATGGTTTGTACAGCAATCGCTTTTGCGACACTATCCATACCGTCGATAGAGGTTTGCATTTCCCGGCTAGCTTGTCAAGTTGATTTTCTCAAACAGCGAACGAATGCTTGTTGAATCCGTTGCACATTCACTTCGGACACAGGTGGCCGCTCAGAACTTTTGCCTTTGCAAAGGCACCTGCCACAGTCGTTTACAGTTTATTAATGTCTCAAACTTGCATCGCATGACTAAGCTACGAAGGCAGGAGGGATGTTCGTTCCCTCCTGGCACCCTAACGACCCCCCACACCGGCGAAAATAAGTTGATAGAATTTAGGTGACATTAAACTGAAAAAAAAATGTGAACAAAAGATCTTACACGGTCACGGGTGCTTGCCGGTGTGGCTGAAATTCTTCATGCCTGATGCGTCTTCTCACGCCCATGCGTCTTCTTCGACGGTTGGTTACTTTGTTCCTCTTAGGCGATAGGCACCACTAGTATATATTAGGCAGGCCTATCACCCCCTTCTCCTAAGATAAGCGCATGGCATCCGGCATCTGCCAGTAGCGTCATCCAAAACTACGCTGGGTCCCGCGCTCTCAACATGTTATCGTACCCGAAACTGCGTCGCAGGAAACTAAAACTGTTGACACCGTCCACTTCCAGAGAACCGAACTTCTCATGACGCAGCCGGAAAGTTTCTGAATAATGCTGACGCATAACCAAAACAACAACTTTCAAAATGAGACGGTAAACGGACTTCTGTTACAACGTAAACAGCAGATGTCCATCCGATAACCTACAAAAGCACACGTCTGCTCTATAAACAAACTATTACGGGAAACGAACCACCGCGGCTTTAACTTGAAACCTGATAAAATATTACGAAGCTTTCCAAAGCTAAATACACACAAAAGAATTTTACACCCATGTCCCGAAAAATTAAGAATATTGCATCATTACAACCTCAACCCATGAATTACGAACACCATCCAAACCGTAACACCGGACATGCTGACAACAGCGTGGAATGAGTTTGATTATCGCGTAGATGTCGTTTGTGTAGCTCATGATGGTCACATTGAACATTTATGAATGTATGGTAAACAAACTTCACGGTTCCACGGTTCATTTGATTGGTCAATCATGGATGTAGGTTGTTTGTTTTTGATATTATAGTCCTTCAAATTTGGGATATTTTTTTATACATATCCTGTATTATTGCAAGTTGGCCAATTTTGTGGTAATTAGAGCTCACCTTATACTATCATCAAAAACATATCTTATGCTCTGTTGTTAGATTAATGTTTGTATGCATTTATCGTGGTATCCTGTGTTTCCTTGTTAAGTGAAGAGGTTTGGGTGGCTCCTTATGTCAGGGTTTTGAGTGCCGATGAGGGTGAAGTGAGATGAGTGTGGAGCAGTGCTGGAATACAAGGGTGGGTGAAACAGGAGATCCCTGAGAAAACCTGCTGACCAGCAGCATCATCCAGCATGATTCCCACGTGCGAAAATCCAGGAGCAACCCTGCTGGGAATCGAGCCGTGTTTAACTTGGTGGGAGGCAAGCACTCTAGTTGTTTCACCGGCGTAGTCCCATGTAGATTTGTGTAAATAGTGACAGTGTGTAGATAGTTGGCTTGAGTAAATACTTGCAGCAAGTAATTTATGTTGTTCAACTTTTGACAGTTCCATCTGTTAATTTTCCCAAGTGCTTCTGTGACCTATCTTTTGCAACTTTGATTATGTTTCCGTATTATTTACTTAATATAATACTACATAGATTGTAATGCCAAGTACACACTTTCATATCAAACACGTCATTTCAAATATGGAACCAGATTTTATAACAGTCGTAACTTGTTTTTATGTTTCAGTTTGGTGACAGTCAGAAGTTGAGACTTGTCAGAATTCTACGTTCCACAGTCATGGTCCGTGTGGGAGGTGGCTGGGTAGCACTTGATGAATTTCTTGTAAAGAATGACCCTTGTCGTGGTGAGTACCTGAATAAACATGTCTCTGTGACCTGCTGGTTTGCTGAAATGTTGTATTATATTCCACTGTCCCAGTCTGACATGACTGGAAATCACACTATGTATAAGGTAGCTTGCTTTTTTGAGCAGACAACTCATTAAAACCTAGGGTAGTTTATTAGTACCAGAGGATAGCAGTCGAAATGTGTGCTCACCAAGTATGGAACGGGAAATGTAAGGGATATACGGTACTGTATTTACTTTGATAGCATTTTTCATATGCTAAAATAATGGTATTTTCTAGATAATTAGAAATTTTCTGTTTAAGTTTACTATATTCTGTATATTTCATTAGAGAAAACACTGTGGCTGCAGTTTTATGCTGGAGAACATTTTTCATATCATGATGATGTGCTATTCGTTTTCATATATTGCACACATGTGTTTCTTATACAACATTAATTTTTTACTTGCTTAACCATAAGCTGCAAAAGTCACAATGGCATCCTTGTGCACTTGCTGTTATGTGCGGTCAAAATTGTGCATGCAAAACCCCAAAGTTCATTATTCTAGGATGTCTTAGCTGTCTCTTTTAGTTTACTGCTGTTCAGGTGAATTTATTTCTGCTGTGGGATTGTTGAGCAATGAGTCTGTAAATATTTATTTAAGCATCCTGGACTAGCAGCAACAGAAATATGAACTATGGTGTAACTTCTGCAATTTCATGATGCACATGACTGTTGGGTAGGCAATGACACATTTCTCCTTTCTCCGGAGGACCATAAATCATTACTTCACTGAAAGTTTAATGTTCAAAAGAACGTCAATTCCACTACTGAAGTAAAATGAGTGCGTACGATAACTACTACTTTATTCACCACCCGCACCATCTTGGTGAACATTGAGTGATGTCAAAACAAAACATCAACACTAGCAAATATCAATACTATTGAAAGTAACAACACTAAACAATGACCATGTGTAATGTGTGACTGTTTTGAGAGAGTTTTCGGTGGTTTCAAGTTTCAGAAGGCATTGGACCGCCTGATCTCTTTCCTTTGACTGTAGGAAGTGTGTAAGATTAGAGGGTCAGACGGGACACAAAGGGAATAGCGAGGAGGAGAGTAAGGCGAGATGTTTGAGCATTGTAAGGAAGTAATATTTAAATGGGAAGTGTTCACCTTCATCGGGCAGTGGTAGGTGAGCTTTCATCTGCATTGAAATAAGATACCAAGGTGAGAAGTGATTAAGTCAAGGTTTTGAATTGGTAAAATAATTGAAGGGAGGGGATTGCAGTGAGGTATGGTGTAAATGTTAGGGTAAGTGGAATGCAGTAATGAAGGTTTACTTTGAATGTTTACCTTCAAAAAATTGGTAGGTACTGGAAGCATTCATATTACAGGTTGGCTAATACACAGAATCCTGAGCATATTTTTCTTTTCTCATTGCATTATCATCAAAGAATAAACATGACAAGAAACCTGCATTGTAGCAGTTTTCCGAAAAACCGTTGTAGACACCGGAAAATACATACGTAGAAATGNTATTTTTCTTTTCTCATTGCATTATCATCAAAGAATAAACATGACAAGAAACCTGCATTGTAGCAGTTTTCCGAAAACCCTTGTAGACACCGGAAAATACATACGTAGAAATTAACATTTACGTTCTACAGGACATCTGATCTTCTGCAATAATGTATTGTACTAGTTTTTAGCCACGCTAGAGACGTGGTAATGTTCAGGATCACCTGCACTTGTGAGGGTGGGGTAGGTACGGAGATGAAAGCAGTCCCATTGCACTTCTGCTTGCTTATTGGCTAATCTCATGCTGGACGGTTATTGTCTTGTCTGTTAACTATTGAAGGGGCCAGAGTGGTGTAGTGACTAGAGCACTCTCCTCCCACTGAGGCGAACTGGGTGGGAATTGTGCCAGATAATGCTGCTGGTCAGCGATTTTTCTCGAGATCTCCAGTTTCCTCACTCTTACATTCCGGTACTGCTCCATTTCCACCTCGTTTAACTCCCAACACCTCTAAAGACCTTGTTAAGAGCCACCCAAATCACTTTGCTATTACAAATGGTGCATGGTCAGTTGGCAACTTGTGGCTAGTTTGTGCGGCAGGTGTGAAACAACTTGAGCTTGCGACGAGGAACTGTTTTTGTGTACTGGTCTCTTCAACAATCGCGATCATGTATAAACCCAGTAAAAATGCCTAATGTAGTTGTGCCAAAGTGCATTAATTTCCAGTAAAAATGTTAGTCTAGTGTTTTCTTCATTAAGGTTTCCTTCTGTCCTGTAGTAGCACAAGAACCACTCTTACATGATGCGACATGTAGATCCATTTTAAATGTGTGGGTAGTTTATAGCAAATTTTAGTACAGAAGAGAAAGTTAGCAAGAATGAGACCTGTATTAACTACCAGCACATGGCTCTAGATAACAGTATGTCTAAAAGTTTCGTAAGCCATTCAAAAGTTGGTGTGTAAAAATGTGTGGCTTTTTATTCTTTTGTAGAGGAAAAGTTAACTAATTCAAATCACAGTGTCTGTGCGTATGGCAAGTCTCCAGATAAGGAAGTTGATTTCACATTTGGTAAATGAATAACACCCTGAGATTAAAATTAGTCTTCCAGAAATGCTCAAAACTACAGTTTTTTTCCAAGTAAAGGCCAATTTTTTAGTTGCACCATTGAAACTTTAAATATTTACTATTTACTTTTCAAATTCACAACAGGATCAGTTTTCTATAATTTAGTTGTAAGTTTTCAGTTAGTAACTTTATTTTAATATGTAGTAAGCCTTATGCAGTATATATAATTACTATTTACTTTACTGGGATGTTTTGGATGTACCGCTTTACTTTATTTGTTACCTTAGAAATACATAATTTATTTAAACTTGTTCATGTTCATTAAAGTATATAGAAATCCTTCTCACAGAACAGGTCTGAAAGTTCATTACAACACATGCCTTGATCAGTTGTTCAATATTTCAAATTGAAATTTAGTTACGTGAATAGTTCATTGTTTATGTTATGTGGGGTGTAATTTGTTCAGTGATTCTTATGGTATGATGCATAATTTAAAAGTATAGTGTGTGCTCGTGATAATGCAGAACCTATGGACTAACTATGTCAAAAAAATTAATTCTAGGCATGGATGAGAATGTTAAAGGTTTGTCGGATGTACATGAACACCGTATTCCTAGTTTTAATAAATATGCCATAGTTTCTGTGCTTGTGTGTGCTGGAGATGTAAAGGTGAAGGTGGTGTCGTGAATTTGTGGGTCACAATATGTTATTCTGTTTAGTTTTTTTTTCATTTTCAGTAGTCCTTTTTGTTTTCTCGAGTTCTTTTATTGAGTTTCTGTAGTACAAAACATGATTTAAACTCCTATATTTGTTAGTTAAGAAACTGTTGAGCAGATGGCACTGTGCACGAGTAAACTCTGAAGTTAGTCATACTAATTATAATTAGTATTTACTAACAGAAAATATATAAGTGAAAATTTAACTGACAAATTTGTGTATTTTATTTAATGTGAAATGGGCCTTGTTTGTCATGTGTTGATGAAAATAATATATATTTATAAATTATTAAAACTCATCAGTCTAAAATAAATTTTCAGTTTCACTGTCACAACTCCTGAGGTATAAAACATTTTAATGGTTTTGGTTAATTTTTAATTTATTTTGTTTCCATCTGTAGAAAATGCTGGCTAGCTTTTTACGGTAGTGTATTTCTTGAAAATGTGTGTTGTAAAAAGATTGTCGGGCACCATTTTTTTTTTCTCGACGAAACTTGCTTTTTTTCATTAGGAATAACTGGTACCTATTATACAAATTTTATTTTTGAACACTTTTATTTTGTTTTAAATTACAAGTAATATGTAATTTTTGTCATGAATTCTATTTAAAAAAAAAAATTAATGCAAACATTTTTAAATGAACTAATACGGCTACCCAAATATTAGGGTTGTGCGAATGAGACTTTTTCCCATGAAATGAAAACAAAAAATATGTTATGAATTTTTGTGAAACTGTAATGAAAATAAATTATTTCATAAGAATGTAGTTTTAATGAAAGTTTAACAAATTTTATAACCTTTCAGCAAGTTATTCCGTAAATCAAATTTGTTGCAAAACCAAATAAAAAAAATGGCTGATATAATTTTACCACAGGGGTTCTTACTAATATTTAAATTTCCATTTTATGTAGTTATTTTAATTATGAAATAATAAAAACCTACAATATGGTTTAAAGTTGAAAATTTCCTTTGCTATGCACTACATGAACATTCATTAAGCACCCAAATATTCATCAATATTGAGGATTTTCGTTTCGTTAAAACTTTCTGCAACCAATTTTCTTACAGAAATTAAAATTTAAGTTGTAATTTTTCATTTAAGTTTCAGTACACCGAATATTCGCACAACCCTATCAAATATAGAACAATTTTTCACTATATGAGAAAGTGAAACCCAGTTTGGGGGGTTTTAAGTTTTACTTTGGCTTTATGCCACTAGACCAGATTTTGTTTTGTATTGGAAATGGAGATATTAATGTGTATTACATGTGTGACACAGCTTCTAAACTTGACACTTTTGAGAAATCCCTATATTAACTTTTGACACACACATCCAATCTCTCTCTCTCTCTCTCTCTCTCACACACACACACACACACACACACACACACACACGGACACACCAGACACACACAGATATATATAAATATATATATATTTTTTTTTCTTCAATATTTATATGAACAAACTTTTGGATGTAACATGAAAGTTATCTTTAAAAAGTAGACATGTGTCAAATAATAGAATTAATAGTACGGTATATATTTTCTCTTTCCCTCTCTCTATGGCTAAAATCTATCTCCCTCTACCAACTCCTCTCTCAAAAATTTTGCCTAAATTTATACCAAAAATGATTTTTAAAACCTCTCCTGGCTATACATTACACACATTTATTTTTTTCACCATTTCAAATTATATTTTTTTTGTGGTGGCATGTAGTTGTTATGCTTCCAATCCCTGAT
Organism: Clitarchus hookeri; assembly: GCA_002778355.1. NCBI lineage: Eukaryota > Metazoa > Arthropoda > Insecta > Phasmatodea > Phasmatidae > Clitarchus > Clitarchus hookeri. The sequence continues at coordinate 136,187 of NQII01004094.1, read as the reverse complement.
CCCGATAAGCCAGAACAACACGAGCCTTGGTGTCCACTCAGCACAGTCTCATTATGGTGTAAGCTGCCTGCTACGTTTTGTGCAAGGTGCATGGTTTGGTTATGTTGTGTGTTCTATGTTTTGTGCTAATGTCAAAGAAATGATCTTCAGCATATTTCAGTTAATGACCGACAAGACTTAAACTGACAAGACATAATTCAACAAGATGTAAAATGTGTCTTGAGAACATTTCCAATTAAGTATTTTACAATAATCCGCTATTGTTATAATGATCAGTTTAGAGCTTTCCATATATTGCTTTTAGACTAATGCCCAAACACAACAAGCTAGGAAATTCTCATGGAAAAAAATTAAATAATTTTGGTGAGTACTCTTTTCATGTGAGTATTTCTTAATGTGTTTTGGTCTACATTCATTATACTCTTTCTTTATCCCTATTTGATTTATTTTTATTGTTTTTCCCAAGAATGGTTACGGATGATAAGATTAGTCTTTTTCAACTATGACCTTTATACTAAGTCAGCCACACAAAACAAAAAGTGACTTGAATCAATGTTATCAAAACAGTGCTACAAATATTTCATCAGGTGGCATTAAAAAGCAGATCAATAACATATTTACTAGGGATGAGTTTAATCCTATTTTTGGCCGAATTGAAATCCATAATCGAATCCTTTAAAACATTCTCGAGTCTCGAACCCGAATTTGAATCCATGTTACTAAAAAATTGTTCTGGTCTCTTTACAATATTATTTCTACAGTGAGAATATACTGGGAACACAGCTACAGATAATTCTAAGAGTGAATACATAAACTAAACAAACAAGATCATTCAAGGTAAAATGTCATGCAAAACAAAAATTGAAAAAGGACGGTGAATCACACACATTATTAGCACTGACGCCACTGTGCGAATTACTTGCGGGATTGTACCACCAAGTTTTTTTAGATAAAAGAAATTAAACAGTTTCCTGAAATAATGTAGGCATGTATCGAGAAGAATTATTTGTGTAATTTTTAGTAATGATAGCTACATTGCGTATAGCATTTAAATTAATAAAGTACGCGAAGGAAGTGTGAGATGTCCGAAGTTTGTTCACGTGCTGCGGAAGGCCTGTTTCCAACTAACATGGTGGAGTAAGCACACTACAGATTGTACATTTACTTTTGCAATAAAGAATGCATTTAGTAAATGCAGATTTTTATGGTGCCAATGAATCTTCCGTAAGAGCAATGTAAAAAAATTCCCACTGAATAACATTTTTGCTTTCTCGCATATAATGTACGTATTTATCTCTCAAATCGTAGAAATTTGCTCAAAAACTTAAATTATTTTTACAAAAAAAAAACAAGATGCTTGAATTGAATCATTTATGCATGTATACAAAAAAGTTACACATTTCTATTTACTTTACGTGTGTACATCCACCATTGCAAATCCATAAATAGAGACAACTGTTTTTGGTGAAAATATTTCCATGATCTAGTCAGTTTCAATACTCTGATTTCAGTATATTTTACTCTAATTTTTCTACAATTTTGTTAAAATATCAGTAATTTTTGAAATTTCATTTTAATATTTCAAATGCTAAATATATGTAAAGTTAATTAAGGTATTTGATTTTTTTATAAGTGTTATCTTAAAGGCTACAATTTGCCAATTCATTGTGGGGAGAAAAAAAAACAATACTTTCCAGTACATACACAGTACATGTGTGTGCATATAAAAGAGAGAACTGGTATGAATGTGTAATAAAATATCATAAATTACATGTATCACCACCTTGATTCCCACATAGAGTAGAACACTATTGTAAAAATACAACCATAAAAATACTACGCTAAAGATAGATGTAAAATATTTTGTTAGAATGCCACATTTTGCATCAACCCAACTATTTGACTGCAAAAACTTAAACCCTGCAACTTATAAAAACTGGTTAAATTAATTTATTTCAATTTGTTTATGTAATTTGTGTTTTATAATATCATAACAATATTTACTAAATAACTTAGTTGTCTTTATTGATATTTTTTCCATAATATACGGCTTTGTTGAAATACACTAGTCACTCTCTTAGATTTTGAATTTCTCTGCTGATTCAATTGAGTTTACCAAAATGTTTGCTCCAGGTTCTTGATCATAAAGCGGTGTTGTTGGCGTTATGTTCTACGGTACTTGTATTCTTTATATTTGCATTATGATACTTGCACACTGCTCTGATAACATTATAGAAATTCTCTATTTTTAACGTATACTGCTGAATGAAAAGCTTTTTAACCAGCATTTGAAAATTAAACGTCTCATTCCATATTATTGAATGTCGTTCTGACAAGCAATGAATTATTCAATCAATCATTCAAAAAATTGATTCAGCAGAAACAACTGCAATTGATCGCTCAAACTAACAATGTTTTTACTGCTTCAGTTGTCAATCTTAACACAGTTAATTTGTGTTTTTGCTAAGCGTTTGCTTATTTGACANCGTATAGCATTTAAATTAATAAAGTACGCGAAGGAAGTGTGAGATGTCCGAAGTTTGTTCACGTGCTGCGGAAGGCTTGTTTCCAACTAACATGGTGGAGTAAGCACACTACAGATTGTACATTTACTTTTGCAATAAAGAATGCATTTAGTAAATGCAGATTTTTATGGTGCCAATGAATCTTCCGTAAGAGCAATGTAAANCTTTTGCAATAAAGAATGCATTTAGTAAATGCAGATTTTTATGGTGCCAATGAATCTTCCGTAAGAGCAATGTAAAAAAATTCCCACTGAATAACATTTTTGCTTTCTCGCATATAATGTACGTATTTATCTCTCAAATCGTAGAAATTTGCTCAAAAACTTAAATTATTTTTACAAAAAAAAAACAAGATGCTTGAATTGAATCATTTATGCATGTATACAAAAAAGTTACACATTTCTATTTACTTTACGTGTGTACATCCACCATTGCAAATCCATAAATAGAGACAACTGTTTTTGGTGAAAATATTTCCATGATCTAGTCAGTTTCAATACTCTGATTTCAGTATATTTTACTCTAATTTTTCTACAATTTTGTTAAAATATCAGTGATTTTTGAAATTTCATTTTAATATTTCAAATGCTAAATATATGTAAAGTTAATTAAGGTATTTGATTTTTTTATAAGTGTTATCTTAAAGGCTACAATTTGCCAATTCATTGTGGGGAGAAAAAAAAACAATACTTTCCAGTACATACACAGTACATGTGTGTGCATATAAAAGAGAGAACTGGTATGAATGTGTAATAAAATATCATAAATTACATGTATCACCACCTTGATTCCCACATAGAGTAGAACACTATTGTAAAAATACAACCATAAAAATACTACGCTAAAGATAGATGTAAAATATTTTGTTANACATAGAGTAGAACACTATTGTAAAAATACAACCATAAAAATACTACGCTAAAGATAGATGTAAAATATTTTGTTATAATGCCACATTTTGCATCAACCCAACTATTTGACTGCAAAAACTTAAACCCTGCAACTTATAAAAACTGGTTAAATTAATTTATTTCAATTTGTTTATGTAATTTGTGTTTTATAATATCATAACAATATTTACTAAATAACTTAGTTGTCTTTATTGATATTTTTTCCATAATATACGGCTTTGTTGAAATACACTAGTCACTCTCTTAGATTTTGAATTTCTCTGCTGATTCAATTGAGGTTACCAAAATGTTTGCTCCAGGTTCTTGATCATAAAGCGGTGTTGTTGGCGTTATGTTCTACGGTACTTGTATTCTTTATATTTGCATTATGATACTTGCACACTGCTCTGATAACATTATAGAAATTCTCTATTTTTAAAGTATACTGCTGAATGAAAAGCTTTTTAACCAGCATTTGAAAATTAAACTTCTCATTCCATATTATTGAATGTCGTTCCGACAAGCAATGAATTATTCAATCAATCATTCAAAAAATTGAATGTTTTTACTGCTTCAGTTGTCAATCTTAACACAGTTAATTTGTGTTTTTGCTAAGCGTTTGCTTATTTGACANGAATGTTTTTACTGCTTCAGTTGTCAATCTTAACACAGTTAATTTGTGTTTTTGCTAAGCGTTTGCTTATTTGACAATTTCAAATAACTAAAGCAAATTTCATGAAAATTTTGCAATTTCACACATTTGTGGTGTTCCAGGTTTCACTGTAATTGGAATTTGCTGTTAGGAAAGCTAACCTCAACCTTTTATATTGAATCTTACCCGAATCTTGCCACAAATACTCGGGAGGGATTCAATTAATCTTGAATTTGACTGTACCATCCTTAATTTTTACTCATTTTGTTATATCTGTTATCTTAACGTGTCAAAATAAATAGTTTCTTTAGCAACTAATTCTAGTATGTGGACATATAGGCCTGTCTCAGATGTATTGTGGTTGCAGTCCAGTTTGTCTACTGAACATTCCTTTGAAATATTTGTGGATGCCAAACTGAGTACCAAGTTTGAATGTTTTTTTACCAGTATGTAGTTGCATATTTACGTACATAAATTCCTTATGTAGCCATTTACTTTTTAGTTTGGCTGAGCTAATTTTTAGGCTAGTTAGGGTGAAACTAGCCTTGTATTTGATAACAATAGTTCACCGACTATAAGTTGGTGACTTTCACTCGACTAGCTCAGAGGTAAAACACGAGACTCAGTAAAACGGACGCCAATTAAGTTCCAGAGTAGTTGTTATATACTTTTATTTATTCTTGAAGTGACACATTTCACAGCCGAAGTTCAGAATATGCAGAGTACGAAACGTGCACGGATAACTAGATATGGGCAGAACAGAGCCACAGTTGTTAACTTAATTATTACGTTTCTTCCAAAAAAACCGGCCCAAATAAATAATAAATGCGGCTACCTCCCACACCGGCGTAAAAATAATCTACTAATGTCTAGTTTGCCGATGTGGGGGTTTAGCGTCACGTCCGACGCGGCCTAGGCGAGCATTGTACGAAAACTGCTTCTGACGACTGCTCAATATCAACTGACCTGCCCTCAAGGGCGACTCACCTGAAGTACTGCTTGAAGGGCGACAGGCACACGTGTCTTTGTGCTGCCTCTCATTCCCCTCTCCTGAGATAAGGGTCTAGCTACGCACGCTCTCAACTCATTATCGAAACTGCGTCGTACAACAAAACTTGTTGACGCATTCTGAAAAAAGCTAAATAATGCTGACGCTTAACAAAAACTGAAAACTATGATGTTCGAAACGAAACAGCAAACGTCCTCCCCATAAACGTAAAACGGCAGACGTATGCCAGATCACCTATCACGGGAAACGAGCCACCACTGCTTTAATTTTGAATACCCGATAAAAATATTACGAAGCTTAGCAAAGCTTAAGAAAAACTAACAAAATTGAAACCTGTGTCCCAAAAATTAAGAATACTGCGTCATTACAATTTCTCCTATGATGTCCAGTTAAGGTGCAATGTCTTTAATGTTGGATGTTTCCAAATACACCTATAGTAGTATTATAAAAAAATTACTGTTAAATAGTAATAATTTATTGGCATAATAATAATAATGATCATAATAATGATACTGCAAAATTTTACAAGTGTTTCTAAATTTGTGCTTAGAACACACACATTTTAATTTTAATCCATGAAAATAAAAATATACACAATTTAGTAAATGATTCAAAATTAAAATTTTGTATTTAACATAGTAAAATGTGATAATTTTGACCTTAATATTTTAATTTAGGTATTCAAACAGAAACCTTCCTTTTTATAATCTGAAAATAACTCTATTTGTTTGATGTAGTTATATGAAGTTTCAGCGTGTTGTCAAAATAAACTCAATATTTGAGTCGTGTAGTTAAATTTTAGGTTACTTAGCAATTGTGCGTGTGTGTTTTTTTTTTACCTTAGCATTTTAGGGAAATGTGTTTTCGGCAGGTTTTGAAGACATTTATTATAACAGTTAGTGTAATATTGAACATCGTATTTGTCATTTCTCTGACATTTGTACAATATTTGCGTTTTTTTTTTGTGTGTGTTTTGATGTGCAGTTGTGTATTATTTTTATCTCAAATTCAAAATATTTGTGTTTTTTAATATTAATCTCCTAGGTGATATAGACTGTATCCTACAAATACCACAGAGTTTGCATGCTTTAATTTTTGTCTAATGCATAGTTCAGATATCAGATTCTTTTCTTATGTAGTTTTCACAGTGAGTACTTGCTGTGTACGGGTATTCAGTACCACAGGCACATTTAATTTCTGACTGAGTCGGAGGTACACTGCACCTCAGTGACAAGTAGGGGCATTTAAGTATGATAACAGGATTGGGGTGTGAAGGAAAAAGGTGTTTAAGAAGTAAAAGGGGTGGGATACGGAACTCTGCTCTACCAGTGGACCAGCAAAGTGTCCGGTGGGGCAATCCTAATTCTCCTTGTTTGGGAGTTTTTTCATGGTGTTTTCCATATTTAAAATGTCTTCTGGGTTATGTAGTCGCCACCTTTTGGACAAATTCATAAATTGTGAAGCCACTGATCATGGCTTGCAGAAAGTCTTGAGTCGTGTTGCCTTGCACACACTGGCTGTGCACTTTGCCTGATGATCATGAGAGTCCTGCTGCATGCTGCGACACTAACTCCGCACAACCTTTACTACAGGACTCTCAGCTGGCAACAAATCTCGACTTGAGTAGCTAGCCTCCGGTAACTCCTGTGCCAAGCAGTCAGGAGGCAAACTACCACTGCAATGAACAACGTACTAGAATGTTTGAGAACGAGAAAATTAGATAAAATAACAAATTCCTGATGATTATTATTGCTATTCAGTATTAATGACTAATGACTTTACAAATGAAATCCGTATAAAAATTTATCTCAAACAGAAAAGTTAAAATAGCAGAATAGCAAAGATGTTCAAGTCAGCAGTAAGCAGAGTAAATATTCAAAGCCAACATGGCTGAAGTTTAAGACGTTCCACTCAGAAGTCATAGTAGTGTTATATGCCACAATGTCGTGGAAATATTTTTTTGTAAGCTGTAATTTTAGTTTGACTCCAACAGGGACCAATTGTACTTGAGATCTGTGGTTGTGAGTGCTTGCAAAGGAACCATTAGTCATTCTACTCTGAGAGTACCTGAGGGTTAATGAAGTTAGTCTACCAATCTACATAATGAGAGCATTTCGAATGGAGGTATCTGTGTGGCTTTGCTCTGAAGACAGAAAGCAGGAGTAGAAGCTAAATATTGCATTAATACTGTTGTAAAGGGGTGTAACAACTAGGTACGGCATGTGTTCTAACACTGCAGTTGGTAACATACTTAAAGGTGGTTCACCATAAATTGAGCACTTTTGAAATTAAATTTTGAAAAAAGTAATTGCCCTGTATCTGCATACATTTCTACATATGAAGTGACTATACTCACAGTAAAGTTGGCAGTGAATTAGGAGAATAGTTCCATACTAGACACAATATAAAAATTAATAGCACCTGAAATGCATCACTTTCATTTTGTTTTATGCACATAAGAATAAAAATGGTGTAACAACTTGTTAGTATTTCTAACAAATTCATATCATCACTTGGCTGACTGATTGTTTTATGTTACTGGGTCCATAGTTTTGTTTATTCTTTCTTTTTATCTCTTTCCCATTCTCGTGTTTACATGCCCTAAAATTCCATGAATTTACGAGAAAGGTTCCATCATGTTCTCTGGTTAGTTTTCGTAAGTGCCTTGAACAACGTGATTTATGTGGCAGTTTGTAACCCCAAATAAAAAATATTTATTTAAATAATAAATACATTATTTGGGCATGTTTTTCTTGTAAATGAAGTGGTACATTTTATAATTGGAGCTTCCTGTAATTTGACATTTTTTCTGGTCGCAGGAAGTCTTTAAAATGTTACGTAATATGCTGAACCTGGCTAGTGTGCAAGTAGTTATAATAACGTAAAATTTGAAGAAACTTAAGTTGATTGCATTTATTTGTATTTGCAATATTGTTTACCAATTCTGGAGCTTCATNTGTAAAATTTGAAGAAACTTAAGTTGATTGCATTTATTTGTATTTGCAATATTGTTTACCAATTCTGGAGCTTCATTGGATATGCGTTATTATTTACAGACCGTCTGAGAACAGATGATGAGTCAATACCAAGATACGTATTTCATTAGTTTTTTAGCAAATAATGATTAGAAATTGTGTGATATTACAGGCGGAACATTCCTCCACTTGTTGACACAATTTTGTGAAGTTTTATCCAAATTTTCAATGTGTCTGGGCCAACCTAAACAATGAGCATTCAGAGTTGCCACGAATAAGTAATGAAAATTTGGTTCTGCATTAAATGTGTGAATGCAATTTCATGACATACATGTCATCGGTTAGGTATTGTTTTGTTAATATTTTGGTGAAATTATTACATTCATTTTGCTGTAGTCATTCTAATTTTATAAGCAAAAGGTGATTTTTTCACAAGAAAGGTCAGGCCAAACGTTTGTGTTTTTAGGCCCTGTCAAAACAAAATTCATTGAGAAGGATTTTCTTGAAACTTGCATTAAGTGATTTTTACAACTTCGAGTCTTTTCATATTGTATGAAACTCGAGTTGAGTCTAGTCAAGTCAAGTTCAGTATAAATTTTAGTTAAAATCTAGTTTGCACCATAAATGTAAATGTGTACCTATGTACATGGGTATAATGCCTGCCTCTTATAACTTCATCCCCCTCTTACAGTCACAGTTTACCATGAAAAAAGCGTGGGACTTGTTTCTACCATTAAGAAAAATTTGACGGTAGGAATGGTAATGTCAGCCGCGTGATGCTGGGAAAAAACATAACTTTTAGAGGTGTGAGTGGGAGGGTGTAACATTTATTTTAAATTTGGATGCTGAAATTCTGTTCTCATTTTTTATTGATTCATTTGTATTCTCAAAACAAAATAAACAAATATCACACGATTTACATTATCGATGATGAAAATCTAAATCATCTTGAAGAAATTACATTATATTATATCATGGGATTCGGGAGTTGGCACATGCCTACTCCTGCAAGACTGAGTGGATAATGGGTTGAAACAGGAAATAGCAGGAAGCAAGGTGTAGAAAGAAAGTGTCTTAGAGTGATAACTTGACCAGCTTGGTTTATGCCTGATTATTGCCAGGACAACACACATACACAACCCAGCCTGTACCCTTACTGAGGCCTGAAGAGCCGACCTANATGCCTGATTATTGCCAGGACAACACACATACACAACCCAGCCTGTACCCTTACTGAGGCCTGAAGAGCCGACCTAGGATGCCAGCCAAGGTGCAGTCCCTAGTCACGGTAGACGCCTTGGCGGGGGGGAGGGTAACCGCAATTGTGCAGTAACTCAGACTCGTTACTGCTTTGGCGAGGCTAGCGAGGTAGCCGTGAAGTGNATGCCTGATTATTGCCAGGACAACACACATACACAACCCAGCCTGTACCCTTACTGAGGCCTGAAGAGCCGACCTAAGATGCCAACCAAGGTGCAGTCCCTAGTCACGGTAGACGCCTTGGCGGGGGGGAGGAGGGTAACCGCAATTGTGCAGTAACTCAGACTCGTTACTGCTTTGGCGAGGCTAGCGAGGTAGCCGTGAAGTGCNGGAGGGTAACCGCAATTGTGCAGTAACTCAGACTCGTTACTGCTTTGGCGAGGCTAGCGAGGTAGCCGTGAAGTGCAGCAGGCTTCATGAGCTGCGAGGAAACTGTTGGTGTAGTCTGAAGACGTAGAAACTGGCTGTTGTCAAGCGAAGTCTTGTGGCATGAATACACTGTTGGGCAGTGATTCGTCTGGCAATTGGATGGCAGCGTTGGAACGCGTCCTGGCAGGGTGATGTCCGGCAACTACGATGTGCAAGTCAGCCTCAAACTTCAGGCTGCAAACTCCTTATATACATTGACCACAGGGCAGGCGCGGGTAGACAGGGGCAGAGAGGAAAAGAGAGAAGCGACGCGACAGGGTAACCTGGGGCGATGCGCTCTGTAGTGTGTGGTAGCTATATCTCTTCTTGAAGGGGGCCGCAGCTGGGGCTTGAATCTGAGGCTGGTATTCGAAGTCATGGGCTTTGGTTGGCAGTTATGAGAGCTGCTGGATGCTTGGCACCTCTGGCCCTATCCAAGGGTTACAGGACCTTGGTGTCTTTATAGATGGGGAGAACAGTCCCTGTGGGGCATCCTCTTTGGTCTTGGTCTCGCTGGGCTGTGTAGATGAATTGAACATTCCATATCTGAGGCTGTTCAGGTGCGGCCTGCCCGGTGTCTTCGTGGGAGGCTGGAAGAGACCGGGTCTGTATTGTGGACGTTCTTTACTTGTTGCCGCCATGTGAGTTTAATGAGTGCCCTCTGTTTGGTAAAAACCACCTAAGCTGGAAGTCCTTTAGGCGTAGACTCTCTAGGGTTTTGCTTGGAGAAAGGCGTAAGTTGAGATAGGTTTGGAAGTGCTACAGGGATCTCGTGGCAGCAACACAGAAGTGTAGAAGTGTTCCCCTCCCGTGAAAGATCAATATCAGGTTGCCACTTTGCCTTATTCCGAACCTTTGCACCCAGTGGTGAGTCATTGTGTATNCCCGTGAAAGATCAATATCAGGTTGCCACTTTGCCTTATTCCGAACCTTTGCACCCAGTGGTGAGTCATTGTGTATTGTAGGGAGGTAGATGAGTAGACTCAGTGTTTAGCTCTTTTCTGTCTGTGCCAAAATCTCAATTGCTGACACTGGCCCTCCAATTCCAACACCCAGCTGTAAATCGTGGAGGTATGTTGGATTTTTGTGCACGGTGACAGTTACTCAAAATTATCCTCAGTGTGACCTATCGGTGGCTTCCGGTACCATGCTTGACCATAGTGTCCAAAGGACTCAGGTCCATCCGACACAGGTTGAACAGTCTTAGCACCAGGCATTGAGTATTCGCTATGGTAACCTCCCTTCCCCTCCCACTTGAAGCACCATTACCCACCACTGAGATTGTCTTGTTTCTGCCTGTGTGTTCTGTTCCCGTATTCTTCACAGAAAAGTCCCTGTAAACATGGTAGGTTACTGGGTTAATTAGGGCGTAAGGTAACTGCAAGTTAACGAGTAGGGATGTCCTCTCTCCAATAAGTAATTGAAAACTCCAAAATAAAGTGCTGCATAGTTTCTTCAGAATTATCAGTGCTCTACTATGTGAAGCTCTATCCATCATTCTCTAAAAACATAAAACTTAATAAAACACCTGTCAGGTCCAACCCATGCAAATGAGTGATCTCAGCCACGTCAAAAATACTGCATCCTAATCTGGTTGCCAGCTGTGCAACAGTCTATAAGCATGAGAGTAGCAGATCTAGTCACTAAGTGGCTGGCGGCATAGCGAGCATGGCCTCAACGCTGCAGATACCCCGATATTTGGGTGTGCAGGGGTTCTGCTGCAGCTGCACGAACTGGTTACATGCAAGAGGGGTGGTAGTCGAGCCAGGTTGGTTTGCGAAATGTCAACTAATAGTTGGGCGAGTGGTATCTGTGCCCGTTTAGGAGCAAACCAAACCCTCTCTAAGTCATCTCATGTCTTTAGATGTGGTGGAAGGGATCCAGGCAAGGTGTAATAGTGGTGATTATGCTGGTAGGATAGATGGCATGTATCAAGTATGTATAAATACTTCTAGCTATTTTTTTACTCAGTGTAGGTTTCACACAGAATGTTTAATAAATTAGTGTGTTATAAAAACTGCTTGCACACAAAAAANTTTTTTACTCAGTGTAGGTTTCACACAGAATGTTTAATAAATTAGTGTGTTATAAAAACTGCTTGCACACAAAAAAGTATATTTCCCTTTTTGTATGTACTCTTCTGTTAATTCCTTGATCTTTCTAGTGAGCCTTGTATTGTAGATGCTTTCCTAGTTTCCTGTTATAAGTAACTTGCAAGTGTTTCATTACAGAATTTAAATTCATATATTATTACGTCTATTGTAAGAATGTTTTACATAATGCTTTTAATACTGTTAAAATATTTTTAGCAACTTGACATTAGTTTACCCTAAAAGGTTGTGGTTTTGTATACATTATCTCTGTGGCACTTTAATTTTATTGTACACACACAATTATAGCTATGTTGGATTTTTTCTATATCTTAACTGTTAATAGTTTTAATGTTGTGTTTTTTTATTAGAGTATCGATTTTCAGCATACTGTAGATAGATGTTTGTGCATTTCTCAGGTATGCTTGAAATTANTTTTTTTTATTAGAGTATCGATTTTCAGCATACTGTAGATAGATGTTTGTGCATTTCTCAGGTATGCTTGAAATTATTTCTTTGCACTGTGTTGTGTTTGGTGTTTGTGATGGTGCTTGCAAAGGTGTTAGCACTATGATGTTTTCATTTGGTTGCACATTTTTAGACTGTCACTTTAAAGGGTGGTGGAAACAGTGAGGGAATGTGAACAGGGTGTAGGGGTGCCTCAGAGGGGACATGATCCCCCCCATCCTTTTCTAGCCCTCACTTTGATGTGAAACTATCTTGTGAATGTTTTAAAACTGACATGAAATATCAGATTTCTTTAAAATATTTATTTTGATTAATTAAATATTGTGCCCCCTTCTCATACCTAGAATTGAAAGCATAGTCATGCCTTGAATTGAAAGTATAGATCTGCTTCTGGGTATAAACTAGTAATAAATAATAATTGGAAAATTTTTTTAATACCTGCAGCTAGTGGGGCATAATTTTTTGTGTCAAAAATTTTGCATGATGAATTTGTGTAGGTTTCAGCTGTTAGATATTTGCACAAATTTATCTTTTTTTGTTTCCACCACCTAAGTACCAGTAACGTTTTTGCTTAATTTTTTGTGTTTGTATGACAATGCATCTGACAGTTTAATGCCATTGCCAAAGTTATTTTTTCTAATTGAAGTACATCTTTGTAGTGCATTTAATATTATTGATTATACTNTTTAATGCCATTGCCAAAGTTATTTTTTCTAATTGAAGTACATCTTTGTAGTGCATTTAATATTATTGATTATACTACTGTCCATATCCATTTGTTTTACATTGAAAGTGATGTTGTCATCATTTGAACACCAAGCTTTATATTTTTTTTTTGTACATATACTTGTAAAGAGCATGCACTATTAAGGTGTACTTTCAAATTAGTTCCCTGCCGCATTTNATTTTTTTTTGTACATATACTTGTAAAGAGCATGCACTATTAAGGTGTACTTTCAAATTAGTTCCCTGCCGCATTTGATCCTGCTAGTTACGTGTGTTCATTAAATTTCTGTCCCCGTTTCTTGTGTTGTTTTTTTATTCATTCATGGTTTATTTTTGTCTTGTGCCTACGCTACCCTACCTGCCTGTTGACGTTCTCCATCCTTTCTTCATTTGCACCCTCCTCCATTGCCTGTCTGGGATAATAATCAGCCAAGGGTCGTACCAACATCGAGCTGCGCGAACAGTTCATCTTGGCTGATGGGGTGTCGCAGACCATGACAGCGTTCAAACCCAAGACGAGCCTTGGTGGGACTCAACAGCGGTCCCAGTCTGTTGCTGGACCCATCACCAAGGTTTGTGCCCCAGCACCCCCTCCCTGCTACACAACGCATGCTAGGAGCAGCTTAACCTTGCCTTTGTGCATTTACTTCTCTAAACCGGGACAGAAAACAACCTGTCTGGAAGAACTTGTATAATATAATTTGTATTCAGATTACACATGCAGAATTCTAGTGTAGAAATGCACAAATGTTTTGCTTTTTGCGAAAATTACTGACCGCATCTGTGAATCAACACTCGGATTAGTAGTTATGGTGAAATTGGTTCATTTCTTTTGCGAATGTGCAGTAGATCTGTTTTGTGATCATGTTTGTTTTTCTTATTAATTGCCATTTTCTTCTAAAATAATAATGTAATGAGCTGAAAGTTTTTTTTTGTATTCTATACAGATATGTGGGATATCAGTGAGGAACATACATACTATTTAAATCTTTTTCTTGTTGGTTTGACAAAATTTTACAAGTGGAATGTTATGCTGCTCCTTATGCGATGGCCAAAATATCCTCTCTTCCTCTCTCTTTCTTCCTTTTGCTTTCTTGTACTCTGTCTATCATTATTAAGGTCTTTCCAGATTCTTTGAAATTTTCAAACTACTGTTAAGAAAAGCTAGCATTTTTTAAATTTACATTTATAAGGGTTATGCTGTTGGCATAATTTTTATCTTTTTTTTTTTGTTTCCCAGCAGCTTAAAAGTTTCGTGGTGCCTCCATAAGAGTTAGTTTTTTGTACTGCTGGTGATTGCCATGACGATAAACCACCAGTATTGCTGAATTTGTTGTACTTTTGCTGAAATCATCACTGTAAGATTGTAATTGAGTAGTAAGAATGCTGCGGTAACATGACATTAACTGAAATAAGTGTCTTACCCTGGGCGTGCGAGTGGCAGTGTTTTCAATGCGTTGGAAACATATGTAATTATGATATGAAAAGTTATCAAACAGATGTTTGTTAACTCTCTGCATATTCACCAATCCATTTAACATTACAGCAGAACTGTTGTGCAGGTTGGATAGTAAAATGGCTTCTAGAATGGTTTCCAGAAGCCGTACAGCTGCTGGGGAAAATGAGTAGTTATTAGCAAGCACACCGCATATGTAAAAAAAAATTGGTTCATTGCATTTTCAATTAAAATTTATAGAAATTCTTTAAATATTTATATTAGTTAAACAAACTTACTTCAGTTTTAATCAGTCATGCTGTTTTTTAATTTTTGAAAGTAAATAAAGAATAATTTGCGAAATCTGTAAAAAAAATTGCTGGGTTGATTAAGTGACTCATTGTCAGGGCATGTTGAAAATATTGCAGTAGTTGGCCAAAATATTGTATTATATAAGAAGAATGCTTCTGTACTCAGGTTACTACAAGTTTATGCCAATAATGAACTCGGTATTAGACAAAAGTTACATTTTTAATAAATGCTGGCTTTTCCACTTGGGTTGAGAGGTCACTTCATTTTTTCTTAGCACTACATAAAGCTGACCTTAGTGTGTATAGTCCTGGTTTTTATTATTTTGGAACACACATCAGAAGCATGTTGCACTTTTTTGTTGCCTTAATACTTCACACNATAGTCCTGGTTTTTATTATTTTGGAACACACATCAGAAGCATGTTGCACTTTTTTGTTGCCTTAATACTTCACACCTATAATTTATCATTAAATGAAGTGGCCTGTCATTTCAGTTTAAAAAATTCTGGTACACCCGTAATTCTGATTCTACTCACTACCACAGCAATATTCAGTAAATGCTACTATAGCTTTTGTTGGTCACTGGTGGTGGTGTATTTCGAGGGAGAGTAAAAGATAGTTCTCAGTGATGGATGGACTGCTTGTATGTAGCATGAAGACCAGCTACAACTACAAATACAAGGTCAGTAGCGTTTTGATTTTGTAAGTGCAGATCTCATTTTCATTCTGGATTTTTACGGTGGATGCTTTTTTGGCATTTTCATCTTCCCTGGTTTGCTGATTTGTCACATTTCAAGGTAAGGTTTTTTTTTATGATGTGAGGCAATGAGAATAAATTTTAGAAGTATGTTGGTATTGTCGATTTGTTACAGAATTAATTTTTTTTTTTTTTTCCCCGCATTCTGTTCTGTTTATAAATTGATTTTGCTGTTTTCCTGTAATTCCAATATCCTGCCTAATGCAAAAGTCTCTTTTGGATGGTTTATACAAAACAAATTCTTGAGACTTTGTCTGCAAATCTTTCTGGCTCAAATATTCTTTTCCTGTTACACATGGTATAAGTGGTGTCACTGTCTGGCACAGCTTTTATTTTGCATGTAAATTCAATTACCTCAGGAGATGCGATGTTAGTTATTGAAGTTGAGTTAGGGGCATTTTAATTAAATTGGGTAGCATTTGTTTGTGTAATTTGACAAAATTTTGGTTACACAAACATCAAATATTTTTACACTAGTGATTCTTTTAACATAAAACTGGATTTTCCAATCAGGTTGTGTTCTGCTGTCTAATATTATGGGTATTGCATAGGAATGATATAAGACCTGTGTAATTTTTTTTACTCAATACTTGTGTATGCCTTAGTACTTTTGTATTATGTTAATATTTTATGGCATAAATAAGATACTTTTATCTGAATAACATGATGTTTGGCATTTTTATGGAGTCGTATGATTGTGCATTGTACATTTTTAAGAGAACTTCATTTTATAGTTAACAGTAACTCTAAGTTTGCATTGCATCAAGTGTTAAGTTTGTGCGCCTCTATTTTTCCTTCAGTACTGTGTTACACGTACACTGAACTTGAAATTAAAGCAAGCAAGTTATTACCAAAACATATCTACCACAAAGAATGTGTGGTTAAACATGTACTGTCTACGTAGTGTTACAGTAATATTTTGGTTTGGTAGCTAGAAAATTAGTTGATCAGTGAGGTGCTGCTAGCAACAAGTCAGACAAAACATGGCAACAAAGTGGTAAGCTCTTTGTTGTGAGACACAATTCGTTCCAGTTGAAGAATTCATGAACCAGCTAAGGCCCATCTTTGAGAGCGTACGACAGCGGGAAGAACTTCCGTATTCATACCCGCTGGCCATGGGTGGTGCAGGCTCTGCGGCGCACTCCCACGCGCCCTCGTACCATTGGGTAAATACAAGACTTGCAAAACTATGTAGCTGAAACCAGGACAAATTATACTGGCATTCACTCTCTTTAATGAGAAACAAAATTAGTTGATGTACATACATAATCTTGCCATGCATTCAATATAAATATTTTTTTACTGCTGATAATTCTTGTTTGTGGTGGCTAAAAACAAAATAATAAATGCATTAAATTTTTACATAAAATCTGACTTTAGTGTTTACACTTACACATTCTCAAAGGAAAGATAAATATTTGAATTGTGGCACAATTATAATAGTAGCCAAGATTAAATTTGCAGTTGCTTGGAGTAGTTAATATGCCTGATTTTAATTGCATGTTTATGGCTTTAACCACAGCTTATATGTATTTGATTGCTAGTGCTGTATACAGTATTTAATTTTGTTTAGTCAAATAGTGTTTGTAAGAACAAATTATATTTAAATTTTGACAGTACAGGGTATTTTCTAGTCGCAGTGATATCAATGAGTTTAATCAACAAAATATATGTTTTGTACCCCAAAAAAAATTATGAGTCACAATTATTAGAATTATTAAGTAGTTTTGTCTGTTTTTACATACAGATATATATTATTANAAAAAAAATTATGAGTCACAATTATTAGAATTATTAAGTAGTTTTGTCTGTTTTTACATACAGATATATATTATTAGTTTAATACGTACCAGCTTATCAACCTACAGTTTTAGTTTATCGTTCATAGTACACTGATACAATTTCTTGAAGAGGGAAGAAAAAAATTCTTCACAGTGTACACAATTTCCAGTTAAAAGTAGAATTTTTTTTCCTTCTGGAATTTTCTAACTCATTCAAGAAGTTGGTTAAATGAGAGTGGGAGCACTACTATTTGTATATTGCTTTCTGGCAGTTGTTGCATTTATTACATAATCCAGTGCTGTTTCCAGCCTGTGACAAGGTAGCTGGGTAAACTTGTCTTTTTTTTTTTTTGTAACCCTCCACGATTATTAGTTTTCTCTCCAGAATCTCTGATCCTCACTTACATCCTTTTTGCTTACATCATTTTGTTCTTTTATAGGCTCCCTGTTTTTCTCTGTTCTCTTTACAAGGTCCTGCTACCTCGTTTGTGCTTCCTTTATCTAATTTGAACCTTCATTCCTATTCTTTCTTTTAAAACTAAATTTCTTGCCACTAAACTTAATTCTGCACTTTGATCTCAAAGCATTCAACTAGTCTTCAACTTTACCCTTATTTTGTCCATAAAAAAAATTTTTTATTACACATAATTATTATTATAATGATAATGTATTGACTGCCTTTTAAATTCTATGTGCATGTAGTCAACTTCTCTCATATCATCGTAGACACACTTTTAGATCTAAAATTGCTTAGGTATGCTGCAAGTCAGCATGTCATAGCTTATTGGTTTTGTAGTTGGGATTAAATTCAAAATTGGCTATAGTTATATTGTTCCATTACATCTAAATTAGTGGTATTTTTAAGGTTTTACAAAAATAATAAATATGTAAAATTTTATTCACATGGATTTATTTCTATTTGATATTTAACATTTTTTAACTATGCTTGCATGCTTGTGATCTTGACTTGATGTTTTGCACTGTGTAGCTTAAAAAAATATAAATCTTGAAGTGTAAAATACTGCTTTGAAAAAAATTTGTAATGCTACTCTCATTGCATGTATCATGTAAAAATATATGTAACAGTTTACTGTATATCAAACACAAAGTGTAAGATTTTGAGTGAATGCTGGTAGAATTTGAACTGGTCTCGCTATGCAAGGAAGAAGATGGAGAATTTTGTTTTTTGAGTTTTGCCAAACCACAATGCTTCGAGTTTTGTGATTTGTCGTCCTGTCCGCTACTAGACTTTACAGCTTTTTGTGACGTTTTGGGCTGTCCAATGATATGTTTTATTGAACTGTTCGTACGATTACATTTTCTGGGTTCACAAGTGTCATTCAAGTTTTTGATGGAAATGGACTTTTTAAACAGCACTCTAAAGTTTTTTTTGCATAAATCTTGGTCGCTAGCTTTTGAGGTGAACAGCAACACTAAATAATACCATCACAACATACTCTAATTTAAGCTGAGGATTAAATATAATTTGTAATTAAATTCTAATAGTGTGACTGATGTTTCTTTCCTCTTAAAGTTAGATTAACTGCCTGTGTGTACTGAAAAATTTTTTGGCACCTGTGTTTAAACTTTGTACAACATAGTCCTGATTAATCACGTTAATTGGGACCAAGCAAAACATGGATTAACAAGTTTATATTAAAAAAAATAAATGAGCCTGTGAATTTTTGTAATAAATGGTGGCTTGTGGTTATGTTCCAACCACCTTAGTTTCCCACATAATAAGTGACCACAGCAACCAAGATATTAGCATCCAGAATAAATAGTCTTAAATATATTTTTTCCACAAAGCAAACACGAATTCTGCAAATATGTTTAGGTTTTCATACAATCCCGTAGTCGAAAGCAAGTTTCACTGCAGTCTTGCTACATTCAAGTTTTTCTACAACTTGTAACTTTTGTGCAATCGTAATAACTGTTCTTTTGTGTTCGGTAGCCATTTCATACAAACTACAGTACACAACATCACTTCCGCGCGTGCAAGTAGACGAGCACGAGTTGTTTACGTTACGTTCAGTTACTAAGGCTAGACGCACACCCCGCCCTTTCCCGCTCCTCACGTCGCAAGTGATCAATAACCTACCGTTGGGCGAGGCGCTGGTAGTCTGGAATGTGAACAGCCACAAGAAACAGTGTTGCAATATTTACGTTATTACAAATATCCACCCTTGTACAAATTATGGGCAGGCTGGGCCTACTGCCCACTTGTTGTCAATATAGTGCACCACCAGGACACGTGTTGGCAAGTATTCAAGCTCACGGGCTGGACATTGTTACAGCGGGACTGAATGTCGTAGATCCCAGATAGGTGTACATACTTGCGTCCTTCATATAGCACACCTTGAGGCACAATTTGAGGGGTTGGGTGGGTCCTGACAATCCCAGTTCAACCCTGTCTCGGTCTCATAGTACAATTCTCACTTGACTGGAGTGATACACTTATTTTCTTTAAATCCCTCTAAAAGAGACGATGAGGTACACTTGTGAACAACAGTAGAATTGTGCACTTGCAGAGCATCAGCAGAATAGCTGTGTGTGCCCCTACACTCACAGTTAAATTACTCCTGCTGGCTCAGCGGCTATAACTNACAGTTAAATTACTCCTGCTGGCTCAGCGGCTATAACTAGCAGTATACACATCACCGGGTCACGTACTGTTACCATCGCTGGTGCCCACTCAGGGTGCAGTGCACTATGGTGGATACAGAGATAGCTGACAAAACGCCACACCATACTATGGACTAAGTCCATCACATCACACATGTGCTACATATTTCAAGTTTTAAACAATGCAGTTATAATTTGCTTAAAAATGCAAGTTTTTCATACTTAATATAAGATGCTGCTGTGTGTTGCAAGTACTGATGAATCGTTTTATAACTTGGGGTTGGAACGCAGTTCCAACAGTGTGTACTCAGAACTTTTAAGAGGAAGTGGCCTGTCAAAGGAAACTTTCACCAGCTGCACTACTGACCGGACTCCTCCAACACACCAACAAACCAACATGACTGGCCGTGGGTGCCTATACCTCATTCTGCAAGTGTCCCCACTACCACCGACCCCACCTAAGGCATAGCCCGACTGCTGCCTCCAGAGTCGTACGCTGGCTTGTGCCAATAAACAAGCCTAACCCAGAGACTTTCATACCAGCCAGAACCTGGTCTCACATCCTAAATTGACCTGTATCTGCCAGGGATTAAAGGCGGATTATATAAATCCCGACTGTAAATCTCCCCGTATACAGGACGCAAGTTTCTCCATCTTTGGGGGTGGGGGGAGAAGGAATCTGTGGATGCCTACATTTAGTGTAAGCGTCCACAGGTAAGGCATCCACCTAGGAAGCCATGACTCATTGAATCATTGAATAGAGATGTTGATTGAAGAAGCAATAAGTTAGTTTTTTTATTCATGATCATTGGACACCACTTGAGGCACTTCTGAAACCGTTAAAACCATTTACCACTTTATTTGTTACATCCTCGGATTACTCATGACGAGGTTCCTTACTCCTTCAAGCTGTTTTATAGATGTTAGTAGTCATCATTTTAGCTAGAACATTCCACACTGTACTGTTTGCTGTGCTCTTGGACTCTGTTATAAAAGTGATGATGTGCCATGGGCGGTACTGTATCCGCAACATTACTTCTGGGGATAGGCATGACACCCGCCTCTTTGCCCTTTAGGCATATTGTTATTCCAGTACTCCATCTCATCGCTGGGGGGCAGAGGTACCAGCAGTACTGCTGCTTTGTCTGTCACCACAGGGACAGTGCGAACATCAGCTACTTCTGATAGTGAAATACTTGGTTTCTAGAGGTGCTTCCGCTCCTCTTGGATGTTCCTTGGTAGGAACTTATTAGGGACATGGACTTGCGAACCCTCCCAGGAAACTCTGTGTGTCAGTGATATTGCTGCTCTACCTGACTACCTGGAAAGGAGACAAGAGTACACCAGGACATTGGTGCTGCGAGAGGGGCTATGGCTCTCCAGAGGGCCCTGGCTGTCGAAGGGGGTCACCCTTCATTAGTCCTCCATGTTTGCATTCTGATGCCCTGCTCCCACTGGGCATCTACTAGATCCCGACTCTCAAACTATTAATCCGTACACCATGTCATCAGGCTGGGTGGTGGAAGATTGCAAAGATTGCTACGGCCCAAGCCAGATATGCTGCTTGGAGAGTCCCTTGGAAAGCCTAAGTTTGCTGTCAGACAGCGCGACACCAGTGCTGCAAAGGCACCTGACAGGGCAGTACATTGGGACAGGCATCACCGAGGGCTGTCTGCCAGGGTGTTTCAACATTTCCAGAGTTATCTCACCTCTGCTTCAAACCCCTCCCAAATCACAACCTCATACACCTCCTATGGTAATCCTGGCCCACATCATCTGCCAGCTGCAGTTTCATTCACTTCTGCACATGCTAGCACAAGGTCTAATCGGAGACAAGCGCTGCTAAAGACATCCCAGCAGATAACCGGCCTTGCTAGCTAGGTGTGCAACCTAGGACGTGAATCACCACCAGTTATCCCCATTGCCAGAGTTTGTGCTTCCCAACTCTAAAGGAGAAATAATTAGGGATGTGGGGGGAGGGCAACGACAGCAACACACACTTTTGTAGAACCCAGTTAGGTGAGGCGTCGATGGTTTTCATTTTGTTGTCGTAATATCCTGCCATCAATGTTCCTTATTACGTATGGCCTGGGACCATTGTGTTTCTTTGTACTGTAGCTGGTTGCCAGTTTTTATGCTTGCTTGTTTTTACCATTACCCTGTCTCCTTCCTTGAACTCACTTGCTCTTTTCAGGGCTATCTGGTCATAATGTCCCTTGTAAAGCTGTTGATTTTTTTGTTTTGTATACATTCTTTTCCACTTTGGGCTATAACATTCATTTGTTTGTTCGTCAGGAATAAGCATGGAGATATGTTTAAACTTTACAGCTATGNCCACTTTGGGCTATAACATTCATTTGTTTGTTCGTCAGGAATAAGCATGGAGATATGTTTAAACTTTACAGCTATGTGAGTCTGTATTCTCTTACTTAAATTCTGAAATCCTTTTGTTGCTCCTTGCTTTTTTTTTAAACTCATTTCTGCTATATGATGTCCTTTTTCTGCCAGGTTGTTACTTCTGANTGCTCCTTGCTTTTTTTTTAAACTCATTTCTGCTATATGATGTCCTTTTTCTGCCAGGTTGTTACTTCTGAAACAATAAGGCCTGCAGGTTCACACTTCAATTTCATACTTTTGGGTGACTCTTATGACTGCTTGAGATAGTAATGGCATGTTGTCTGCTATTATCCCTTTGACAGATAATGATACCCCGATCCAATATGATTGTGTAATATTCACTCCCACAAAGCACAACAATCAAGTGGGTGACCAAAGCTGGGCCACAGCAGAGAGAAATATCAATACAAGATGAAGTGCCAGTGTGGATCATGGAGTGTGTAGGAGTACCAGCGTTCAACAGGGCAACATTAGAACTGGTGAGCCAAGATTAGACTATACGACCCCATATCAGATGGTCAAAACCCCATATCAGAAAGTAAGCGTTGAAGTCACTAACAATCATACATGGAGGTGAGAGCCGACATAAAAGCTCCTCAAAGTTAGCTAAACTGATACACTGGTTTGGTGGTACTTCGGTGCTACAAATCGTGACAAATATGAGGAACAGCCTGACAGTCGCTGCCTGTAGAGCAGTGTGAATGGCAACAGCTTCATGCGAAACAGAATCCTTCATCACAAGACAAGAGGCCACTGGCACGGTTCATCGGCATGTGATCCAGCAGGTAAAATATGTGACCTTGAAGGTAGGCCATATCAGGGGGCAAAAATGAGTTTTCTGCAGGAAAATGTCTAGGGATGAGGCACGCTAGGAGCTGTTTTCAGTTCAAGATAATTAAAGTAAGCTCAGAAGTTATAATGTATGAGATCAACAAAAGGCACAAACTTCTGTTCGAGATGTTGAATGCTGCCCACTCACGGGGGTTTTTGACAATGAAGACTTTGTGGGGCAACTGCCAAATTCCCTTTTGAGGTCACGTCCCATGTGTACCTCAACTTCAGCAAGGGCGTCATCTGGTATCCTAACCTGATTAACTCCTGAAAACGAGATCTTACATGAGCTGCAGACCAGTATGTCACTGACGTTCGCCATAAGCTGAAGACAACTGATGATGTTGAGTCACCTACAGCTACCCTCATCTTGACTTTTGGTGTGCATGACCTCCCGTCAATTATCAAAGTTGGCTACTTGAATGTGTGTGCTAACTTTCAATAGTTTGGCCATTCATCTGCAAAATGCAGGCTTCCACCAGCTAGTCGGAAGTGTGCTGACCTACCGCATCAAACAAACCTCTGAGGTGTATGAACTGCAGCAAAGGATACCCTGTTTGGTCAAAGGTGTGCTGTGTTTACCAGGAGCAGCATGTTGCTCAGCGAATTCGGGCCACTGACAAGGTTTCCTGTGTCGAAGCATGGAAATGATTCCATGCTCTTCAGGGACCAAAGTCAGCTGTTCCCTTTAGTGTTGTTGCCACTGGTTGACCAGCCGTAAAGGATGTGGGAGTGTGTTTGGAAGCTGTATGGGCAACCACTCTGTACTAAGGTTGCCTTCCTTTGGGTCAATAGCTGTATTTTTACTGATGAGACAAACACAGCTGAATTATTGGGTTAATATTTTGTGGATGTTTCGAGTAGCGCACATTACACTCATTTTGAGCCATCAAGGAGTCTCATGAGATTGTGGGTGTCAACTTTGGTGTCTCGGGTGAGGAGGGGTAAAACCATTCTTTCACCCTTCTTGAGTTTGAGCAGTCTTTATCACATTCGAAGCATACATCTGTTGGTTTTGAGAGTATCCATTATACTATGTTGCAACACCTCCCACTTGATGGGTAACTGTTTTTTCTAAGGATCTTTCATAACATTTGGACCTCTGATATTTTTCCCTTGAAGTGGTGCGAGTCAACCCTTGTTCCAATTGTGATACCAGGGATAATCAAAGGAGAGTTTTCCAGCTATGTGCCTTTTTTTTCCCTCACCAGTTGCATCTGTAAAACCATGGAACGTATGGTTAATGCTTGTCTGTACTGCTGTGAGGTGTGGGAACTTTTATCGCCTCTTCAATGTGGTTTCTGTAGAAATCGTTCTGCAGTGGATCATTTGGTCAGCCTGGACTATCACCCTTCCAGTAAGTGCCTAGGTCTTCCCGCGATGCCTCACGTGCAAGGTCACCTGCTTGGAAACGATAGGCTAACCCCCAAGGAGCTTCACTCTACCTGACTCCTGTGTCTGCCCGCGACGTTCCACCCCCCAAGCCACTGGACTGAAGGAAAGTTATAACAGGCCTCCAACGCTACCTAACCTCCACATCCTACTCTCCATCAGGCTGTGTCCACACCTTACTGGCCACGTGCTATCAACCTATCTGTTTCACCTTCCCCCTCTTCGTATGCCTTACTATAGGGTCTGGCGGGGAAAAGCTGCCAAGCAGGGGCTAGCTCAGGCTGTGGTGTTGAAGGAGAGTGGTGCAGTTGGCAACCAGGTATACACCTGGAAGAAAGAGAAGGCTGCATGTCACAGAGGGTCTTCATCTGCAACCAGCATGTTCTACCTCAAGCCTTATCTGCCATGTACCATGGGCAATATCTCAGCTACCGCCAACACCACCAACCAACTTTACAGGGGTAGTCAGGCCCCTTAACGTCCCACCAGTTTATATACCTACCAGGATTCCCATTCGCCCATCGTTTGCAAGCACCGTAGGCACTAGGAAAAACCCTGTGTAAGCGGTGTCCACTGTCCTCCCAGGGGGAGAGGCCCCTCGGCCTTACCCTCCAACTGTCATTTCCGCTAAGGGTAAGCGACGAGGCGACATCACTCACACTCTCACTCACACTCTCACTCACTCACTCACTCACTCACTCACTCACTTCCTCTCACTCCCTCCCACTCACTCACTGTCACTTTCCTACTCAGTCACTTTCCCACTCACTGTCACTTTCCCACTCACTGTCACTTTCCCACTCACTGTCACTTTCCCACTCACTGTCACTTTCCCACTCACTGTCACTTTCCCACTCACTGTAACTTTCCCACTCACTGTCACTTTCCCACTCACTGTCACTTTCCCACTCACTGTCACTTTCCCACTCACTGTCACTTTCCCACTCACTGTCACTTTCCCACTCACTGTCACTTTCCCGCTCACTGTCACTCTCTCTCTCTCACTCACTCTCTCTCTCTCACTCACTCACTGTCACACACTCACTCACTGTCACACACTCACTGTCACACACTCACTGTCACACACTCACTCACTCACTCACTGTCACACACATTCACACTCACTCACTCACTGTCACACACTCACTCACTCACTGTCACACACTCACTCACTCACTGTCACTCACTCACTCACTGTCACACACTCACTCACTCACTGTCACACACTCACTCACTGTCACACTCACTCACTGTCACACACTCACTCACTGTCACACACTCACTCACTGTCACACACTCACTCACTCACCATCACACACTCACTCACTCACCGTCACACACTCACTCACTCACTCACTCACTTTCACACACTCACTGTCACACACTCACTCACTCACTCACTGTCACACACTCACTCACTGTCACACACTCACTCACCGTCACTCACTCACTCACTCACTCACTCACTCACTCACTGTCACACACTCACTCACTGTCACACTCTCTCTCACTGTCACACTCACATTCACTCTCACACTCTGCGTAAAAAAAAATTTCCACATATTACAATTTCTGGTAAAGGACGAGTTTATTTTTGTGTGCGGGGATTGCTAATTTAAGGGAAATTATATTTGATTGGCATTCAGCAGACTTAGTTGTCCAAATAACTGAGCATTATTACTTAGACAAATTGATGCGAGACATAATCATCTGTTAATAGATATTTAAGTTACATAATGAACTAATAATCATTTAAAAGACATAAAAATGGAAACTGTGAAGTAACTGCATTTTAAAATTGGTGAGCAAACGTTTGTAACTCTGTGCTATTTTATTTTGCTAAACAACTGTTACAGGCCCTAGTAGAAAATTAAAAGTATACTGTATAACAGTGGTTCATCACATACTTTTAAAGGGCAGAAACTATAGACTTGAAATTGTTTTTTCTTGAAATTACATAATGTTTACATGCTGAACAGTTTGGTGTGATGTTAATAACTGTTTTTCTAGCCAGCGCTTTTCTTTTGTCATGCTTTGACATACAAATAATTAGATGTTTAATTTTAATTATACGTTAGCAATTTTGCAGAACATCTGTTTTAATGCAACTTAAAGGACACGGTACTGTACATGCCATACAATAATAGAATAAGAATTAAATTTTTTGGATGTTCCTTTTCAAATTCAACTACTATTTCATAATTTATACTTTAATTATTGTGATACAGTTTAAATGTAGGGCAGTCAGATGTCACACACAACTAATTTAATGTGCCAAATTGTTATTTAGTTGCCTGTACGTAGAACCAGAAAGGTTAAAATTGAACTTGACAAATTTATGGTAACGTGGGAAGCCGACATCAGAAGGTATAAAAGATTTCACAGCACTTGATCCTTACATTTAGCAGCAGAAAAAGAAACCAACTTACCCTATAGGTTTGGTCTCTCACGTTGGCAACATACTCTAATGGACAGTGGCCAAACCACCATACAGATAAGAATATTGTAACAAACAGGATTGTGCAATGAGCAATGTTTCTACCCCTTATAGTTTGTAATCTCCAACATGAATTTATCTTTTTACACACTTGACAAGACACTAATAGCGTAAACTGTACTGTCTGCCAAATTTAATTCCCAATTTAAAATCCAAGTTTTAAACTTGACACATTAAATATGCAGTAAGTGCTGTAAAAAATTTCTAGAAATGTCAGTTTTACACTAGTTCAATTATCAGTGTTATGCAATAAAGTTGTTTATCTGACATTTTAATAATTTGTGCCTCATGTATAATTTCGATTCAAATGTTGCCATGTGAGAACTAAAAAAATAGTCTAAAAGAGTTTTCTGCATAAATAATTAAAATTGTAAAGAGATTATGATACACACATTTTTTTGTAGTTTTCTTCATGTGCAATAACAAAATTTGAATGCTTTTTACATACATATAATAAATGGTTTTTATAATTCGAAAATAATACCTAGAATATTTGATTATGTTAATTCAAATATTTTATCATATTTTGTTCATGCTCAAACTTGAATGACACTGCTGTGGGTGCTATTCTCAGACACTTGAGAGCACATTTTTTCATCTTTGCATTTTGTGCAAGCAGTGATGGTAACAGTTTCTTAACTCTACTNGGTCTATTTTCAGACACTTGAGAGCACATTTTTTCATCTTTGCATTTTGTGCAAGCAGTGATGGTAACAGTTTCTTAACTCTACTTCATTGCATGGTGTTGTCAACATCATGGATGATCTTGTATTGGCTCTTTTAAAAAACCTGCTGAGAATTTATTAGTTACATNCTTCATTGCATGGTGTTGTCAACATCATGGATGATCTTGTATTGGCTCTTTTAAAAAACCTGCAGAGAATTTATTAGTTACATTACATGAGATTTAATTTGTCTCCATTTACTTGGTTTGTTTGTCTTTGGTTTTCCACTAGATTGTTATTCTTTTTATTAATTTTTTTATTAGTTAGTTGGTTTTCAGTTTCATCCAGTTTTTGATCCTGCTGTGAGAGTTGGAGTCTTAATGTTTGCTTGTAACCTTTCCATGCATGCATATCATGGTGATAATGTGGTAACTGTATATGGTAAGTGCTTTTAATGGTGACGTACTGTCAAATTTTCTTTCGTCGCCATCAGTTGTGATTGTTGGAGCCAATGAGCAACTTCAGGTGGTCCCCTTATCAATGGTAACACGGGTGAGTGTTTGAAGACTACCAGAATTATTATTTCCTTCAAAACTAATCCTCTTTCTTTTTTCATATTAACCTATTTCCTTCATTTATTATTTTTTAGCTAGAAATATGTGCTTGCTCAAATATAGACAAATATTTTAGCTTTGTTCTGTGACAGCAACACAGAAAAGATTTTTTGGTGCAGTTAAAGTTTGTCTGCTTTTTGTTTTTTAGGAGCATGGATTGGTTTTCATCTAAATTTAATAATGTGTGCGAGTTGTGAGTGGATTTTTAATGTTTTACTTTGAATAACATTTGCACAGTAAATCAAAGGATATATTTGAAAATATTATTTAGCGTCATATTTTGGTTTGGGTTGCATTANGGATTTTTAATGTTTTACTTTGAATAACATTTGCACAGTAAATCAAAGGATATATTTGAAAATATTATTTAGCGTCATATTTTGGTTTGGGTTGCATTAGTAATTTTTCAAAATTAATGTTTGTCATTTGTTGACATGAAATAAATTTAAAAAAATTAACACGCTGTTTTATATTTTTACACGATTTGAAAAAAAATTTACATATGTATATTTAAAAGGGAATTTGGTAGTCAAACTGTTCTGANATAACATTTGCACAGTAAATCAAAGGATATATTTGAAAATATTATTTAGCGTCATATTTTGGTTTGGGTTGCATTAATAATTTTTCAAAATTAATGTTTGTCATTTGTTGATATGAAATAAATTTAAAAAAATCAACACGCTGTTGTATATTTTTACACGATTTGAAAAAAAATTTACATATGTATATTTAAAAGGGAATTTGGTAGTCAAACTGTTCTGAAAATAAAACGGTTTATAATATAAAAAACTTTATTTTGAAGGTGCGTGAAAGAAGTGTCCGCAGCGTACCGATGGGCAATCGCACGACCACCACGCGCTCATCATTCTCTGGAGGAACGCGAACACCAGACTCCCTCAGTGATAATGAGAGCTCGTTAACACGCCCACTGCGCAAGGGTTCTGCACCTCCACGCTCCGGTCTCACACCAGGTTGGATATTAATTTTTGTTTAGAATTACAGATATAAATTGTTAAGGTTTGAGACCACGATTACGTTGGTTGTGTAGTTAAATTATGAGATAAGTTACAACACTTTTTAAAAATGTTATAGTCAATTTCTTACTTAAAAGATTAGGAATTAAATGTGGGGAATGATGCGTGGGCGTACATCCTATGGGTGAGGAAGCAGTGGGGAGGGGGGGGGCATTAGCCCCTTCTGATATTTGGATGCCCCCTCACTTCAGAGGCCTGCTTGGTCTACAGAATTGTAACTAGAATAAATACATTTTTTATAAATTTATAAATTTGGTTTTAACGAAGATACTACAACTGTAGACACGAATATACAGTTTCTGATGACACCATACATTTCTGAATGCCTCCCAGTTTTGCTAAACCCCCACTTTCCTCACCAACTTCTCCTTCCAAGCCAGAGTACACAATCATGCACCCCGCGTGGAGCTTTCCACTTCCAAGAACAAATAAAAAATTCACTTGCCATGGTTTACCATTGTGCTCCTATTTAGTTTTTACTTTGCAGTGTTATGAAGTGCATGTTCATATTTATTTTGCTACGATGTCCATTAACAGTAATTGAATCAATGGCTCAAAGTAATCTCAGATAATGGCTTTATTCGTGGAAAGGAACTCTGAAGAACAGTGTATTTCCATGATGATTTATCCAGGTAAATTTGTTTATGATAAAAAAAATTACACTGAAAAAATACATTTTATTTTCTGTTGGTTAGTTCCTTGATAGACTAGTGTGGTGGTTTGGGTCAAATCTTACATTACAGTGAAAAGTTAATCAAAAGCAGTTTATTTGTTGGATAGTGCCGAAAGAAACAAACGTAAATAAAACATAATCTTTTATATACTTCAAATTGTTGGTAGCAATTCCTTTCTCAAAAAATATTACCTAGCAGACTCGTATAATTTCNCATCTTTTATATACTTCAAATTGTTGGTAGCAATTCCTTTCTCAAAAAATATTACCTAGCAGACTCGTATAATTTCAAACAACTTTAATATTATAGATTTTAATGCACTTACATGTATATATCCTTACATTCAAATGTCCATAGCACGCATGTCTGTTCCTTTATGCTCTTGTTAGTAGATTTTTCTATGAACAGAGTGCAAACTTGAAAACTGTATGAAACTCCTACATTATGAATATTCACTATCGTGGCCTAAAGACCACTACTATATTGTCATTTTGCAATTGAGCTTGCATAAAATGTTTTCTTTAAAAAATTTTTCAGTCATTATTTTTNCCACTACT
The DNA here is from genome assembly GCA_002778355.1 of Clitarchus hookeri. Taxonomy (NCBI): domain Eukaryota; kingdom Metazoa; phylum Arthropoda; class Insecta; order Phasmatodea; family Phasmatidae; genus Clitarchus; species Clitarchus hookeri. The sequence goes on along the minus strand of NQII01004094.1, from coordinate 105,611 downwards.
ATATTGTCATTTTGCAATTGAGCTTGCATAAAATGTTTTCTTTAAAAAATTTTTCAGTCATTATTTTTCTTTCTTGACTGGAAACTTACTAACTTAAAAAGAAAAACATTTGAACTTTTGGTTGAATGTAATTCATAAAATGAANGTCTGCAGAATTGTAACTAGAATAAATAAATTTTTTATAAATTTATAAATTTGGTTTTAACGAAGATACTACAACTGTAGACACGAATATACAGTTTCTGATGCGACCATACATTTCTGAATGCCTCCCAGTTTTTCTAAACCCCCACTTTCCTCACCAACTTCTCCTTCCAAGCCAGAGTACACAATCATTCACCCCGCGTGGAGCTTTCCACTTCCAAGAACAAATAAAAAATTCACTTGCCATGGTTTACCATTGTGCTCCTATTTAGTTTTTACTTTGCAGTGTTATGAAGTGCATGTTCATATTTATTTCGCTACGATGTCCATTAACAGTAATTGGATCAATGGCTCAAAGTAATCTCAGATAATGGCTTTATTCGTGGAAAGGAACTCTGAAGCACAATGTATTTCCATGATAATTTATCCTGGTAAATTTGTTTATGATAAAAAAAATCACACTGAAAAAATACATTTTATTTTCTGTTGGTTAGTTCCTTGATAGACTAGTGTGGTGGTTTGGGTCAAATCTTACATTACAGTGAAAAGTTAATCAAAAGCAGTTTATTTGTTGGATAGTGCCGAAAGAAACAAACGTAAATAAAACATCATCTTTTATATACTTCAAATTGTTGGTAGCAATTCCTTTCTCAAAAAATATTACCTAGCAGACTCGTATAATTTCAAACAACTTTAATATTATAGATTTTAATGCACTTACATGTATATATCCTTACATTCAAATGTCCATAGCACGCATGTCTGTTCCTTTATGCTCTTGTTAGTAGATTTTTCTATGAACAGAGTGCAAACTTGAAAACTGTATGAAACTCCTACATTATGAATATTCACTATCGTGGCCTAAAGACCACTACTATATTGTCATTTTGCAATTGAGCTTGCATAAAATGTTTTCTTTAAAAAATTTTTCAGTCATTATTTTTTTTTCTTGACTGGAAACTTACTAACTTAAAAAGAAAAACATTTGAACTTTTGGTTGAATGTAATTCATAAAATGAAACCAGCACTTTGATTAATTTATTTCATACATGGGTACAACTCCTGGACCTCACACTATTTCTTTGTGAATACATGTCCAACTCTAATGGGTTTCGTCCCCAACTGCAAGCTCCACAAATGAAAATGTTTGTGTCTGCTCCCCTCCCTCTTCTTAGGAATCTGAAAGGTACCCAGCCACAAACCTCACAAACCATC
>NQII01004094.1:0-104201 GCA_002778355.1 Clitarchus hookeri | reverse complement strand
ACTCCGTCCTGGCAATTGTACAGATCACACTCATTTAAATTTAATGATGTACTTTCGTAAACAATACTAAAATTGGTTTGGGCACAATTAAAAATTTCCTTTTCGCCTTCATGTAGCTGCTCTCCCACAATAGCATCACAATAAGTGCAACTTTTGTGAAGGTCACAGTAGCCAAAAAGTAGTAGTGGTGCAGAAATTAATAATGTTTAGCAGATCTGTGCAAGTAAGAGCAGTAGGAAACATGCAATTTATTTTTATTTTCCTGCTATAAAGTGGGTAAGCTGAGTTTGAGCAAAGTTTCTTCATGAGGCGAGGAGGCTGAAATGGTGATACCCAGTCTCCTGAGTACCTTTTCTTCAAATACATCATCTGTAGGGCCCCACTTTCTCTGTATATAAAATGACCTGATTTCATCTATAAAATTTCATTTCATCAAAAAAATATTTTCTTTCATCAAATAAATTTTTCAGCAAAATAAAGCCTGCGTTATTATTAGAACATGAACTTGTTGTTTTTGTAACAGTTTCACTCAAACTAAATGGAATTTGTTATTCATTCTTTTAATCAGTTTATAATTAAGTGGAAAAAATTCAAAAATATAACTATAAGGATGAAAGGACAACCTTACGAGAGCACATTTCTCATGTAACACATATTGTCACATCACAGAAATATTTGTGCAATAAATTTTGTAATTTATCAAGACATTGAAAACTGCCCAAGAATATTCACTAGTATTTGAGTTTTAGAAGTTTTTTTACATCACCCACATACAGCTTTTGTTGATTTGTAGATTACAATATTTTAATTAAATCCAGTTCAGTTTAACATTACTCGAACACAAATCCACAACCTAACTACAAAATACTAGTAAATATTTTATTATCGATAAAATAAAAATACTCTTTGCGTAGAAGTGGCAGAAACCTATTTGTTTTCGTTTACTTGGCAATATTCAAATTACCCAAATTTGCTTCCAATGCAGTTGTCTTTTTATTTTTATGCACTCCACTATAACTAAATCACTGTGCATACAGCACGACAGTGTTAAGGACGTGTCTTTTCCCACCCGCTCAATGTTTACATCGCAGTTTTGCACTTGGTCAGTTTATAAAATAAAAATAAAATCTTTCACTTTCAAACTCTCAGGCACAATCTAAAACAGTTACTATTTCTGGCATTCTGAACCAGTTTTGCGACGTAAGCAGCAGACTACAATCACCACCCTCGCACAATAGTTGCAAATTATATATTTGCTAGTAGTCGGGAACCTAACCACAAAGCACAGAAGGTGAGTAAAGTTGGCAGTGTTTACAAATACCGCGCGAATGTTAAGTGCGTAATTATTACATTCCACAAAAAAATGCTTGTGTGTGTTGTATATACGTACAATTTTTTTTCGTCATATCCCCATTATTTTTTTGTTGAAGATGTTAATTTATAAATAAAATACACGCAGGCGCTATTCTGCCCCTGAATGAGCGCTATTGCGATTCGGCTCGATATATATTGAATCATATGTGCAACAATGATCTTTCAACCTTTCTGTCGGTCGATATATGAATCATTCTCGTTAAGTAAACTTTTGTTTACGTTTTTATAGTCAACAACGTTATCACAGCGCAGATGTTTTTTTTATCTGCACTTATGTGAAGTAAATGAGGGATAATGCTCTATAACAAATGAAAATTTGTAAAACCGAATATTTGTAAGAGTTTTAATGGTAAAAGAAGCTCACACTGTAGTTTTAGACTCACTTAAACAATTTTGTTGATGTTTCAAGAGTACGGGACTGATTACAGAATTTCGCAAATAGACGTGATTTCTTGGTATTTAGAGTTATTTCGCGTTCGCGGAAATTTCTAGGCCGTAGGCATTTGGCAGCTATCATACCTTTTAATAAAATACTGATAATTTTTAAAATCGTAATTCTTTGCAGTTCTTCATAGTTACTATCAAGTACATCTATCAAGAAGGACTGCAGAAGAAAAAAAGGAAATTTGTACTCTTTCATGTGTCTGTCCATATTTGTGTAGTGTTTCCTGTATCAGTTTCGTATCAGTGCTCAGCAACTTGAATTTAAGTGCAGAAAAGCAAAGCTGTTATAATTTAAACCCTCATTTGTCTAGTATTGTGAATATTTTTGTATTGATGATAACAAATCAAGCTTGTACAGAAATTTGAGAGAATAAGAAAATCTGTTAAAATTTTGGTGGTTTTCTTTGTTGTGTTTAAATCTAAATTTTTTTGTATTTGTATTTACTGAATTTTGAATGCGAGTGCCGCCAAATGGCAACACGACTTTGGTAGGGGAGCAGGGGAGCAATGTTATATACAAAATTCAGCATAACATAAAGAACCACAAATATACAAGTTATAGACCTGAAACAACTTGTATACAGAAAAAAAAACAAGCGCACACACAAGGAGTTGGAAAAAAACAACTGTGATGCAAAGGAAGAAAAGTTTCCTCAATATACACTCTGCCAAAAACCCACCAGGAGACTTCTGTTTGGTAGGGATGTGCAGAGTGCATCCTAGGACTTTATTGCATCTGTAACCTGTACTTTCAGTCCTCACCTCTCTCCACAGAGGATCTTTGAAAGATGAGGCCGCAGTAGTGTAGTGGGTAGGGGTTAGACTACTCACCTCCCAAGGTGCTATCACTCCCGGATTTTCGCATATGGGAATTGTGTGGACCATGCCGCTGGTCGGCGGGTTTTCTCTGGGATATCCTGTTTCCTCCGTCCCTGCATTCTGGCATTACTCCATTCTCACCTCGCTTCACCCTCGTCTGCGCTCAAGACTTTGCTGTTAAGAGCCGCCCAAATCTCTTCACTCGCCTTAAAGATAAAGCAGAATGGTGGGGTTTCATTACATGCAGAGTTAGTGCATGTGGAAATAGTGGAGGGTGAATGTGCTGTGTATTGTATTGGCAGGAGGAAGCCTGCCCGGCAGCAAGGCTGGCAGTCGCCCAGGCAGTCGGCCTGGCAGTCGTCCTGCGAGCCGGCAGGGTAGCAAGCCACCCAGCAGGCATGGCTCCAATTTGTCGCTTGACAGCACAGGTAAGCTGTGGTACCATTTGTCTTGGTTAGTATGTTTGTGTAAATTGTTGCCAACTGAAACAATTTTTAGATATTCTGCAAACAAGGAGTCCTTATTAACACATTTTACACAATTCTGTTTGAAATATTCTTTCATCAGACATATCTATTGTATTAACAGTATTTTCTTGCACTGCACTTTAAACTAAAATTTAATGGAATTAAAAATTACTGCACAGTAGTTCACTACACTTAACAAAATTATTACTTATAAATAGTGTAAAAGTGTTTTCTACTAACGCTTTATATTTTTACTAGATTTAGTTTCACGTGTACAGAAAAAACAAATGTTTTTCATGCACATTACGTAGTATACACTCTTCAGAGCTGTAAGTGCAACTTAAAATGGCCAGGTATATTATGAGGTTATTTTTAAAGATGATGGCACCCCAAGTCGAATACCCATCCATCAGCGTCGCACCACTCCTGCCAGTACCACCTTGCCACGGTCTGGTACTGGTACCACTGGCTCAGCTCGGAAGCTGACAGTGCCTGTGAATGGAACTCCTACCAGTCGACCACGAACACCAACGGGATTGGCCAGCCCGGCCAGCGGAGTGTCTAGGTGAGCTTCCCTGCCACTGATGCATAGTTAGATTTTGTTACAGGATTGATGCAGCTAGTTTTTTGAAGTCTTTTTTTTTTTTCCTTCATTACTTGTTGTTCATAGTGGCCAATACAATGGTGTTGCTAGTATTTTCTTAGTGTTGAGGATCAAAACCTAGAAAATTGTTATTACTTACAAGGAATTCAGACTTGCTCCGCTGTTTGGGGTGCTAGTTTGGTTGCATCAACTGTTGGGTATACCCATAACAGAAATCTCTCCCATTTCAAAAGTAATTTAAGAATTCCTTGAAGCCTAGTTTAAGTTTTGTTTCGTTGTTAAAACTATGCATTTTGATTTAGATTTTACTTGCTAAAAACACAAGTAAACTAATTATAAATAAAACTACAATGAAACCTCGTTGCTGCAATCCCGTTTATTCCATTTTCCTGTGACAGTCTTGTTGTGTACGATCCTGAGAACTAACCTATACAAACAATGTTTAAAAAACCAGCATGCTACAATTTTTAAAAACATAAATTTCTCGCATCCATTGATCAGATTTTCTGCCCAAAAGTCAAAATATATTCTGAACAATCGTTTAGCTATGAAGTACAGTGGATTTTCGATGATACGTTCCCTTAGTTACATTTTGCCATATTTCTCGTCAGTACATTCGCCAAAGATTGAACGCATCATTCGTTTTTTAGCACTATGTGAATGCAAAACAACACGGATAATCAACAACTAGTGCTATTGATAGTATTGTTTACATTTGTCGCCTCACCTTTGGCATATCTAGTGTGGGTGAATGTCTCCAGCTTTTCTCCCTTAGACGGCAGGAAAGTTGGTGCAGCCAACTTAAGTGGGTTATTGCTGGTTGCAGGACAGGCCTGTGACAGCTGTTCGACTGTAGCCCGTTGTGCACGTGGAAGTGTCGAAGGAGGTGCTGGTTGGATCTGCGTAGGAACTGGGGTGTAAATAATAATGTGTATACGGCGGGCCACTCGTGCTGTAGTTAGTGGTCATGGGATGGTGACAGTTTTCTTTGGAGGCGTGGGTGGCAGAGGTGAAATAGCTCATGGAGTATGCCACAACAGATTAAACTGTAAGCTGGGATCCCTGCTGGTAGCACTGTACGGTGTTCCCCTCTCTCTAGCAGCCTCTTCTCGCTTCCAGGTGTACGCCCTGGTGGCACCATGCCCTTTCCTCACTAGGTCTCCAACCAAGGCCAAGGCCTACTTGGTCGTCTTGTCCGGTCCCAGCTCTGTGGCGTGGCATAAGGACGTAGTGTAGACGGGATGATAGTGAGTGTTCAGTAGAGGCGGATACGACGTGGTGGAAACAGGAAGCGGGGGGTGAGACTTTGGGGAAGCCCAACTGCTGGCCTCCAGGCAAGAAACTTGGCAGGGGAAAAGTCTCCGGCAGACCCAAGCTTCTGATTGTAGGTGACAACAGTAGGGTTAGGGTATCTGCTCCCATGTTAAGCAGGAAGGCAGACCTAAACCCCCACAGAATGGTTGCAACAGTCGAGTGAGAACTTCCACTCCAAGGAGATGAAAGTTCTGAGCGGAGAGGGTCTGGATGCGGGGGTTCTGCACGTACCTGCTCCTGAAGAGTTTAGGCGCGGAAATGGGTCGAAACAGGAAATAACAGGAATTAGGTGCCGAAAGAAAGTTCTTGGAAAGGATAACACAACCAGCTTAGTTAATGCGTGTTTATTGTTGAAGCAATAAACATATATAAGCCAGCCTGTACCCTGACTGTGGCCTGTGGGGCTCACCAAGTTTGCCAACCGTGGTGCAGTCCCTAGTCACGGTAGACGCGGAGGCGCAGGAGGTAAGCGTGACCCCAAGTCAACAAATACTCTGACTCTTACTGACTGAATGCATCGTGAGCTGTGAGACAGCTGTTGGGCTGGTCCGAAGATGTAGCTGATGGCGAGCAAATACTACTGACGGGCAGCGATTCATCTGGAGCAAGGTGCTAGCAGTGTCGGAGCGCATCCGGGCAGTGTGACATTCTGTGAGCAAGCTGCACAACTCAGCTCATGGTTGAAGTAGTCTGGACGTGGCCGGACAGAGTGACGTTCTGCTAGAGAGCTACGCGAGTCAGTCTAAAACTGAGGACTGCGAGTCCTGTATATACCCGGACCACAGGACCAGCGCGGGGGTGTGGGGTAGTGGCTTTGAAGAGAAGAGAAACAAGTAAAGGTGGTGGGGATGGCAGCTGTTTTCCCCTTAGTTGGCGGACAGGAGGCAATACGGCACTTCTGTAACCTCGGGTGATGCACTCTGCTGCTGGTGGCGGCTACGTCTCTTCTCGAAGGGGGCTGCGGCTGTGGTGGAGACTAGAGCAGATCATGACATTGCCCGTGGCGCATCACATTCTGCAACAGTTTTTCGTGTTCTTGTAGACTACCATTTTTCTTCTTCCTGCATCTTTACTGTATTTGTAGGTTGGCTACAATGAGAAACCATCTTGTATCCTTGTTCTTCTTACATGTTTACTGCACTCGTAGGTTGGCAACAATGAGAATGTATCGCACAATCTCTGACATTGTATTCAACGATCTATGGCCTTGGTTAGGATGGTAAAGGTTTTAAAAAGACTTGGCAAATTGCCTATTGGCAAAAATTGTCGCAAATAAATCGGTTGTAATTTTAACTGAGCGATTGAGCATAGCTCAGCCAACGAAGGAACACTGAACAAGAATATTAATATAATTAAAATTTCACTCAATTTCAAGGAATAAATTTTTTAATTTAAATGAATATTTAATTATAAATTGACTTGAATAAGTTGTTTTTAATGACATATATAGGCTGTTGATTTAAACAAACCTGCATTTTGTGCTCTACAATATATCTCAGATCTTAAATCCAAGTCCGCATCAGTCATTTTCCCGCATGCTTCGTTTTTTCTTGTTAATCCACTGAGAAACTATTAATGGAGAATCCACTGTACAGAACAGAGATAGAATGCACAGGAGACTAAACTTTCCCCATCCTGCAGCATAAGTTGGGTTTTATTTATTAACTTATAGAGCAAGATGGCACAATGTTAACACATATTTGAGAGGATCTGGCATTCCGCAATCTAGATTTTGTTTCCTTTGACATCCTGAATTGCTTAAAAGGGAAGGCTGGGATTGTTCCTTAACTGCATGCCATGGCTGCTTTTTTCCCCATTTGAATTCTGCAAGTTACTGGTTCTGGAGATATAGTTGAACATATAAGTACATGTGACTTAGTTTGATATTTTCAGACCTTTATCAATTTACTGCCACACTAGCCAGTGTGTCTGCAGTTTGCAGCATATGATAATGTCAGATTAGTTTGTCAACTGTATTTAAGAGCGCAAGTAACTTTATTCCAAATTCAAAAAAGTTGCATTTTAAAGTAAGTATCTTTGAAAAATTTGTGCATCTACTAAACAGTCGTTGCAGGTAATTCTTCATTATACACACTAAGTGTAAATAAATTCTTGGTCAAAGTAATCATGTCTTCATATTTTGCCTGTGTTAATATTTTTATTCTCTGCAGATAACATATAAATATGGTGATTTGTCATTATAGTACAGAGTCTTGCACCATAATTTTTAATTTTAATTTTAAGTCTTTATTTTTTGCTAAAGTTTTCCAAAAATTTGTGGTAAACACCCAGAAGTTGTCATTGAAGATGTAATTGGAAGTTCTGTACAAGAAAGCAGCATTGTAGCCAGTCATGAGTGATGTGCTACAGTGTCACTGATTTATGAACATGTCGTCTGTTGTAATCAAACAATATTACAGTAAGCGACATTGTGTAACAATCATTACAATTTCTTCAAATTCTGAACAAGTGTTTTTTTGGTACTGATTGAGTATGTATGTTTTATTAGCCACTGAAGTCTCTCTTATTGTCAGAATAATAAGAGTAATTCGAACTTTAAATGTATAGTTTGGGATCATAATTATTTTAAGTTATGAAAGAAACAAGTTATTTGTATTACAGTCAATTTTTTTTTCCCCCAAGTTTTGTTTTTTAGGGGACCAGGATATGATGTGAAATATAGGAAATGGCAAAAAGATTAGAAAATATAACATTACATAGCATTGTAGAAAACTTGTGTAAAATATGGGGGAATGATCGTTAAAGGTATTGAAAAGTGAACTCAATCAACTTTTTTTTTTGCTGCTGATATAATATTACACCACGAAAACTGCTGGCAGTGTAGGTTTGTCTCTATCTTCAGAGAATGCAGACATTGTAGTGTGAACTGCAAACTCTTTGTTGAGTTGGCAGTGACACTTCTTCCAAGGTCCTTAAAGACTGATGCTGCTCGAGGTTTAATGCACAAGAGGACGAAAATCTAACAAGTGAGGGGGCATAAAACTACTTTATTCACGACTCATGCCATCGTGGCTAACACTCTAGCAAACTATAATGACATCATAAGGACAATGAGCACTAGCAAAAACAATAATTTAAAAGTAATATTAATTATATAAGCCACTTTGTTACAACCCTATAATATTAGTAATTTAAAGTAAAGTAAATTTAACATAAGCACAACACAAAGCAAAACATAGAAAAATCAATAAAGGAGGGGAAAAAATTAACATATAATACAATTTTACATTGTCAGTAGATGTTTTTACATGAGAGGTTGCACACAATTCACCGTTATTGATTGGCAAACAGGTGCTACTTAAAGGGTGCTGTAGCACACTGTTAGTGGTTTTCTCAGAACCCACTCATAGTGTGAAAGTGTATGCAAAATTACAATCTGGGCAAAACCCCTCTGTAGAGGGGCACACTATCTTCTCTGATTTCTACTAGGTCTCAAACCTTTGGGTGGATGTCTCCCTTTGCCTATTTGCTGCATTTGTGAAGGGTGTAAAGGTATTCCTTTCACCAGTGCTTCCAAAACTCCTGTAATATTGATTACACCAACTGCTAGCAACTTTAGTAAGTAACGTTAGACTATGGTAGGACTATAATTGACTGCAAAATGAGAAGTGAGCTGGTATGAGCGTATCTAGTTCAGAGAGGTCAGAGGTGATTTCACACAGAGGATGAGAGTTCAAAACCCCTTCTGTGCGAATCAGTACTGTTGACATCTCTTCATATGATAAGACTTGCTAGGCCAATAACCTTGGAAAGACTAGTCTTAGCCAGTTTCATTCCTGCTTTTCACAGATCCCCAAAATGGGATACAGTTGGTGGGTTGAAGTGTCGCACAATTCCTTCTTTCCACAATGTGGAGCTCAACATTATGTGCCACTCCTCACATTGGTGAGGAGTGGCACATTCAGACTGGTAAAGTTCACTCACTCACTCACTCACTCACTCTTAGATGCCCCAACCAAGTTGCTCCCGCTGTCACTATACATAGTATGACTGGGTCACCCTAGTTTCAAAATGATGTGGTGAAAGGCATCCAAGAACATTAGGGCAGACAAATCACACCACCTCAAATGTAAGGAACGTCATCCACACAAACAAGCATTTTAAATGATTTGGTGGACTTGCATCCTCCTGCTAGTCATAGTGATGTGAAAGGGACCACCATAATCAAATCCAGTGTGTTGAAATGCTCCGACTGGCTGTACCCAAGGAGCAGGAACCCCCCTAGTGGTGTCCAAGGAAACTGCACTACCACTGGTAACCAGATGCACAGACTAAGGAAGACAATGTTTCCCAGTGCGTGTCTGAAGGACTGATGGATACACACACCTGTTTTTGGTGAAAATATTTCCATAATTACGTACTTCAATTTTGATGAGGTAATTTTTAATATTTTTGTTACTTTTTATAAAATTTGGTTTAAAAAAAAAAAGTCTTATTTAAAATGTCATGGATATTTTAAACAATAAAACATGTGTACAATTAATTTTCCTCCAGTAAAATATTAAATTGAAGTGCTTGACTTATATAAATTTGTTATTTTAATGGTTAATGTTTGTCAAATGAATTTAAAAAGTACTCAATACAGTACACGAGTGTGCATATAAAAAACTGTTAAGATGAATGTATAAATAAAATTAATAGCATACATCACCAGCATGATTCCACATAATAGAAAACTCTAAACGTAATTAAGTAAATTCTGCAAAAGATAACTGCATAAGCCCAACAATTTGCTGGCAAAAACTTAAAAATCATGCAACTTGTAAATACTGGTGAAATTTATTTAACATAATTTCACTTTTAAAACAATGATACAGGCCTCCATAATTAGTAGGTTATTTTAAACAACCAATTAATCTATTTATCTGCATTTTTTTCCACCAGTGCTATTGAGGTTAGCGAACTGTTCAGTTGCGCCAGGCTCATCATTCTTGTTTAGTGCCGTCCTGTTGCCATTTGTATGTTTATGGTACATGCATTCTTTTAATATTTATATTGTAATACATGCACATTGCAACACAAACATTATGAAAAATGTAAAATTCTTCCTTTATAACTTATACTGCTGTATCACAAACTTTTAACATCTGGATTGAGAATCTGCATTTATTCTGATAACCTAAACAATTGCCATAGACCTATTATGTTTATTTCTTTCAGTACTCTCGAATCTTGCTCCCATGAGCAATCAATTATACAATCAAAAATTCTGAAAATTGATTCAGGACAAACTACCATGATCAATCGCTCAAATCAACTACGTTTTTACGGCTTCACGTGTCAATCTTACACAATTACAGTATTTTGTAAAATTTTTGTGATTTTGCACCTTGCGAAAAACAAGTGTGTCTACTGATGGATATTGCGATGCCTAAGACTGAAAGTATCGTAGACTAAATGGAAGCAATTTGAGTGAGGTAAGAGGCAAAGCCACAAAGTGGACATACAGGTTTATTTTTCTAAATGCACATATACTGAGCTTGTGCCAAAGGCACCTTTAGGACAAGGTTACTCAAATTGCCAAGTGTGTTGACAATGTGGCGGGGAGCATGGGGTGAGGGTGGTCCTGGGAAGCTAAGTAGCTAGGCGACTGGCGTAGGAGTAGGCATCAAGACTCCCTAACGGACTGAGCGGCTGTAGCTTAGAGAAGTCAGCTGGTAGAAGGCATAGGTCTTGCAGGCTTCGAAGTCATGTAGGAAGCTATGCCAGTGAACTAGAGCCAGCAGGCATTCAGCTCAACAACATGACCAAGCAGAAAATAGTAAGGCAAGGGTATGGGGCCTGTATAGTGGCTGTAGCTGGATAAGGGTGCGAGATCTGTGTAGCAGTTTTAGCTGGGTAAGGGTGTGTGTCGGGGCCCGTGTTGTGGCTGTAGCTGGGCGAGGTGGCAGGCATAGGGCCCGTGTAGCGGCTGTAGCTGAACGAGGGTGGGCGAGGGGCCCATGTAGCAGCTGTAGCTGAACGAGGGTGGGCGAGGGCCCCATGTAGCAGCTGTAGCTGAAGGACCACAAAAACATGCTACTCTATGTTTATCACTCAAGAGGGTGAAAATCCAACAACTGAAGTAAGTGTGTTGGTGTGTATAACTACTTTATTCATTGCCTTTCCCATTTTGATGAACACTGACATCACAAGTGCAACATAAGCTTTAGCAGAATCATCAGTACAATTTAAAAAACGCAAATTTGCACTCTTCATAACGTTTGAATCCAAGGAACAAATATTACATCAGCAGCACTCAAAATGTTAAACATTCAGAGAAGAGGTGTACACAAATTTTTTATAAATTGAGTTATCTAATATTTATCATACTGTATTTGAAAGACTCGTTACTGAGATGCTCTAAACTGAAAGGTTAAGCATACTATTTTTAAATCAGGAGCTGAGTGTTTTGCTCGTGCTTTTTTAGGTTACAGTTAGGGACGATTCATCGAGCATCGAGTATACCAACACTATGTGCTATTGGCTCTAGGTAAATCTGATTCAACTCTTATTTCGGGTCAGGTGTAATGTCTGTGGATCTTGTGGCATGGTTGTGGGCTAGTCACGTGTCTCTGTGAACTGAGTTTTTGTGTTTTAGTTAGTATTATATGTTTAGTTCTAGTTGTGATCAGTGGTGAAGTGGTGGTAGTCACAGTATGAGAGCTGAGTAAGTTGTATGTATAGTAACTAGACTGTCTGCACTGAACAATACCTAGGTTTTTTTGCATTCCTACAGTGACATAAATATTTGTTACCATAAATGTTTATACATAAGTTATCACTTTCAACATTCTGTTATGTGCAGTCAGAATGAGATATTAAAATTGCCAATTCTGCTTGACGAACCCGTGGAAAATGTTTTGTAAATTACTAGTACTCAGTTTAGGTTGCGAGAGTATTACTAAATCAAGATATTTAATTGGTTAACTTAATACAACTGGGATGAAGTACATATTTACTCGATTCTAAGCTACACATTCTTTCCTAAAATATTTTTTAAAACAAGAGTGCAGTAAGAATGAAGTACCATACATTTTTTGGCCTAGAAATGTTTTTTTATTGACTTGTTTAAGTTTGAATCATTCATAGTATATATTTTAATGCATTAAAACAATTTGTTTCCCAGTTTGTAAAATAATGCAAATTAGTTAAAAAATATTTTCTATAAAGGCCCAAATAAAATGTTTTAAGTAAGGTACTATGTGAAATTGTTTATAAAAGTTACTTGTCCTAAAGATGGAATCATATGTAGCACATTGAATATGGTTTTTGTGGTAATTTTCTAGAAAAACATATTGCATACAGGTTCTGTATTGTGAAAACCATCCTACAAGGAACAATGGAAAATTCAGTGGCAGCCAATAAGTGATCAGTTGGATGAGTGTTGGAACAGTGCAGCAATCAAGGATATTGTCATACAATTTCACAAGATATAGTGCTCCGTTAAAATAGTATATAGATTATGTTTAGATGGAAGCAATTCACGAATGGTATAATTCAAAAACTTGAATTGCAGTTTGTAAATACTGCAACATTGGACGCTACAGTTACACCGCTATACGTTAAGTTGCCACGGCTAGCTCAAAGGTAGTACACGAGACTCAGTAAAATGGACGCCGATTAATTATGAAATAAGTTCAAGTTCCAGAGTATTTGTTATATACTTTTATTTACTATTGAAGTTACGCATTTCACTTCCGAAGTTCTCAATATGCAGAGTACGAAACGTTCACAGATAGCCATACAAGTGCATCACAGCGCCACAGTCGTTTACTTAATTATTATGTTTTGAAAAACTGGCCCGAAGAAATAATAAATGTGGCGACCTCCCACACCGGTGGAGAAATACTCTAGTAAAGTCTAGTTTGCCGATGTGGGGGTTTAGCGTCACGCCCGACACGGCCTAGGCGAGCATTGTACGACGACTGCTTCCGACGACTGCTCGATATCAACTGACTTCGCCGCCGACTGACCTGAAGCACTGCTTGACCTGAAGTAAGTTGAGGGGCGACAGGCACAAGAGTTTTGTCCTGCCTATCACCCCCCTCTCCTGAGATAAGGGCCTAGCCACACACGCTCTCCACACGTTATCGAAATTGACACGTTAACGAAACTTCGTTGAACACACTAAAACTGTGCCGTCAACATGCAGATAAACAAACTGAAAACTACGATGATCGAAACAAAACAGTAAACAGACGCCTGATAAACGTAAAACAGCAAACGAATGCCTGATAAACAAACTATCATGGGAAACAAACCACCACGGCTTTAATTTTAAATCCCGATAAAAAAATGAAGAAGCTTAGCAAAGCCTAAAAAAAACGAACAAAATTGAAACACGTGTCCCGAAAATTAAGAATACTGCGTCATTACATTACTCTTTCAAAATTGCAGTCAATGATACAGCAAAATAAAAAGCAGTTTTTTAAACTGTAATTCTGTTTTCAATACAAAAATTACAGCTGTGATAGTCATTGCGAACTATTTCTATTTTGTATGTCAAAGCAATGCATATAAAATACAGTACCGTGTGTACAAGATGCAGATAGCTGAGAAAAGGCCATTTTGGCCTACACAGTATTGTAAGTTGGGTATTGAAGGGTTTCCGTACTAAATTTGGTCCAGATCCATAGAAGGGCATAGAACTGTATTGAGAAAGACATATACATACGTACATGCACACTTTGATTCTTATATATGTAGATATTTGTTATATAATTTGTGCAATTTTGACTAAAATTAGTGTGCTGAAAATGTATATTACAAACATCACCTATAAAGTACATATCTATTTTTGTCCTCCATTTTGGTAGATAGTACATACTACATGAAAAATAAAGTTTTTATGAAATATCTCAGGGAAACAATCAACCAATTTTGTACCAAATTTGGCAAGGAAATAGTACCACAGTAGGCCATATAAATTGATATTTTTAAGTGGGTCAGACATTTTTTTTTAAAATGATAACCATATAGGTTAAACATTTTATTTTAGTATGCTATATCCATAAAACCATGTAACCAATTTCAGTGTAACTTTGCTGGCAGTATCTATACTAGCATAAAATAAACTAATGCATTAACTATTTGTCCACCATTTTGGAAGGTAGTACAAAATAAACAATTAAGTTTTTATGTTGTATCTAAGGAAACAATAAAATTACTAATTCCACCAAAATCATACAAGTCATACTTTTGTAGATCATCTAAATTTATATGACTTAAGGTGGTAGTCGCATGTTTTCGAAAAGCAGCCATGTAAATATTGTATATTGGCATGCCATATGTCCCAAACAATTTCAACCAAACATTATATGCTTGCAGTATCTATGACATACAAGTTTGCTAATACATGTCCAACATTAAAAATAATAACACTGCATGAGAAAATTTAATTTTAATGCCATATCTTGGGAACCAATCAAGTGATTAGCCCCAGATTTTGCATGCAAGTAATGCTATGGTAGGTCATGTAAACTTACTTGATTAAGTGGCTCAGATGCTTAGTTTTTCAAAATTACGGCCATATAAATATTTCAGGTTAGTAAACATTAGCTACTAAAGCTTAGGCTGATTACAACTGAAGTTGATGTTCCAGATCCCACCTTTGTAATGCAGTTAATTGCACTCCACATAATGGTACGAGTTTTGGGTTCGGGTCCTGTGTAAGGCACGTGGGTATGTTTAATTCTCATTAAAATTGCATGCATTTCTGGTTCCATCTGTAATGATATCGCTGTCAGCACTGCCTACCCACTATGTAATCTTTTAAGAACTTCATCAAAATTATTTGCATCCACGCAGAGGAAAGTAAGCTCATTAGTTTTATTGTTTACTTTTTGTTTTGTTCTTCAAATAACATGAATCTCCTATTCCAAAGTGTTGCAATGTTGCACGTCAAGGTATTGACGCATGGAAGTTACCACTTGGTTAGCTCAGTGGTAGCAACATGAAACTCTTAAAAAAAAAAGAAGGCGCCAATTAAGTATTAAATAAAGAAGTCAAGTTCCGGTTTATTTGTTCTAGACTTGTATTAATTAATCAATTGAAACAATTCACTTAAGTCTTCAGGGTATTAGCTAGAGATTTTGCTTTCAGCTTTCTCTTCGGCTCCCAAAACTTTTTTATTCTTTCCGACCTGGCAGCCCATTTCAATAACCTTTATTATATATAAATACAATTTGAATTGGCAAAACAACCTTTAGAACGACTAATAATATATATATATCACAGCTATAATTATCACAGTTGACAATAATTTGTTTTATTGATTACAGTTCTTTGAAACGTAGTATTTGCCTTGGAGCACCAGAAAGAGAAAGAATACATTAAAAATATAATCTTAGCTCCAGACCAACAAACCTTTAAAAAATACAAATCCAATATTTAATTTATTTAACATTTGATTAAAAACATTGCCATCTCCTTGGACTCGAACACAGCACCCATTTGACACTTAAAAACTCGTGAAAGGAGGGCAGCAATTGACTTGCCCAGAAGAGCCTCCAGTATGGCTCCGACCGTTAAAAATTATGAAGAACAATAGCATATTAAAAGATTTACGCCCCAACGATACAGTCGTGGAAATAGCAAAAATGGATACTTGTAATACATGGGCAGCTAATAAGGATAAACACGACACGTTAAAACACACACACAGCAATGTGCCACCATAGTTAAGACGGAATCTAATTTTGAAGGGCGACAGTAACCAAAATTTTGAAATTGACTAGCTTTACTGCACACCCAAGATACAACACAACTATGCCACACAAATTACAAAAAACTTTTAATACCCAACTGCAAAGTTAGCGTTCTCCACGACTTAGTTTTACTGCGTAAAGTAGAGCAGAATAGCCAGAGCCCTGGCCGTGCAAGGACTTGAGTAAACTATCCTGGCCAATCAAAAATTGCAATGCAGGAAGGGAGAAGGGGAAAGCAAGGAAGATTGGGGAGGGTTAAGGGAGGGGATCCAAGCCGAGTAAAGAGTACAGCACCGTGCAGAAGTAGATGTCGGTATAAACATTGCGCTAGCGTCGCAACTGAAAAGACCATAATCATTGCATCTTGGGCGATCTAGTATGATATGCCTACTTCCCACAAACAGCAGGCAACCAAGGCATGTTTGTCACCGTGACCTGGTCGCCAGTATGACACAGCCTAACAAGTTCTGCAAGTTTTGCCACTTAGATTCGTGTTTACTGAACTCAAGTTGTTTTAATACACATTAAAATAAGTTGTCCAGAAATATGAGAACAGATTAAGTTAGAATGATGGGAAGTGAATTTTATGGAATGTGCAGGAAGGATTTTTTTATGTGGCGACATATACTACGTACGTGGACCTCAATGGCAAACATTTCTCTGTTTGAGAAATTGCTGTGCTGTAATTGTTTACTTATCTCATTTGAAACTTCTAATTTGGATTTATCCACACTTTCTTTTCTTTTACTGGAATGCAGTAACTAGGGTACAAATTGCATTGTTGGTGTAAACCACATTGATTAAAATTCTTTAACCAGTGTGAGTAATATCTTGTGTACTAGGGTTTTAAAATGTATTTTTTGGTTGTGCTCATTTTTCCTTCTTCCATTGTCATGTACAATGGAAGATGTGATTATGGGTGCTAGTATATGATTCTGCAAATAAAAATTAATTGAAATAATAATCAAAACACTTGTCATAGTTGACAGTAGATTTATACACTGTATAATGTAATTGTCTTTTTATTGACACTTAGTTTCTTGCCCTGAGGAAGCTGGTGTATACTTAACATCTCTTACCTTTTTTCCATGTATGGACTTTGTATGGTCTTTTTAGTATTTTGTAAAAATTAATATCCTTTTGGTGAAGTATTGGTAAAGGAAGACTTTGTGGTGGTACCCAAAAATTGTAATTTTTGAGGAAATAACCTAAAACTTCAAATTTTTGCCACATATATTGGTTAGGGAAACGTAATATAATACCTGGAAATGTCATGGAATTTGTTTAAATGATACTACTAGCCACCTTCATTAGATTTTATACCTATTGATTTTAGGTGTGAATTTTAAACTCCTAATGTTTGGTATACAGTTGTGTTTAGAGGGTGGATATGAACTCTACCAATAAACTTTGGCAGGCGAGTCCTCATCAAAATATAGGTAGAAAATATATATACCACCTATGGCCTAAGTTTATTTTGGAAGGGTGTAACACTCTTGAAAGTGTAGCTGAAGCAGACATTTATTGCTCGTAATACAGCCAGAGTGAGAGACAAATCTCATTAGTTTCTGGATAATGCATTAGTGAATGACCAAGTGCAAACCATAAAAAATTAGTTGTGGATATCAACCCTCTTCCATAGAAACTGATAGACCTCACATATACATTTACAAATGCAACTATGTGGCACTTATGGTTAGTTCCCTGTGGATTAATAATTGACCATACGTGTTTAACATTTTCAAGAAATTAATGCGTGATGAATTGCAACATTTTCAGTGTTAGATCATAATGCATTGATTTCTCAAACTGTAGCTTTTGGCGTAAAAACACAAGACTGCTTTTTAATTTACCATGTACATTAGATTACGGTACCAAACTGCAGGAAGAAACAAAAAAAATATTGGACAGTTACAATTTAAATGAACAAATGGGATTCCAACCCATCAGATTTTGTGAAAGAGGGATTATAACCACCCTCAGTTTTTTATGGTATGCACTCCATCAGTCAGTAATGCATATTCCAGAAATTCAGGAGGTTTGTCTTTCTTTCTGGTCGTGTTACGCAATAAGCACCAGTTTCAGCTACACTTTCAAAGATGGTTACACCCTTCCAGAATCGACTTACGCTATAGGCTATATAATATATTCAATCTATTTTTTATGAGGTATTACGTGCCCAAGTTTGTCGGTAGAGTTCATATCCACCCCGTGGTTGATAAAAGTAAATCACTGTAGTTTTTATACCAAATTACAATCCTTCTTTTCTTCAACAGCCATTCAAGGATACCTGTGTTTATGGGTTCTACTTCAGTGGAATCTCAACTCTCTTCTTATGCTTCTTCTGGGTAAATCTTTGTGCCTGTGTGTTGCTTCTGTCCATTTCTATCTACGTTTTTTTTTCTTCGTATTTTTTATAGTTTAGTTGTGCATGCTGTGTGTTCGCTTGTAATTACGGTAACTTTTTGTGCTGTGTCTAAACATCTATATTTCTGTAACCTGTATTAAGTGTGAACAATTATATCTGTGTAGCCTGTGTTGAGTCTTAACATGTATAATATTTATATAGTAATATGATTATGGCTTTATTTAAGAAGTTTCAAAAAAAATTTCTTTTTTATTTTTGTTTAAATAAAATACTACACTTAAACTTAAACGGATGAGAAGGCCAAATTGATATACTGTATTAGTGGATACCTTGTTTAAATATTTACAAAATGAGTAATATAATTTACTTGTAACAGAAATAATTATTACAGATCAAAGCTGTTTAAAAGCTCTTTGTTAGTATGTATATAAAAAAAATTAACATTTCCATTAAACTACAGTTGTAACTAATTAAGTTTTGTAACATGCATATTTCTAATATCTTTTATAGCTTTTGAAAAGGTTTCCTTTGAGCTTTATAATTTCGACTGTGCTGGTGATAGTGTTGACTGTGAGTTATTACTCTGTCTATTGCAAAGCAAGGGACCTATAAACTTAACTCCTAACTTTTGTGTCTGCATTATAATACTTGTTGCTTTGCTCACAAAACTTCTTAAATATGCTACAGAATATAATTTCATTTTTTAAAGTGCATGTTAGACAGACGTAATTATCTGCATTTGTCCCTGTAAAATAGCTTAATATAATATTTTTCGTAGTGTTCATTTAGTTTAAATTTCAAGTTTCTGTCTGTATTAAGTTGGTAATAAAATATAATGTATATTTTTCTGATTTATTGGAAATAGTAAATACAGTTGTTGTGTGCATGCTTGCCAGTTTTATTGCATGCTGAGAGCTTTCTAATGCATGACTCTGTAACCTAATAACTTTTCTCATTTTGTTTGAACGCAGTCGTTCATCGACACGAACTTCATCGGCAACAAATATTCCTGGCCTTGTGAAAGGAGGCACTAGGTAACACTTATGTTTCAATTACTCGTAGAAAGTGTAGTGAAATGTAGCATTAGCATGGTGGCTGGAGAAGAAAATATTATTTCATGAGCATTACTATTGTTATCTGCAAAACAGATCAATTGACATAATCTAAGCTTTTTTCAAAAAATTAAGATGTTACCGTAGATATCGGTGTGGTTTCTACTGTTAGGGATGTACTTGGATGTATTTGGCACCAAGATGTTTTGATTTGTGTGCTTGGTAGATACTGAACCATTGATATCTGCTAGAGTTCACTGAAAAGAAAGCAATGTGTTTAATTTTTGTATTCGGCAAGTCTTCCAAGCTCAATCAAATTCAGTCCTATGATTATACAGTGGAAAAGTCCCAGAGGACGTGATGGGAAAACAGAACTGAATGAGGTGTAGGTGGTTACAATATGACTGTAACTCCATTGATGAAGTTTCTGGAAGATAAGAAAAAAAAAATAGGAAATAATGAATTTGTTTCAAGAAAGTTCTGCTTCAGAAACTGTGTTTTTGACTTACAATAGACTTCTCATTCTGATGATGAATGATGAGTGGCTGTAAAAATAAAGATTTTCATCAGTGTATTAAAGTGTTCTTGGTCTGTAAAGCAGAATGAATTTCCTTGATTTACAAGTGAAGGGGGGAGGGGTGTTTTCACTCATTTGTTTCTTTCTTATGAAGGCAGAGATTATACAAAGAGCACAAGACACAAAAGCCTTGAAGCCAGACCTTTTCGAGAAGATTCATTTAATTTTTCTTACAGAGTTCACTAATTTTATTGTTGCTTTTGTCTATGTATGATAAATAGTATTCTCAGTAATTTTGAAATATAAACATAATTTTTGTAATTTAGGTAATCTCTCTATTGTATTTCTCTGAAACGTGCAGAAGTTTTCTGATTTGCCAATTTGTCAAGGGTGGGGTAGAAGAAAATTTTCCACATCATAATTGGTTTGCAGATCTTGTGATAAATTAAAAAAAAAAACATTAAGTATTCTTGGTATTTAACATCATAAATTCTGTAATCTGTATTAGAGTTACATACAGTATAACACCTGTATTACACCCCCTGATTTTACGTAGACTTTTTTTGGTCCCAATGTTTGTTTTTACAGCATAAGTTTCCCTCTTTTTACACTTTCCTGCATTTTGCAATGTTTTTCCCCAGTCCCTTGAAAAGTGTAAAATAGGGGCTTTACTGTACCTAGGTTTTTTTTTTAATTTTTAAAAGCCATAACTTGCTTGTTAAAGAATTTATGTTCGATAATAACAATTTNCTGTGTGTAAGCATGCTCCAGGAATGTGCGATGCACAGACAATATGAATGTGCTTTAAAGGTTTCTGTGGGTTTTATAATACACTTTTACATTCCAAAGAAACTAGTTTTCCCATTGTTTTGGCATACAAGTTGGGGTTATGATTGTAAAATCTGTGAATATGCTCAATTACAGTATCATGTGTAGCACAAGATAGCATGCCAAGGGTGCAAAACCCAACATAAACACTGTGAATCCTTTGAAAGAATATAATTCATAATGTAACTGTTGAGTTAGGAGGGGAGCAGCGTGCAGACCAAATTTCTGAGTGTTGGCCCAGTATCCGTGAGCAACTGAAAACCATGTGTGTTTCTATAGTCCATTCACTGTTACTTCACACTTTTCTGAAACCCTGCTAAAGTTCTACTTTGACTACCCACTACGTATCCTTCTACCACATGTAAACAAAACATTGCCATGTAACTGCCGTGGGACTTTTCGTAAAATGAGTGTTTTGTTCAGGGAATTTTTATTTAAATTATTGTTTCAGTTTAATGAGATAAAGAAAAGGAGCATATTTTAAAAAAACGCACTATGGAAGATGTTATGCATGTGACCAAAATTAAAATACAGCTGTGCATCATAATAATGCACATAGCGGTCAAAGTGTTGGGAAATAATTTGCTCTTGCAGTGGTAGAAAGTGCTTGCTTTCGTGTTTTCCTGTAAAGTTCAAGTTTATAACATTTTGTGGTTTGTTGCATTTCAAAAACTGGTGAGATAAAATAATTTAATTAAATGTCTCAGGATGTTTGTTTACTTTGTACTCGAGAGCTACAAAATACAGAAAACAAAGACTTTTGTTACCGCATGCATTGAATATTTATTAAGTACTTTCTGGCTATTTTTATATTTAGTGTGTGGGCATGTGCTTAATCTTAATGCTTTCTCTAACTTAAGCATGTTCTTTTACATGCAGCCATTCTTCAACACGGACATCACCATCTTCATCAAACATACCTGTATTAATCAAAGGATATAATAGGTAAACAGAAAAGTTTTAATCAGCAATATGGAAGGCACCTTGATGTATTGGTTGGTTTACATGTAGGTTTGGGAAAATTAAAAAAGTATTACTGTTAATTTACGTATTGTTCTTTTTAAACAAAAGTTTAGATATTTTTGTATTTTATGCAAACTACTTCTAAAATGTTTTCTAGTAGAATTTAATGTGTACGTATATGCATTTATGTTGGCTACATTTGTATTAACAGAAGATGTATGTGTAGTGAGCAGAATAAGACTATAAGAGAACTGTAGCTCGTGGATACATTTTACATTAGCAAAAATAACACCTTTTAAATGCTTAACTGGGAAAAAAGGAAATATTAACTTATATTAAACTGTAAGTTGGCAACATGACATGTAAATTGCCACATACGTGGCCATGCAGGTGGGTTAGTAATGTTCTACTATCAAAGTGTGTTACATGTAAAATAGAATTTGTGTGGAAATTGAAATTTCATTATCAATCCTATCCGGTATTTCTAATGCCAGGGCTAACGCTAGCAAGAAGTTAAGTTTTTAAATGTGCATTATTGTTTGTTTAACCAGAACACACACACCATCTGGATCTAGCACCCCAGTGCCGAGTGGAGCAAAGGTCACCAGGAAACCATCGGGAGCTGGTGACACTTCAACTGGAACCTCAAGAAAGACTTCCAAGGCTGCAACACCTACAGAAACTAGAGCGCCATTTCGGCTGTAAGAAATATATCTTCCACTACCAGACTTGCTAACATTGGAGTACTTTTTTAAAAGAAGAAATGGTCGCTATTGCCATACGCAAAGATTGTACATTGAAAAATGTGTTATATAATGAGTGAATTTTTGCTACCAGGTGTTGAATGTTGAGAATTTTTAATATTATTTATTTTTGTGGCATTGCAATATTATTTTACATTAGCGAAGAAGTATAACAAGACAAAACTTGTCTTGTGCAACATTTCCAACAGTGAGAGAAGAGCACTATTCAAATTGATTTATATGTATGTATGTAATTTTGTGTTTTTTGGGACCATTAGGAAGGCAGACAAACTGAACATGAAGAAGAAATTTAACATTTTGTGTTGCATTGAAAAATTGTAATATTATAAGATGCAGACTGAAAGTAGTAGCTACATTTTGAAAATATTTATTTTTGCACATTAATAATTTAACACAATCTAGTAATGCAGTTGCTTATCTAATGACTGTTACGTGATACTGCACTAAACCAGTGGTTATGGAAATTTGCAAAAAAAAAAAATAACAGGATTATGTAAAGCAAAACCACCATTTTTTTTAACCTGTTACAGTTAAGTCAGTTAGTATCATGGGAGTTATTTTATTGTCTCCGAATTATGTTAATGTAGTCGTGAATTAAACAACATTTATTGTGTTCTACAATCTGAAAATCAATTATCACATGTGAATTGATATTTTGGTGGCTTGCTTTAATTGTTAGATTCAGGGGTTAAGTGAACATCTAATATTCCTCAATTATTATGCGAGTACACCATAGTATCGACGCATTAAAACGTGATTAGATAAATAATCAAACTTGTTTTAATTACAAATGTAAAGACATAATTCTTAAAATGTTTATTTGTATTTTTTTGTAATATGTTTGTAAAACAGCTGTTCAATGTATGGTTAGTAAGTCTAGTTTTTTGCTACTCAAATCCTCTTTGTACAATTAAGTTACGTACAATGTACGTTCAGTTTTTGTATGTTTTAGTTTAAAAAAAAGTGTACAGTGTCCTAGGAATCTTTTTGTACATATGATGAAACCAGGCAAAAAGGAAAAAAAAACTACTAAATGTTGTAAAGCAATTACTGTACATATTTTTTGAGTAACGTCCTTGGTGAGTGAGAGACTTGACATGTAGCTAATTACAGAAAAGTGTTTCAACTACAGTACTGAATTGAAAAGAAAGCACAATATTTTTATTTATTGCAATATTTCTCTGCAGTATTATTTTTGTCCTGTAATGTCATACATGACTTTTTAATGTTACTTTAAAGAATGCGCAAGAGAAGCACTTTTACAATTGCTTTAGTTGGATGAGTAGTGTTTTCAAGTTCTTTGTTTCGCACATTGAGTTTCTGTCATATTAAAAAGTTTTGGAATGCTGTAAAATGTATCAATTGTATATTTTAACTTGATGCTTATTAAAATCTCACTACCGTTGCTAATGTGTTAATACAACATTCATCTTTAAAAAAATACTATGGAAAAGTAATTTACTTGCTAACAAATTAGTATAAATTACTACATGCATTTGACTATTTACCCAGCACAATACCAGAAATAGTCACTAGTTTGAAAAAATAGTGATTTTCTTCAAAAAAAAAATTTATACGCATTTACTTATCAACAGTGTTTTTATAGAGGCATACATAAAAATTGTAAGCACGTAAGTTGGTGTATTGCTAGATTATGAGTGTTTCTTTTGTATCCAAGGTCAAGAAATTGACAAGTTGGTTACAGGAATTTTTCAGTAATTACTACTTAATTAGGTTACCTTTGGTTTTTTAACACAACTTTTCATTGCCAACTGCACAGAAACATTCAACATTCAAACACAGGGTCAGTCGGCTGACTGTAAGGAAGGAGGACCATCTGCTATCTCTCTCCCCCCTTGCTATCTGGCAATATTAAATTTATACATTTTCTACCATAAGTTCAGTTTAAGACTGTGTCCCAACTTGAAAGTGTGCTCTCTCTCTTTCTCTCGCTCTCCCTCTCCCTCCCTCTCTGACTGACTGACGCTAGCGATTTATTTCTCTGGCAGTAAAGGTAATAAATAGTGGAAAATAAAAACAAAAAATAAATTTAGGCCTATGGTATATTTTGATATATCAACTTATTTTAATTCTGTATATTTTGTGTGATCATATAAACTCATCTATTATTTGCAAAGCAGTGTGTTCAATAAAATGTGGACAATTAACGTAAAGGAAACCTGAACATATTCTCATCGCAATTTCTTATGTTCCGTATCATACGGAATATTGTTGGTATTACACGTTTCACAATCCTAATTTTTAAGTTTTTAAGTTAAATCAATAAAATATTTCTAACACTGCTGTAGAAACAAAAAATATGTGTGTCTGAATATTGAAGGTTTGACTTGAAAACAACATGGTTGCTACGGAGGGTACGAGAGTGAGCAGCGAGTGAACATTGTCATTCAATCTCCTTCTCGCGCTCTCTCCTGCAAGTTGGGACAGCAGAGAGGAGACTCTGTGATGTCAAAAGAAACTTTGTTTCTATAGAGATTTTCGGGAACCGTGAAAACCGAAAAAAAGTTGCTCACAAAATTCTAAAATACTTTTAAGAAAATGTAATTAATTACAATTACAAATATATTACAATTACCTTCATGTTCTTGAATTACACTCCAATTACAGCAGCATACATAATTGCCAAAACAAAAAAAAATATTATGGATTGAATTTTATGGTTGGAAGACTCCATTACTAATCAAAATGTATTGAAAAATATAAAATATTTGTTAAACTGCACGATTAGTTAATAACTTAAATGTAAACACAGGGGAAAAAACAAGTTTTAGAGAAATTTGAAAACTTTTGAGATATTTAAATCGCAGTTGAAGTAGTTCAAGCTACATTACAGGATTGCAGCTTCCTCATGCAACATTTTAAATTAATTTGTTTGGTAGCATCGGAGATACACTCAAACTTCAGAGAAGGTATTAAGCCTGCAGCAAGTCAGCCTTTGGTTCTGCAAAACCTATCTCTTCTGATGACTCCATCTAGCAAAGCCTTTGCAAGGGGTCTGCAATACATTAACATTGTGTCTTTGGCTTTCATCTCGAGTTCATTCTTCAGACATGTGATGTGATGGTGGTCAGTAAGTAACCAGTATACATGTTCTTTTCTACCTGCAGAATATTGAGTGATGTTGCGACAGGCTTCATTATCTAACACACTTAAGGAACCCTGTTTGAGAAACTTTTCAGTTAGTATTAAATTTTGTTATTTTTTGCTTAAATATTTTTAATGAATTTTGTTTGCTTAAACTAGCTGACCATGTAAGATTGAAGATTTTAATTGGATCCAGATGCTTTTAAGAAGGAAAAACATTGCAAAAAGGCTTTAAAACTTCAGTTAAAAAAAATTAAAACAAATTGTTTACTTAAATACTTGTTCAGAAATGCTAGTTCTGCAGGGTTTTAATCTAACCAAACCAACAGCATCCATGACATTATCGAGTTTATCACTGCCGTGAATTTGTACAAGAGATGTCGAACACTTGACACTTTCAAACATGCTATTCCAGCGAGTGCTGTTTGGAGTGATGAGAGTCCTATTGTAAGCCTCGCGTAGTTTGTCACAGACAATGGTGCTTCTCTGTTACATAATGCTTCACTCTTAGCAAATCATTTGACCCCTCATCCAAAACTGATGATATTATCAGCAGAAGCAGACTCTTTGTTTTCACGGTGCTCACTGTCTTGTCACATCAAACATTCTAAAAATAAAGTAATAAATCTGTTTCTCTTTTTACAGAAAATTACAAAAATGTACAACATGTACCACTTTTTTCAAGATATTAGCAAATATTTTACTTACGTGAATGCTTTTATGAAGTTAGAGCCACTATCAGTCGCACACATTGGGACCTTATTCTGAATTCCAATATCTCTCAAAATATTGTCGAGGGCAGCTGCTAGAACATCGTAAGTATGCTGCCCTGTCAGCCTTTTGATGACTAGCGTTGCAGATTTTCTATGCAAGGAGGCAGGATATAACCAGCATGCTGTCACTCCCGTGAAACCTCGATTGACATGTGACCAGCAATCTGCAGTTATTGCAACAGCTTCAAGTTTTGAAATTTCTTGAACCAACATCTCTTCAAGCGAGCAATGCTGTTCATGTAATCTATTACACAATGTTTTCCTGCTCATAACAGTCCTGTTAGGAGCGAGACCTTTGCTCAAATTCACAAAAGAACTATTTTCCACTACGGAAAAAGGCTGGGCCGATTCACAGACAAAACTCGAAATAAGTTTATCAACAGTTGCCTGACTAACGTTGGTTAGACCTGCACTTAAGGTAAGGAGCGTTTGTTTCTTTCCAGGAGGCTGATAATCTGTGTTCCCCAATATTTTCTTAGAATCCAGCTGCAGTTGATCCATTTCATGAAGTTTTGCAGAATGAACTCTGAAATAAAATAAGCAAGCAATTTTTGCCATAGTTGTAATTATTTAACAATATTGAATTCCACGCATTTTTCACGGTTGCAGGGTGACAAACACTTATTTAATTTCAATGCTAAGCCTACTGTAAGCATAAATATATTTATTTGTTGTTTAATTATTTAGTAACAAATGTGCAAGTAGAAATGTAAGTGTTGAGTTGTGAGCGAAAATATGGTTTTATAACCCAAGTAATAGTGTTCACGACACACACTATCGATGAGTTGTTTAAAGTTCATTAACTTTACTTGCCTTATAACTACCATTTAATTATACCTTTTGTGTTATATATTTAAAAATTTAACAGTTGAAGTAGAAACAATGGCGTCGGTTAATCTGACACATTAACCAGGTGGTAAACAGTTTTTCTAGTTTTCTCAGGACCTTTTTATCATTTCACGATTCAATAGTACAAAATAGCATTTCTTGCAAAAAAAATCATGCCAATGCCACCTAGCATGGTTTGTGGGGCCGGGGGATGGGCATACAGTTGTATTATGGTGGTTTGACATGGATGTGGGTGTGTACGGGGAGGGACAGGGCTTCCCTATCTTCAACAGTATCTAGCTGGGCACCTGAAGTCTTCAAGCCATGCACCAGGTATTGGAGGGGTTTTGTGGCTGGAGGCAGCCGTGCAATTTGCTGCAACCGGTTGGTGCGCACACAAGATGACCCTCTGGATGGGGTACCCAGGCCCTGTTAACACGGGATAGATCCCAGCTGATATAAATAGCTGGCCTGGGCAGGATGGTCTTTGCCTGATATATATGAATAGTGATGTGTTCGCATCATTAGGTATTCTTATAGTTTAGCACTATTTCTGATATTTTCCTACTATTTGGTGTTTGTGTTACTAGGAGCACATTTTGTCTCCTGTTTGGGTTGCAGTACGAGATAATATTGTTGCTGTAAAAACAGCTTTTTGCTCTTGCTTGCAGAGGTACAGCAGAATGAGCAAGGCTAAAAAAAGGACTGTCAAATTAAAATTAGGAATGTCTAAGTGTCTTGAGTGTAGTGATTGCATAATGTCATTTACTTTTACAGGTCGGTGACTTGATGATATTCGGTTTTCCTGTAAGAAGTGTACAGGGATATGCACTTCCTAATAAAAATAATTACGTCACATTCATTTTCGAAAGTAAGTTATCCAGAGTAACCTGAATTTTTGATGCACATCAACTACATAGTGGCAGTATTTCATTATCACCATTTTCGCATTAAAATGCATTTATTTCCAACATGACTGTTTTCTGTCGTTTGTCTCTTGTCGTCGTCCTGCCGAGAGCAACTACTCTTGCTGCTACTTCGCAGATCGTGAAATATATCGCTTGCTCTCTGAGAGCAGAAATAACACATAGTCTAGCCACAGTTACTTCCAACTTTTCTGGATCCCTGCTAAAGTTATTCCTTCACCAAATGCAAACCAAGTTTAACTATATGTAGGAAATTACACAAAAGCAAAAAAAAAATATAGCATTTGTATGCATTAAGTATATAATTTCCATTAGGATAATTCTTCGTAGGTATTACCAACATGTGTATTTTCTCCCCATTTTATTTATATTAATTATAAATGAAATATAATTTATTCAGGTGGTATGGTCTATTAGTGGTTTCTTCACACTTTCTGAATCAAACCTTTGAAAAATCGTCCCATATATGATGTGTTTGATTGATTCCTAAATATGCCATTTATCACAAGGGTAATTATAAAGAATAGCGACTTTTTTGAAGGAGACCTAGTAGATCCACAAAAGTTATATATGTATATGGGTTTTGCACAGTTTACCTGTTTGATATTTACAAGGCCGTAATGATACAATAAGCAGAACGTCGAAAATAAATTAGATAAAATACAAGGAATTTGGCAGCTTTGTTTAAGTCTGACGCCATTTTTTATAGCCCTGTAATGCCGTAGTAAAGTAAACAAATGTGAATCGGCAGTCGCCTGTTTGCTGTGGATGTGTAGACGTTACAGTAGGTAAGTTGGATGTTAAATGCAATACAGTGCAGTTCGTGGCGAGTGGAGTGTTGTTGCGTGCGAGTTGTGACGTCCGAATCCGACCGCGTGAAGGCTTGTGATTTAAGAATGGAGGGTGCATGTACGAGTGCTTCTATGTGCGACAGTCGTCTATGTGGCGGGTGCTACCTGGACGTTGGCCAGTTTATTGAATTAACGTTGTTTTGGCCTACCTAGGTGAATAAATTCACATACTTCGGGTAGGTTTTATTATGTGTATGGCAGGATTTTGCATTTTGTGGTATGTCAAGGGTTTGTATATTTCCGTGTGTGTGTGTGTGTAGCTATTTGAAATGTAGCAAACCTAACCTCACAATATGTCATGTACAGGTTTTGTTTGCGCTGCAGCATGACGAAATACGGTGTTATGTGATGACTACAGTACCCTATATTTACTTATCATAATATTGGGTAATGTTCGTTTAGGTCTTTTTGCATTTAATGTACTTACCTATGAAAATATAATAACGTACATATTTTACCCCACTATTTCTCTGATTTTCATAGCCCTCGCCACTATCGTATTTGTGGTTTGTATTGATAATATGTTAATGCCCGTAGTAAATTCGTGTTCTGCGTAATTAGTAGAGTGGAATTATACCTCTTTCCGTGATTTTTTCTTTTGTTTTCGGAAAAGTCGCTATTTACAATTGCAGCATTTTTGCATACTTTACTTACCCTTGGCATCAAACTTGATGAATTTGTATAGACATTCTTGTTGGCTTTGTCAAAATTATTGGCTAACTAATCACTTTTAATGAATGTGTATTCCGACAGAGGACTTGATAATTGCAGAGAGTTATAGGGGTGAATCAAGGATTAAATCTTATTTCAATTTGATTTGCAAAACTTTTATTGTCTTATTGTTCGTGAGTTTTGAATGCTTGTTTTACCTTGGCTTTTGTAGGTTATGAATATAGGCCTTATACAAATTTGTTGTATAGACCTTTATTTTGAGGTGTATCTTGGGATAATTATTAACTCAATTCAAAATTCTAGCCCTACAAAAGTAGTAATTAATGCCATCCACAGCTGCCCCTTGAGACGTTTCGGTGTTGGTCACAAGGTCCCAGCGATGAGATTAATGTCCAGAGGGCGCCAGCTAACAAATTACAGGAATCTGCTCAGGTTAGCAAGAGACTTTTGAGGGGGGCCATTTTCGAAAAGCTCGCACAAATGGACCCTGCGCCCCGTTTTTAACAAGGTCGTGCGTGATGATTGGCAGCGACTGAATATATGACGTACCATACACACTCCCGAACTAGGGTATTGTGGCTCCCCAGCACACCGTTCCAATGCACTGACACAAACACTTCAAATTTCACACAAATACACTCAGACCTAATTGATGTAGAAAATGTGACCGGTGGTTGACGGTTATAAGGGGCAGTTGCCCTTAAGAACCCAGTGAAGCGGGAATAATGTACATAAACACATTGGTTTTCAGAGAAATACCAGTTGTGCCATCTCATCTGGATTTTTCTAAAATACAACACTTAAGCGCATGTGCTATACGAGGCTCCGTCCTGGCCGGAGCTGATCACAAAAGCGTCAACGGATGCCAAGGTAACTACAGTATATTAGGTAGGCCACTCCCGCCCAATGCGCTCCCATTGGCTTGCGAGTGTGACGTAGCACGGAGGGCTAAACTACGGCCGGACTCTGCCGCCCGCGCTATTCACAAATTTCATAATATATAACACGCCGTTTGTCGGAAACTATTCCACGTGGCCTTATGCGGTTTTTTGCAAAATAATGTTTAAAGTTCTGAGTTGACGTTAAGGCACATAGAATATTTAATAAAAAATGTTGGCAGCTGTAAAAGTTGATTTAGTAANCAAGTTCTGAGTTGACGTTAAGGCACATAGAATATTTAATAAAAAATGTTGGCAGCTGTAAAAGTTGATTTAGTAAAGTGGTGTATTCAGGATAAAAAACTAAATTTTTCCTGGGTGGAAACTTATTTTATTATTGACAAACTAAAAAACAACGCGCAAAAAAGAAGTCAATATTTGTATCACCGTAGTCTATACTGTATAAAATAAAATTTTGAAGAATTTTAACCTGATAGTTATTGCAGTATCGTAGTTTTAGCTAACACGTACCGAGCGTTGCCTGCAGTGTATCTCGATAAGGCACCATGGTTCGTGTTGCTCTACGACAGATACATAATGTATGTTTCATTTCATATAAATAATGCTGGCATTGTGAAAGTTAAAATGAACAATTGATTTGCTACTAATAATGACAGTAATCATAAAAAAATCTAGGTATTAGAAGAGAAACGCTTTTATTTTTTTTTAAAGAAACTTCCAAATAAAATAGGAAAATGTGGATGATAAATGCGTGCGTTTTCGTTAGGCTATTAAATAGGCCTACATCCATAATGAAATAATATGCAGAAAAATTTGGAAATAACACTTTTGCAAGTTGACAATTTCCTTAAGAGGAAGGGGGTAAACACAAAGTGGCATCTACAGTATGATTCGTTGCAAACAATATGGTTCATTGTGAATTCTACCTACCACACGTCCTAACAGCCATGCACGACTTTGAGAGGCGAGAGATTTTTCCAGGAAGTGTCTTTAAAAGTTAAGTTAACAATAAACATGCTACATAAACATAAAATTAAGCAAACAATAGCCATCAATATTTGCAATTTGAATATATTCACAACTAATAAAAATAATTGCCGATTAAACTCACATTTTGATGACTTAGGATGTTTTTGAAGAAGCCGAAGCTGCCCACAGTCGATTTTTCTTTGCAGAATGCTTCTCCATAGCCTGCAGCTTAAGTCTTTTGTTGAGATGGCGTACTCTGATGAAGGTTCGTGTTCTGACATACAGGGAAATAATGTTCTCGTTTATTTCGGGGAATTTTGATTTAATTATAGAAGTCAGTGTCTGCATCACTCGTTCACATTTCGAAATTTGAAGTCCATGAAAGGCACCGAACAACACCTCGAACTGCATCACTTTCTGGCACCATTCCTCAGTCGGACGAGTAAGTCCTCCCTTTGAAACGATTGATATCCAGTCGTGAGGCACATCCTGACTTACGATGATTTTATCACCTTTCATAGGGATACCCAGGCTCTCATCTACAGAGCGACATTTAAAGGCTAGATAACCCGCTAGGTATTTGATCGCGTCATCATTAATGTCATTTTCTGAGTCATTGGTAGAGTCTTTCATTACTAATAACTGCAATTCCTCGGATTCATTAGGAGGGGCAACTGTTACGGGCCCCTGAACAACATCTATACACAATTCATTCGTCACAAAGTTCAAGAAATCTTCACTGTTAGCATCAGGTTGAGAAATACCTTCATTTGCTGATGCAACACATTCAGCTTCTACAGACACTGCACCGGAGAGAGGAATATTGCTCCTACCTGCAAGTAACAGGAGGCGAATTCTGTTACGAACTTCGAACGGGGACGGATTGTTGTAAAAGATTCCTAAGCCTCGCACACGGGAAAAGAAATTCTCTAGACAATCTTGATTTAATCTTGCAGTCAAAATGTAAGACATTTTTGCATTTTTCATGTCCTCAAAAAGGCCAAAAAGAGACTTTATGGAAATAATGAAACCTTTTTGAAATGGAAGCAAATTTTTCCTGTTACCTACTTTAACTTCTGAAATCACTTTCAAAAAGTGTTTCAAAATGTTTTCTTGGCTCTTCAAATTTAAGCCGTAGCCACTTTTAAGTGGGGTCTTTTCGTCTTTAGGTACCCTCGAGTTCAAAACGTCAAAGGTGTCATTGACAAGCTCAATAAAACTACTTTCAATTTTTTTGTTTAGTTGATAACGAACTGCTAAAGCCGTGCGCCTGGAGAATAACTGAGCAGCCATTCTCACATTCTGGCGGGATCTGCCAGTTACGCTGAGATGAGTCTCATTGATGTGATGTGTAATTGAGAGGTCTCCTTTTTGATTTTCTAATAGGCTTTGTATCGTATTTTTCTGAATTTCTGAACCATCAGATAAGGTCAAACCTTCATCCAAAAAGTGATTTCTCAATAACTTCAACAAATGTGGCACGTCACAAAACACCCACACTTTCCTTTTGTCATCAGTAGGATTGGTGAAAAAAATTTTTTCAGTGTTAACATTAAGTTCCTTCCACACTTTAGAATTTTTCCCTCCCATGTCACAAGTTACTGCGACCACACGAATGCAACAAGTTTCAAGTTCCCCGATTATGTTTTTTAACAATTTGGAATTCATTGTAATGTCAAAGTCGTAAAATATGGGTTGCTTCCACGGAGAAAAGAGTCCACGCACCATCGCTACTTGCACATTGCTGTGAGGCCCTAATATGCGGTCATCTGACGAATCGTATGAAATACGGTGGTCAATATTCATTTCGTCAAACGTCAAAACTGCAAACTTTTCATGCTCGTTGTAGTTTTCTGCTCTGCCTTTCAACAAGCATAACACCTCTTTCAAAATTCCAGGTCTACATTTAAACTGTCGAATCGATTTCTGTAGCGTTGAACGGCATGGCAAGGGAATGTTCTTTTTCCTCAAATAATTGTATGCTTTTCTTGAAAGCGACCTCAAAGTTAAGGCATTTGCTATGTCCTCTGTAGACCATTTCACTCGTTTATTTCCGCTCAAAAGACACCGAATCTGTCCTTGTGTAAAACACTTAGATAGAAGTTTTACAATTTCACTTTTCTGTTCACGTTTCTTCACTTTTGATGATGGTGATCGTGTATTTACTGAAACAACATATCTAAGTGCTTTACGCTTTCTCAAAGCTGCTTCCCTTTTCCTAAGTGTCGCGTTTGCTTTTTCCAAAGTTTCCACCTGTTTGCGAAGTCTCAATATTTCTTCATTTTGAAGTTGCTTAGGGCTTTTTACCTGGTCTATTTTTTTCTTTTTGGGGGATAAAGTCTCTAAAGTCACTAGAGCTCGTTTCCTCACTTTTCTAGCTTCATGCCGCAATTCTCTTTCATTCGGAATCTGTAAGTTAAAGATATAGTTGTATGTTCAATCGATTTAAATAATAAATCATATAAACATTCCTTAATGTAACTAATTTTTTCTAGTTCATAGGCTCTTCAAAGATGTACAATTTTCGAATACAATATCAGTCTATTTTTTTTTTTTTTTTGCCAACAATGCACTTTTATTATTGAAAAATTTTGATCGTCGACTACCACACCACGCATCAAGAGTGCGTGATAATACATGCGCTAAATACTTTTACTGTATTTTACGGGAAATTAAATGTCAAATTGGAAAAATCAGGAAATAGCAATTATGCACCACATGTTTCACAAATTTGATAAGCTAAAATTTATGAAGAGCCTTCTAAAACACATTTTACCCAATTTCATTCTACTAAGGGTTCAGTTTATGTATTTGAAAAGTCTTGAAAGTAATTTTGTTTAATTTAATTTTGAAAATTTAACTTTTATACAATGGTGGCATTTTAAAGCAAAGAGCACGACGATATCTCATAAGAATAATTAACTATCGATGAGAACTCAAAAGTAAGTTTGGTTTTTGCTGACATTTATGAGACGACAGGCCTTTCAGATTTAAGTGGGCTCCGTACCATGTTGTACTAACTCGGTGCTCATTTTTTTTTGCCAAGCCGAAATTAGGGCAAGCCATTGCTGATTTCGCCATCCCTTAATTCTAATTTGCTACACTATTATGTTTGCCATTACAAATTACTGAGCTAAATTATTTGAGAGTTACGATAGTTAAATACCGCGTTATAAGTAAGAAATAAAGAAATAAATACCTCTTCCTCAGTTTGGCTGGTAACAGTGCTTGAGCTGGTTATGGTGCTAGAAACTGAAACTGTATCCCCATGCCAATTTGCAATTCGAAGACATGGAACAGCATCTGGGCACAATATTTTTCTTTGTGGTAATCCCAAAAGTTCATTTTTAAAGTCTCGTTGGTAATCTTCTTGGCGGAAATGTACAGAGCAAACTCTAGCATTATCGGGATTTAAAATGTCTCTTCGCTTACAGCGCAATACCCACATGCGCTGGAGATCCTCGTTTTTTGGAAATCTATGATATAAAACGCCAGTCGTTTTTGACCCCCAATTAGTACACTGTGCCATAGCACAATTAACTTTACACTTAGAAGTCTTACTCATTTTGGAAACACTCAGTCATCACAAGTTTATACACACATCACAAGTTTATACCGCCCCGCACATCAGCTGCCGCGACACTCCTTGGCTAGAGCCCTCCCGGTGATGTCATGAACACAAGCGAAGGAAAGCGCGGGAGCCGGGAATAACCCCCCCTGAACGGATGCAACAAAAGAATCAAGGTGTACGTTATGCCGGAGGGGCTGTGAGAATGCTCCAGAAGGGTGGTGTACTCGGGGGTGTACGAAGAAGTTAACAAAAAAGTTCCAGTATGATTACAAGTCTATTGCAGCCTTGTGGTTTGAGTACAAAAGTTGCTTAACCCCCGAGCCGCAAGACGTGACCTGCCCTGATTCCTGCTACTCTTGACTATTGAGGGGATAGTGTGGCGGAGGTATCAGTAGTTGACCGCCACCTGTCAAAACAGAAGATCCCTTGACAAAAATGATATGGGTGAAATGGCACCTATAACTCTTGAAAAATACATTACAATTTGTTAGATGTGCACTGTGAATTACATTGACATAGTGGCAATAATTTTTATAGCATTTTAAAATTTTAGAAATGAGTCTTTGCTGTTGCCTGAAAGAGAATACACACACAGAACACTTTGAAACAAGGAGGGAATGATTATGCATTAATTAAAAAGTATTTTAATTAATATAAAAATTATGCTATTTTGGCATGGTTCATTTAGGCACGTGTGTCTAATTTATAATTCACAGCACTGGTTAAACGTATTATTAATTACTGCTGTTTTCCTTTATTAAGCATTGCCTGATGCACTAATTAATTTTTCCATAAAGTTATGGTATTACTCTGTTCTTGGCGACCACGTGGTCAGCAATTATCACCCTTGGTATTCGGTTACCCATACAGGGATTTTGTACATCCATTTCCTGCCAGGTTATTAATTAAAAACCAACCCACAAAGAATGGAGCATCCCTCAGTGTTCACCGCCAGAGTGCACATGTGTAACATAAGACTACATAGTCTTAAGATACGAGAAATCGCGTAATATTTGACCAAACTGACTAATGGATTAATTATTCACTAATAATTAGACACTCAAGCTATGTTTGATGTCTTGATTAAGTGCCAGCAATACTTAATTAGAATAGTGTGCTTTGACGTTATCAGTGTGATGCTGTGTCCAATCTGAGGTAGAATATAATTCCTTGTCAAATTTTATGTAAAATGAATATTAATTAAGATGTCATCTTAATTAATCCATGGTGCTACGTACGATTTGATTCACAAATTGGAGGACCAACGAAAGACAAACTACATCAAAGTTGTCATTTCCATACCCGTTAATTATATATAACACACGAGCGTGCACAGCAACACGACCCGGTCATGGTGGCCATCTTGCTGCGCCTGTCTGGTTTTGGTACAAAAACTGTACAATTCACTGTATCTCAAGATTTGTTCACTAAGAAAACTATTTACAGAGAACATTCCACCCACTTCGTCAGCACAGGCTAAGTAAGGTTAGGCACTTTTTCCACACTTGGGCAGACAGAGTCGCAGGTCAGAAGACTCCGCAGCTGGATAGTTTTCCTCAGCAATGTGCAAACGACACGGCTTGACCAATGGATGTTGCAGCATTCCAGTGGTGGTCTCTGTAGCCATGTGAGGAATGCCATCTGTTCCAGAATGAAGATTAGTGATGCGGGCCAACCGCCTTGTGAGAGGAGGAGTGTTATCCTCCTTGAACACCACTAACTCCCCAGTGGTTGCGAGTTCAGCGTGGCTTCAATTATGATCAGAACTGTGGACAGCTCCTCATACGACAATATTTGTTGACCAATGACTTAGTGAAGGTGTCTCTCAGCTGACTTTAGGGATGCTTCCCATAGCCCACCAATATATGGGGCTGCAGTTGGGTTAAAATGCCAGGTAATGTATTCATGGGTTAGTACACTGGTCACTCCATCTGCAAACTCAAAGGGGTGGGCGAAGAGTCACAACGCTGCCAATTGTCGTTGAGCCCCAACAGAATTACACACACAATCACTGTAGAGGTGAACTGGGTATCCCTGTCGCGAAACAAATCGATAAAGTGCAGCTAAAAATGCTTATTTAGACATATCAGAAACACGTTCAAGATGAAGTGACGTAGTTATAATATACAATATACCTGCTTACAAACAAACAAAGGTAGGCCTCTGTGGACTTGCAGTCCCGAGTTCTACGCTTTGTGACTGGGAAGGGACCACCATAGTCCAACCCAGTGAGATCAAAGGGCCTTACTTGCTGAAAAATGGGTGCAGGCAGCTTTGCAGGACAGCTGGATGTGGGATTGGTGCGGAAACATGCTAGACACTGGTGCAACACCTGCCGTATCATTTAGCAAGCAGTGCGAATCCAGAATTTTTGACAAAGAATGCCTTGAAGTGCACGAGAACCAGGATTCAAGTTCATAATTTGGTAAAACTCAATAACCAACTTAGAAAATGGATGCTTCTTTGGTATTAGAATAGGGTGTTGAATGTGATAGGGACGTTAAGAATGGCTGAGCCTGCTGCCCACCCTGCATTACATGTTGTAATTTAGTGAATGATGAATATTTTTACAAAAGTGTTGGTTACACATCTGTTACAAAACTAACCTCCTCTGCCTTGCATTTAATGCTGATAGCTTCTTCAGAAACTACAGGTAGCTGCACGTGAGTATTGACACTGATATCACAAGGGCTTGTCAACAATGCAGGCCTATCCCACCAAAGGGAATATTGTGTGAAATGGGTTTGTGGCAAACCCAGGAAAGCACAGTCTGCAGGGTTCTCTTCTGATCAAACATGCCACCACCAGGCAGGAGGCGCTAATTCTTGAATTTGAGTTACATGGTTAGCTACAAATGACTTCCAATGCAAAGNCTCTTATGGGGTGAGGATGTGATCCAATGCAAAGCAATAGTAGAGTCGGACCAAGTACACACCTGGTTTATAGAAAAATGCTTTTGGTACACTGCAAGCACATACTCAAGAAGTTTGGCCAGCATCAATGCTGCACACAGCTCCAATCGTGGATTGGACAACTTCTTCACAGGAGCCACCTTACATTTTGACATCGAAAGGTGAATGGTTATTTGACCATGCGGATGTAACACTCTAAGGTAAATGAAAGCTACATAGCCAACCTTTGAGCTATCACAAAATCCATGTAGTTCATGGAGAGTCTGCTCAGCTATAGTATGAAGGCTTGAAACATCAATGCACATTAACAATGGTTATTCTTTTTTGAATCGACACCACTTATCCACACTGTCTGCAGGAGGTTGGTCATCCCATTCTGATCCACGAAGAAAAAGTTCTTGAATGAGATGCTTGCCGAACAATATTATTGTAGCCAGCCAGCCCAGTGGATCAAAGATACTTGCTAAATCTGACAGAATGGCACATTTACTGTAACGGTTTGCAGTGGGTTGAACATTGTACGAAAATGAATCGTAAAAGGGATTCCACGTAAACCCAAGTACCTTCACCATAGACAAACTATCCTTATCAAAGGAAAGAGAGTCAGGATCAAAGTCATTCTCAGGAAGTACTAACAAAAACTTCTGGTCGATTGCTGGGTAACTTTCTCAATTTGAAACCACAGCCTGTCAATAATTTCTACAATCCTTTTCGCATATTAACTGGCTCAACAATGGTATTGGTCCCATTATCCATATAATCTACATATACAGCTGTCTTCAAAGCACGAACTGCAGTTAGAAATGAGCTACCTCCATCATCAGCAAGCTGATACAGTATATGCATGGCCAAGTAGGGAGATGCTGTCACTCCGTAAGTTAAAGTTTTTAATCTGTAGTCTTTAACAGGATCCTCAGGTGACCACCTCCACGCAATGCGCTGGTAATCTTGGTGAACTGCAATTTGCTGGTACATCTGCTTTATGTCACCAGTGAAGAGAACTGGATGACAGCGAACGTGCAGTAAAAGTTATATTATGTCCATCTGTAGCTTAGGAGTCGGAAGAAGCATATCGTTGAGGCTAACACCTCTACTAGCATTCGCTGAGTCATTGACGATGACATGAAGTTTTGAATCTACTAATTCCATATGGCCACTGTCCAAATAGTCATGCATAAAAGCTGCATAATCATCATGGAGATTAGACTGTTTTCTCAAATGGCGTTCCAGGGATTCAAGACATCACACAGCATGAACTCGACATACACCAAATTTGATGCTGGGCTCAGTAAGCGATAAACGTACAACATACCAGCCAGTCTCATCTCGTCCACGTGTCGACATGAAGGCAGACTCGCATGCAGCATCTGTAGGCAAAACATGTTTTTTTTTTCGGAACTTCTTCCAGTTCCCAGAACTGCTTCACCACATCTTCCAGTGCTAGAGCTTGTAAGTCAGAACAAACAAAAAATGATGTTGAGGCTTCAGTGCAAGTGGTTCTCACTATTTGTGTGTGTATGTTAACCTTGTCCACGAGGACCCAGCCCAACACAATTTCCAAGGCGATGGGCTGCCCAGTATCACCTTCAACACGATGGCCACTGAACAGGATGCAAATATCTCTGTTCCCAGAAGCATGTCCACTGGACCAGGAGTAGAAAAGTTAAGATCTTCTAGCTGGAGACGTGTCACATTTGTCCATGTACGAGGATATACTTGTACAGCAGGCAGCTTGGACGAAATCTTTGGCATCACAAATGCATCAATATGATAATGAGGAGACTCTTTACCAACAGGCTTGATGATGCACGTGGATACACTTTTTGCTGAACTAAGTGTTGTATGAACCAACCCATGAAAAGATAAGTTGACTTATCGATGTGGTAGTTCCATGCACTGAACACATGCTTCCAAAATGAAGCTCGTTTGACTGATAGAGTCTAACAATACGCGATCTGTGTGTACTGTTCCCTCATTAGTTACAACATCGACCATGGCTGTTGAAAGCAGCACTGACGAAAGTGTTGCGGTCGCGCTCGACAATTTGTGTGAAGTTACAGCACAGAACATACTTATAATTTTGTTGCTCATTATCAGTTGTGGATGGCAAGTGAGCACTTTTGAATGATTCAGAAGATGTGTCCTTACAATTCTAGTGCGTTTGTTCAAAATGGAATAGTGTGTGGTGCCTTGCACGACATTTTCTACAGTTTTACAGGGATGAACAGTCCTTGACCACATGTATCTACTGGGATGCCAATAGCTTGCAGAGTGGACACATTTTCAATAACTCTGGCAATTAAATGCTTCAGAGCAGCTGGCGAGTCCTGAGTCTCCGTATGTACTTGCAAAAAGGCATCTAGATGTTGGGACACAATAATTCGTTTGTTTTCATACCTTCTGACTAGTATGTTCCACNTACTTGCAAAAAGGCATCTAGATGTTGGGACACAATAATTCGTTTGTTTTCATACCTTCTGACTAGTATGTTCCACACTACTGAATATTTTTCATGTGAGACCGCAAGCGACTGAATCAACATGAGTGGTTCCTCAGCTAATTACATCCTTAAGTAGGTCAGGCGCTCCAAATTGCTCAGCAAAGGCTGCTTTGCTATTAAGGATGTAAATAAATTTGAAAAGTTTATCCATATAGTTANCGCTCCAAATTGCTCAGCAAAGGCTGCTTTGCTATTAAGGATGTAAATAAATTTGAAAAGTTTATCCATATAGTTATTTCACCATTGAAAGTGAGAAGGTTAATTTGGGGTAATGTCACATGTGACCCCAGTCCATAATTACTCGAGGTGGAAGGCTCATTTCTCTTTTTTGTTTCAGACTTGTTTGCTTATGAATAATTTTTTGCTGTAGTGGCATATAAGTTGTAATTAAACATGATAAAGAGTTGTGCATGTGCCGCAGCATCAAACGTATCATCATTTTTTCAAAGCAATTTCTAGGGGAATATGGTCATCCACAAAACCCAGACATAA
The DNA here is from genome assembly GCA_002778355.1 of Clitarchus hookeri. Classification (NCBI taxonomy): domain Eukaryota; kingdom Metazoa; phylum Arthropoda; class Insecta; order Phasmatodea; family Phasmatidae; genus Clitarchus; species Clitarchus hookeri. The sequence goes on along the minus strand of NQII01004094.1, from coordinate 63,480 downwards.
GTGTGTTAAATCATGTATCGTTGCTTTTAATAATCCTTGTTTAGAAACATCTCGTTTTGTGCAACTCCTAATACTATAGCATGGTTCAAACTTTCCTCTGATCTGTGCAAATGGCACTNAGAAACATCTCGTTTTGTGCAACTCCTAATACTATAGCATGGTTCAAACTTTCCTCTGATCTGTGCAAATGGCACTACAAAAAAACGTGTGCGCCATTTCAAGTTTTAAGGTTAGGCCTACCGCACAGTTCTAGCAAACATACAGCCTTTCGGCCATACTTTTGTTATTTTTACGTAGCGCTCTTAGCTTTGCGGCCATACCGCGCTATGGCCACCCAATTAGCAGGGAAGAGGGATCACGCCCTCTCAATGCAGGCGTCCAAGCTATTCACCTGAGGTCCAAAAAAAAAAAAATACTCCCACTCATCCAAAATTTTAGTCAACTGCACTTAAGACGTCTCTGAGGGGATTTATTTTCANAGAAACATCTCGTTTTGTGCATCTCCTAATACTATAGCATGGTTCAAACTTTCCTCTGATCTGTGCAAATGGCACTGCAAAAAAACGTGTGCGCCATTTCAAGTTTTAAGGTTAGGCCTACCACACAGTTCTAGCAAACATACAGCCTTTCGGCCATACTTTTGTTATTTTTACGTAGCGCTCTTAGCTTTGCGGCCATACCGCGCTATGGCCACCCAATTAGCAGGGAAGAGGGATCACGCCCTCTCAATGCAGGCGTCCAAGCTATTCACCTGAGGTCCAAAAAAAAAATACTCCCACTCATCCAAAATTTTAGTCAACTGCACTTAAGACGTCTCTGAGGGGATTTATTTTCATCACCAACTGAAACTTACACATTTTATGCATGTAAACACACCTTGTCGTACTCATTCGTACACTACGTACACAATCTTAATCAATACCAGTACAATTCGAGCCCGAATAGACCAAAATGTTTTCTACTGTTTGATTCACAAACCGAAGGACCAATGAAATAAAAAATACATCCACGTTCGTTAGTTACGTACAACACATGAACACTCAAACAACACGACCTGTTTAAGGTGGCCATCTTATTTAGGTTATTCTTTACATACCATACTTCGTAATTTAAAAAATGTTTTTTTTTTTTATTGTTTAGCCACTCTTACCCGGTAGTATTGTGTCCTTCATTNTATTGTTTAGCCACTCTTACCAGGTAGTACTGTGTCCTTCATTATTCCATACAATTAATTAGGTCTTGTTGATTGAGATAGTAGTTGTGTGCATATTGATTGTGGTTGAAGTATAGTATAAGAACATGTATACCAAGTTTACAAGCCTAGCAGCAATAATGATTAATAAGCTAAATAATATATTCTGCCTAATTTTACTGGCAGGTGATTGAAATTTATCACTAAAAATATAGGTTCAATATACNCTGTTTAAGGTGGCCATCTTATTTAGGTTATTCTTTACATACCATACTTCGTAATTTAAAAAATGTTTTTTTTTTTTATTGTTTAGCCACTCTTACCCGGTAGTATTGTGTCCTTCATTATTCCATACAATTAATTAGGTCTTGTTGATTGAGATAGTAGTTGTGTGCATATTGATTGTGGTTGAAGTATAGTATAAGAACATGTATACCAAGTTTACAAGCCTAGCAGCAATAATGATTAATACGCTAAATAATATATTCTGCCTAATTTTACTGGCAGGTGATTGAAATTTATCACTAAAAATATAGGTTCAATATACNCGCTAAATAATATATTCTGCCTAATTTTACTGGCAGGTGATTGAAATTTATCACTAAAAATATAGGTTCAATATACTGTAACGGCATCAGTATTATGAAGTGAACTGGTGCGAGAGCTCCCCTCTCTCAAGATACTCTTATTTGGCAACAAACGTAGCTGTTCTGCAATAAATGTTAAATAATTTTATTTATACACTACAACTTGCATCGTATAAAGTTTAATTATCTGTCCATAACAGGAATGAGGGGTGGGGCCCAAACACTGTTATTTGCCCCGGGTCCCGAGAAACCACTCGGTGGGCCTGATTTTGAAGTGTTATGTTTCGTGCATTGGGACAGTGTACTGGGAAGCTACAACAATCCAGTTCGGCAAGTGCTCCCGCTTATGTGGCTAATGAGCCTTGAAAACGTCAACCATTCCTGTGACATTGTAAGACATGAGGCACAGGGTTCCTTAGCCCGAGATTTCGACTGCAGCAGACCTCAAAAGTCTTGTGCTAACCATAGTGGATTCCCTTGCTGGTTAGCTGGCGCCCTCAAGACATTAAAATTTCACATGTGACCTTTCCAAACGGTGTCAATTGGTGCCCTTGTGTGTGGCTAAACTCCGCTGCCTCGAAAATGAATATTCCTGGAGCTGCTATTATCGTTGTTGGTGCGAGCGGAAAGCGAAATGCAGGCACCTAGGTACTGCAATATTGGGTATAATGGAAGTTACCTGCATCCCTTCCATGTCGCTGTTTCAATGCACCCCTCTGGTCACCAACATCATCCCCTGTGGGGCAGGGAGAGCACGCAAGACTCACCCCTACACATACAGCGACAATGACCACCGAAACCAGCTGTCCACGCGTGTGGGACACTCGTATGAGTGGAAGAATGCATGCAGAGATTGCAATGGTACGTTGTCCCGCCCGAGGAGTGGGAGTGAGTAGTAGGAGCTTAACTCATCCGTGATGCATCTGCATGGTGGAGATCTGTTAGTGGATACCAAATGACGTGTGAACAATTCATTACAAAATTCTCCACAAGATACACAAGCAAACTGGCAACCTTGCAGATGAAGCTGAGTATTTTTATAGAGCACTAATGGACTCTTGAAGACCCCAGAGACATTCATGAGATGTATGGTAAATCTCGTAACCTGGTTTTACCCCCAATTTTTGACAGTGGATGTACTCGAAGCAGTGTTACAGACAGTCCTTCCTGAATTCTGAGCTGCCTTGAGACCAGCGATACACAATGGTTTCGAAATTTTCGTGCATACATCTGCTGGCATTTCCTGTGATGCTACTGAGTTATGTCAATGTGGCGTGCTGACATTTGGAATGCACGTGCTCACATCTGCCAATCTATGGGCAACAAGACTACAACAATGCTGCTGGCGGTCCGCCGCCAGCGATACAAATGGGCGGGTCGATTCCTTACCAGTCAGCCGGAAGCGCCTGAACTGGCCGTCCTGCGTATAACAACTGCACATCCACTGACCAGCATAACAATACCAAGTACCTAAACAATTACCGCCTGGCATGTGTCGTTATTGCCCTGGTGACGAATTTCACTGGTATAAGGACGGCCCAGGCAGAAAGAGAATCCGAGTAAATACCCGACCAAATACCAATCATATCTCAGACAAATTTTTAAAAATTACGACAATGTCATGAACATACCTGTTAACATTAACTGGCAGTCCATCGCAGCACTCATCGACACGGCGGCTTCACACAATTTAATCAGTGAATAACTAATTGTTCCTGAACAATGCGAAAAGTAAGGCCAATTTATACAGCTCGCTATATATGTACGATGTATCTGGCCATCCCCTCGGCACCACTACTGTAACTGTAGTCATCAGAGAAGTGGTCATGCACATTCCCGTTCTAGTTACAAAAGGTCTCCGAGAAGATTCTCACCCTGGGAGTACCGTGGCTCATTGGCCAACAAGCTGTCATAGAGTTATCCTGTGACCACATTCATTTCGGAAAGACACAATAGAAAACTGTATACCACATATATTACTACCAGCCTACAATTTTGTTTACTATAAATCTCCACGAATTCAAACATGCCTTTCCCAAGGAATTTCAAAGTGCCATACAAAACATCTTGCAAGAACGNCTATAAATCTCCACGAATTCAAACATGCCTTTCCCAAGGAATTTCAAAGTGCCATACAAAACATCTTGCAAGAACGAAGTGACATGTTCACGTTTAGGAACCCGCTTCATCGCATCAGCATTGCAGAGTACCGTTTACCAACGAGTCACAAGGAGTCACTGTTCATGCTGCCCAGACTACACAGTCTACGTCCGCAANTGCAGAGTACCGTTTACCAACGAGTCACAAGGAGTCACTGTTCATGCTGCCCAGACTACACAGTCTACGTCCGCAACAACATTGACACACTTTTTAGTGAAATGTTATGTGATGGTGTTATGTGATGTTGTTATTAGAGTGTAACTTCAACTCAGCCATAACATTGGCCCCTAAAAAAGATGGAACATCGAGGATTTGTGAGGATTTCCATCAGGTAAATTTGATTACCAAAAGTTCAGCTCCACCAGTAATAGGCGTAAATCGTTTTCTCAGTTTGCTTAGTTCTGCTAAAATCATGTCTTCCTTTGACCTCCGTTATGGCAACTGCAAGTCCCAGTCGCGTCAAACGACTACCACAAAACCACCACCACCACCACCATGCCAAACTGCAGGAGGCATCAATTATTTGATATTACTTCTGGGGCCTGTTTCACAAAACTATATATTCACAAGATACAAGTGATACTATCTACAATTAACTGTTTGTAAATTCCGTTTCACGAACAGCACTAGTATCTACCAGATCTTGTAATTTGTTTTTCTTGAAAAGTTTCGGTATACATGTAATTACTAGATCTTTGCTACAAGTGTGCTTTTTTATTTTCACAATTAAATAATATGTAAAAATCAAATAAAAATAAATTGACTACACTCAAAAAGCTTTTAGAAGCTTAAGATATTTTATTTTGTGCTTTTTCAGATAAGGTAACGAAGCCCGATAAATTGTATAAATAGGTGAATATTAGAAACTATGCGATGGCTTTTGGCCTTATATTTCAGAACAGAGTTTTACTAAAAAGATATATATTTTAGTCGAATTTAAAAATAATTAAAGAATGTAAGAATTGAAATAAAAAAACTGTTTTGCATCAACATTAGAATTTATGTTATTACATGCACCCAAAAGTACAATAAATACAATGGGTTTAACTGATTTTTTTTTTATCTAATCTACCCTATTGCTAAGTGTTAAGTGTATTTCCAAGGTATTGACGAGAGTTTAAGTGTGTCTCAGGGCTAGGCCTACGGGAGAGGGAATTCCATGCAAAGGAGGCATGCATCGGGGCAGAGAAGAATTAAGGCTGTTATGGCCGCAATTGGGGCCATGAACTGCATCCCTAAGTGTTCCTATAGCTGAGGCTATAGTTAAGAAGGGGGAGGAGAAAAACCGACTAAGGCACCATAAAAACTCTGCCGACAGGAAANTATAGCTGAGGCTATAGTTAAGAAGGGGGAGGAGAAAAACCGACTAAGGCACCATAAAAACTCTGCCGACAGGAAATAAGTACAAAATGTATGCATGCATTAATGAAAACGTTATAGGAGACAGCAGGTGTGGATTCCATGCTCTTCAATGCGGAATTGAAAATCTAAAAGAAAAAGGAGCTGGGCTGTGGGTGCAAGCGCCCTTGAGNGAAAATCTAAAAGAAAAAGGAGCTGGGCTGTGGGTGCAAGCGCCCTTGAGATTGAACTGCTGTCAATATTTCTGTGCAGTCGAACCAGCGCAATAATATTGAGCTATTGAATGCAGGACCCCCCTGCTTCTCGTCGAGTGCGTCGGCAAACTGGACAGCTCAGTCATGGCACCTTCTCCATCTTCGCTCTTCTGTGCTGACATTAGGGTCTCCACACCATGGATGAAGGTGTGGAAACACCCCCTCCTGCCTCAAAGTAGTCCATTGGTCGGGGTTAAATCTAGCTCGGTGTGACATCCAGGACCTACCAGGCCTAGTGGTGAATCAGCTGGCCCAGAAGTGAAGGCTGATGGCAAGAAGCTTTCAAGGTCCGACACATTCCAACCCATTCCTCACGCATCCGCAGTCAGCAGCCCGCAGAATCCAGCATTGAGTTTTGCTACACTTCACATGTTTCGGCGCTTCGAGAACCCCTCCCTGCCTTAATCATTGAGTTGCCTTCCGCACGAAGTGCTTCTCCATCTCGTACTGAGCTATCTGTGTCCCAGACATCCACGACGACGGCACTGTCGCACCGGTCAGTTGGTCCGCTGACTGGTAGTAGAAGTCCTCACCTTCGCTGGTCCCACACAGTGGGCAGATCCTGGAGAAAGAGCAGCAGCCAAGAGCACGATGTTCATCCCACAGCAGCTCGGTTCGTGGGTTTAGCTGATATGATTGACACACGCATTTATGCAGAAATTTTTCTTTTTCTTTTGCGTCATACTTTCAGCAGATAATGAGCGGGATTAGCCAATAATACAAACTTAAAATATAAAATTATATAATTTAATCCAGGGTTTATTAATTGTTATAGAAGCCATTAGACTTTGGCATCTTAACAAGCAAAGTTTGATAATTTGAAGTAGACACCTGAAAATGCTCATTAAATTCATACACACACTCAAACTATAAATTCACTCCTTACCTAAACTGTGTTTAATGTCACTTTTACTTAAGGTCATTATATAATTGATTTGGCTTCTTCTGAATCGTTACTAAACATTACTGTTTATAATTAACAAAAACTAATTTAGAAAAGAATATACACCAAATTATATTATATACCAAAAAAACATTATTAATAACCTGCAGAAATTTCTACAAAGCTCTTTTTTCTTGTATGAAACTTTTTTTTAATGAGTTTTTAGGGCAGGCTTGTTGTTTCGTGAAATCAAAATAGTTGTAACTATTAAAAATTCGCATGTAACTTGAAATAATTGGTTTGTAGTTACTAGTAAATGCTTGTAGTTTTGTGAAATATAAATTTTTTACTACTCATGACCTACAAGACCCTTCTCTTGTAACTTGTTAACTTGTAGTTATGTCTTAGTGCGCACCAGCTACTTTTAAATGCAAGAAGGCACATACNATTCTCTTGTAACTTGTTAACTTGTAGTTATGTCTTAGTGCGCACCAGCTACTTTTAAATGCAAGAAGGCACATACTTTGTGTATGTGCAGCAGACACTTTTGGATGCAGTACAATGGTGCTACAAGTGTGTACAACATGTTCTGATAAACTGGTGTGTGGTGGACAATTATGTCGAAGTGCTCTTTCGAGGTGACAACAACAGTTGTAGAATATATGTGCTGTCCATAGTCCATCAGACTTTACTTGCTTATGCAAAGACGATCAGGTGGTTGGACATCCTGGTGCAGAACAAAAACCAACACAACAAAACAACGAAACATTTCCATCAATTACCACTGGGCTGGTATAACACGTGAGGTACGCCTCTATCTGAGACAATGCAAGATTTGCAACATGTTTAAAGCCTGCCACCCAGATGACACACAACAAAAACAGCCATGCCTACCAACAGAACCTTTTGATGTGGTAGTGTTGGACCTCATGGGACCACACCCACAAAACGCGAGGGGCAAGCATTTTATTGTAGTGGTCACGTATGTTTTTCAGACTGGACAATGGTCTACAATGTCAGCATCATGCGCGGACGACACGCCAAAGTTTTAGAGACCCTCGGTGGGGTTTTCGCTGGGTGCTCCTCAGCAATAATGGCACACAGTTTACTGAGCACAGATGGAAGAACTTGTGGGAGCAGTGGAAACCCGAGTACAACACCATTATTCACTACCATTCAAGAGCCAACCTCACTGAGCGGAGGAGCNTGTTCACTACCATTCAAGAGCCAACCCCACTGAGCGGAGGAGCCAGGACTTCAAATTCCAGCTCAGAATATGAGTATCAAGGGTCCACACAAGTTGGCCACATCACTTACCTGCTACCTATGCATGCACACATGTGTAAACAGGCTACAAGGAAGACACCAGCCGAAATCCTACAGGGACGCAATCTATCTTGCCCTGGAGTGCTAGCTTGCCCTCTGAACGAGTGAGAAAACGAGATGTACTGATAGGTGTAGCACCGCGAATTTTTCTATCAAATATGCGAACAACAACAACAATGATATATCCGCACATGGCTTCCAACCACATAATCCCAAAAAAGGGAACTTCAGCCTGGTGAATATGTGTAAACTCTCAAACACTCACAATCTACATTCAGTGAAAAGTTTTGTACGTACCTAGCAGTGAAAAAGAGTGGCCCCTATCACATCACAGCAAGACTAGGAGAAGACATCTACTCTGTCCAGCTCAACGCCTGGTGCACAGTGAAACCCCATCGCAACGACATCAGGGTGAAAGTTGATGGAGTGGACATTGCACCTTCTCCCCCTTCCTCTTAGCAACAACATGATCTTATGACCCCAATTATTTTTGTCCCCACTTCGATGCCCGGCATGGCCACACCCATTAGGGATAGAGCAGAGCCCAAGGAAGAAGGGTCTATGACAAGTTTGAGCCATGTTACTACCGCAGTACCAACCTCTCTTCATTCTAGCGAGAGCTGGCATCATGACAGCTATACATGATGGTGCTCGGGGATGTAGAACTTTTTGTGCAGTCATGTAAAATACAGTAGACATAAATGGTACCAAACATTTAAGTACAGTGTACTTTTTTTTAAATTGTTATGCTTTTGTACACTAACGGCTTGCGTGGGAGCCATAATACCCCAGTTTGGCAAGTGCGAGAGCTCAGGTTGCTGACAAGGCTTGATTTTGTCAGCTACCTCCCACGGTATAATAAGGCACAGGGCACAGGTTTCTATAGCCCACTCTTTTCGACGATTGACTACCTCAAGATTCACATGTTAACCCGATTGGATGTCATTACTTGTTAGCTGGTGCCCTCAGGAAATTTAAATTTCACCTGTCGGTCCCTGTGACCACCTGGAACCCGTGACATGATGTTGCCCTATGCAACTTTAAATAAAGTAATTATTTCGAAATTTAATTGTAGTCTACAAAATTACTTCTCAAAATGGCGTCACACATATCACAAATTTGCGGAAAGAAACTTCTTTGTTTACTTTTACACTGATATTCGGACAGCACTAATGATGCCACTTNGGTTTTTGATGGCAGATCGTGAGCATATGTTGGTATTTTCTTAATTGCTAAAAGAAATAGTAATGTATTCATTTCTTTAAACATGCACTTGATATCCCTGGAGTAGAGCTCAGAATGTGTTTCTTTTGAAAAACGTTATTCAATTTTTCCCCAGAATTTTATAGGAAATAACACTTTTGTTTATAAAAAATCGACAAAAATAAATAAGCTTCATCTCATTACTATTCACAAAGTATTAGAATTTAAAAAAATTGAATTATGTACAAAATATGTATATTTTCAACACTTTTGTTGTGTGATAATAATAGCAAATGGAATTTGATGGGATGTAATAAATAATATTGTGTATACTCTCATGTGTATGATCATTCACAACTCAATATTTACCTCCTTCGTAATTTATTTCAGTTAAATTTGATCCCATTGTGACCATACCCTGCGTTTCTAAGAATATAACCAATAGGCCATATAAATGAGAAAAATATAATATTGGTTATTATTTTTAATATGGCAGGCCATTGTGGTGAATTTTGGTGAGTTTGAAGCCGCCATCTTTTCTTTAAAGAGTTGAGTATCATTGCTTGACATTGCTTTTTGTTTTTTTGCGGGTGCGTCAGTGTTTGCGGAAAGAGAGTTGATTCACGTTGGACGTATGTGTTCGTGCTTGGCAGACGAAGCGAAGTTTATTTAAGAACTAGCGGTAGTTAGACGGTAATCGTGGTTTAAATTTTACAGTATTAGTGGTATAAAATCAAAATGAGTCTTCAGTGGACACTGATTGCAACGTTTCTGTACGCAGAAATAGCTTTCGTATTGCTCCTCGTTTTACCCGTTGCATCACCTCAACGATGGCAGAAATTTTTCAAATCTCGTTTCTTGAAGGCGTTGAGTAATCAAGCCTCAGTGTACTTTTTGGTGTTGTTGGCTATTCTAATTCTCTTCTTCCTTGATGCAATCCGCGAGATGAAAAAGTATTCTAGCTCTGAAGTTGAAGCTGCTCATACGCATTTGGACGCAGAAATGCAAGTGAACATGCGTTTGTTCCGTGCCCAGCGGAACTTCTACATCTCTGGCTTTGCCCTTTTCTTGGCTCTCGTAATTCGCCGGTTGGTGTTGTTGATTTCAACTCAAGCTATTCTTCTGGCGGAGAGTGAAGCCGCAATGCGACAGGCGAAATCAGCCACTACTGCAGCGCGTAGCCTGATGGCACAAACGCAAACGAGCACGGCTCAGAATACCACTAATGAAGCACATGACAGGGAGGTGACCGAGCTAAAGGAGAAGCTTACGAAGGCTGAAAAAGAACTGCAGATCGAAAAGAAGGATAAGGAATCGCTTAAGCATCAGGCGGAAGCAGTTAGTGCAGAGTACGACCGGCTTTTGGAAGAGCACAGCAAACTTCAAGCGAAGGTTGAGGTTGGTGATGGTGAGAAAAAGAAAGATGCTTGATCAAGTTTTGTGCAAGGAGCTAACTTGTCATAAATATTTGAAGACTGCCGTAATGTAATTAACTTGCAAAGTTTGCTATGGTTTATGATTCACTGTTTTGTTCACAGGCTTGAGTTGAGTATGTATGTCTTCAAATAAAAGTATTTAACTGTTGGGACTGCTTAAATCCTGTACTGCATACTGCGTGTTCATACAATTCACCATTTTGTGTCGGTCTGATGTGTGTCAAAATAATTAATATAGCAATGCAGATATGTAATTTTTAAGTTTAGTTTTGGTCAAATGCTGCCCCCAGTAGCGATCAGTATGATTTTGTATTATTATATTTGTTTGTGTTTTTGTATGGTTTTGTATTTTCTTGTTACTAAATGGAGAATATGCTGGTTAAGCAGAGTATTTATTGTAGTCTAAACATTGTGCTACAATGAACATAACCATACCAATTACTTTTTAATATCTTCTGTATAATAGTGCTTGCTATATCTATGCGACCATATCCATAACCATTGCCAATGCATGGCTCCATAGCAAGTTTGCAGACTATGGATGCTCCTCTGTACGAACCTATGCATAGCCAATCAGAATCCACTCACATTGCTACATATCAGTCACTTTCATAACTGTACATTTCTAGTCATGAAACTAAACAGAAATTTGACTGCAATTATTTTTCGTTTTGTGTATTTTTTCTTATAGTATTGGCTTTGTGAAAAAAAGAACTGCAACAGCTAAAATAATTCTTCTGTATTCATCATAAATGTTTATTGAGATGTCTAAATAAAAAAAAGATGTTAAAATATATAACAAGCTGGTCAACTTACAGGAGGGAAAACCTATTGGCTACCAAAAGTTAACATCTGTGCTGTGCTAAATTTGCCGTAATGTTCCCGTAAGAAAATAACTGCGTTACCATGTGATTTTTACAAACTGCGTGCTACATTCACAGTAAGGAAAGTATAATGCAACAAATCAAACTACCAGGAAAAAAATAACTGTTCTCGTGGATTGTAGAAATTTACAGTGTGTTGGCTAATCTGTCTCAGTAAAAATATTCTTCTGGTTATTTACATGACAAAAAAAATTGTCTGTGGGAAAATGTTGAGAAGCAGGAGTTCTGTATCCGCCGTCGGAGACGGTACTGATTTTTGGACCTTGGCGTCTCTTTGTATTTGTACCGTCTGTTTGTGCGAGTTAAATTGGGCTCTTCGATTTTGGGTCTCAAAGTTTGAGGGTTTTGTTGAGTTTGTGTAAGATTGTGCAATTCTAGTGCTTTATAAGCCTGGAATTAGGTTGTGTGAAGTGAATCATTCTCAGCTTTCTAAAATTTGTGTTGGAATTTGAGTACTTTCTGGCGAAAACCAAGGCCATTTTAACCCTGAATACTGTTGAGAAGCGGTGATGATAGTTGTTAGGCTGAACATGCAAACAAGTGTTCAGTAAATTTTCTGTGTTGGGAAACGTACTGATTTGCTGCAGATTGTACTGCATGGCCAACATACATGTATATGTAATCAATTACATACATTTGATTAACTATGACAAAAACAAGCACTGCATGTATACAGGTCTTACAAAAGTGGCATTTTTTTTTTGTGTGTGTTCACAGTTACCTAAATTTTGGCTTGATGCAGGACAAATCTTTAAGCAACATTACAAACGTTGGGTCAAATGTCGTAGAACACAAACTACACTCAACTGAGGTGTATGCAATATAAGTACATGAATCCACGCTGTGGAGTTGTATTTAGACTAAACTTAATTCCACAAAAAAAAAAACATTTTGCAGTATTTTTTGGCATTTTTCATAAACCCTGGAAATACCATTGCCTTTATTTTTTACTTTGAATCAACTGCATCATATAAAATGTCAAATTAAAAATTGTCCCTGTAGATTGTGTGCATGTGTTTATTTTGTTTAAATAAACTGAAATATGAAATGTAATACCAAGTCCATAATACACACTTTACTACCAGGTGTTAGTTTTGGAATGATTTCCATTGTTGTAATAGTCTTCTTGTGATTGGTCAGTATTTCTGCATAAGAAAATAGACAATTTTCAATTCTCTATATGCGATTACTGTGAGCAGCTGTCCATCTTACGCTGGTATGTTGTATTGTAGTATGTCCCATAGGAGTGTGGGCGTTAAATTTTCTACTGTTAAATTTTACGGCTAATGTAGCACAGTATTTTTATAATGGCAGTGAATATGGTTATGGTAATGGTTATTTTGATTGTAGCACTGCCTTAACTGAAGGGTCACAAAACTGGGTTAGTGAATTTGAAAAAAATGTCATAAATGACAAGGTTTTTAATATGTTTGATTATATATTAATAGATCTGTAAAGTACTGATGATTATAAAGTGTGTGATTTTTAGTGTTATTATTTACATTTGTGTTGATACTGCAATAAACTTAAGAAATATTTATTGTATATAACTTAACTGTAATTATTTGTATGGCTTAGTCAGATAAGAGGATTACGCATAGCGGTTATGAATGTTGGGCCACATTTAATTCAGTGCAGAAGTTAGCACATAAAAATAAATTAGTCTATTCATGTTTCATAATCAATTTGAATTAAATACACAGAAAAGATGTACTATGTTGATAATTAAATAAATTATTATTAAACTGGGTTTTTCAGTTCTACTTTTAGGTAAACCAAAATGTCTATTACTACCATTTTTTTTCTGGAATTAATTATTAAAAACAAATTTGTTTACTGTCAATATCTATTTTTTTTTGTCCAGCACACGAATTTTGGGCATTGGTTTTGGCATTTTATTCCTGACTTGTTTTCATACTGTGTGTACATGTGGGGGTAGAAAATGTAGCGAGTAACTCAAAGTATATCTTCAGTGGGTGATTATCCAGTTTAGGGGCTTTTCTGTAACTCCCCCCCCCGATAAGTGGTATATTTCCACTACTAATTACGCAGAACACGAATATACTAGGGTCATTAACGTATGACTAATTTTGTAATATATGCCCACCTAACCTAACAGAACCTAACCCCACGATGAGTGAATCACTATTTTACATTTTTAATTTGACCTAGGATAGTAGGGTTTTAAACTAACCTCGGATTGTAGGATTTTAAACTAACCTAGAATTGTAGGGTTTTACACTAACCTACGAATGTAAGATTTTAGGGATTTAAAGGAAACCTAAAACACACCAAAAGAATATCAATTAACTTGCTTAGGCTGGTAAAATTCCTCTGTCAACGGCCAATTCAACCTTGCCTCACTTGACGAAACACCATGTACCACCAAAACACCACATACGCGAATATAACACCTGAAGCACTCGTTCATAGCCGAATATTATGCATTGAAGCACCCTTTAATACGAGAATATAACTCACAGAAGCACTCGTCCTTGTTTTCACAGTTTTAAATCCGCCGGATTGGAACACCACGACTTACGCCGGAAAAATCAGAATGGCTTCTAAGCTGTTTGAAAAATTGTCTGTTAAATCACAGTGACGCGTCGTCGTGACATAACAAAATCTTCAAGCCAATAAGGTGACGGCAGGAATCATGACGCAACCAAACATAATAACGACCAAGGTAAACAAAGCGCTGAACAACTGGTACTTTTAACAGTTTAATTTAATATGCTCTTCTTATTTTAACATGACCCCCTTCTGAATATGAACTAGGTAAGCTGTGAAGAATCCATTAATGCTACTTTCGTTTATCTGGAACGTTTCCTTCAGAAAAGCTGCTAAACTGGATAATTACCCTTCAGTACTTAAGAAAAGTTGGAAGTTGCCACAGATAAAGTATTACACACAGCAAGGGTAGTGATAGGTAATAGTTTTTAACTTAGGTTAGTAACTTTTCCAAAACTTAAAAAAAAATTCTAAGTGGTTTTAAGGTGTGTTTTTGTATCTGATTCTAAATAATACCGTAGTTGAGAGGGCTACGAACATCAGGAAAACTGTAAAGTGAAACAAGAAGTTGCCAATAAATTAGCCATTCACAGTTACTTCACACTTTTCTGAAGCCCTGCTAAAGTTCTACTTTTGGGTACTAATTACGTAACCTTCTGCTACATGTAAGCATAAACACTGCCATTTGACTTCTGACGTTTAAACTGTTAAATGCTCTACTGTTATCAAAAAGCATTACGTACATACAGGCTATTGTAATTATGAAGAATCTGGACTTTTCNTGCTAAAGTTCTACTTTTGGGTACTAATTACGTAACCTTCTGCTACATGTAAGCATAAACACTGCCATTTGACTTCTAACGTTTAAACTGTTAAATGCTCTACTGTTATCAAAAAGCATTACGTACATACAGGCTATTGTAATTATGAAGAATCTGGACTTTTTGAAAAAAAAAATGGCAAAATTATATCTGAAAATGGTTTTTATGAACATTACTATAGGCTATACATGATAAAGTGAGCACTTTTTGAAGCCCTCTCATTTTGAATAATGGTCAATAAATACATATTTTGTTTGTAGACTTAGACGTTAACTTTAGAGTTCAGTGAAATACTCTGTGTTTATTACTTACATGGCAATATTTATTTTAAAAAGTGGTGAAAGGATAAAAAATTACTGATAGGGAAAAATAACTAGGGTCTCAAAAGTGCAGCCTATAAGCACACACAATACAAATTTAATGGTGTGATCATGTAATTTGCAGTATATACCATGAAATGTGACAGGAGGGCTGTGAAGATCGGGGTATTTTTGTGGGAAAACGCTTAAAATTTATGTAAAATGTATTTCGATCGGTTTGCCGAATCTTGTTAAATGCGAGGATACCTTTGGAAACCAAACCTTAATTCGCAAAACGTGATTCACAGGGTTATATTTGTGCAGAGGTGCTAAATCTTACATTTATAAAAAAAAACATTAATCAAGCAGAATCTGAATATTGTTTAATGCTATTGAATTTTGCAAGGTTTACCTTGTTTATATTCACGAGCATATTGTACTATGCAACTTCAATGTACTAGAAAAAATATATATACAGTATATATTTCAAAAAGGCGTTTGCAGGCTTTGTTTATGTGCCATTTACATGTATCACCATGATAAGTTATTGAACAATGCATTCACACACAAAACAAATGTGCATCGATTTTGGTCTTCCGGTTTAATTTTTGCCTATTTCACGTGACTGTTGTATGCTGGGCAAACCACAAAAATGATAGTGGGGAGGGCTATGAAAATCAGGGGGATTGTGGGGTAAATCACTACACCCACAAAAAATACAAATACACCTCAATTTAACTTTTGTCCACCCAATTTTGTAATATGTGCCCACCTAACCTAACCCCACGATGAATGAATCACAATTTCACATTTTTAATCTAATCTAGGATTGTAGGATTTTAATATAACCCAGGATTATAGGGTTTTAATGTAACCTGGGATTATAGNTTTTAATCTAATCTAGGATTGTAGGATTTTAATATAACCCAGGATTATAGGGTTTTAATGTAACCTGGGATTATAGGGTTTTAATCTAACCTAGGATTTTATTCTAAGCTAGGGCTTTAAAGTAACAGTAAAACATACCAGAAGTATATGAATTAACTCCCCTAGGTAGGCGGCAGGTACAATTTTCCCGNTTTTAATCTAATCTAGGATTGTAGGATTTTAATATAACCCAGGATTATAGGGTTTTAATGTAACCTGGGATTATAGAGTTTTAATCTAACCTAGGATTTTATTCTAAGCTAGGGTTTTAAAGTAACAGTAAAACATACCAGAAGTATATGAATTAACTCCCCTAGGTAGGCGGCAGGTACAATTTTCCCGNTTTTAAAGTAACAGTAAAACATACCAGAAGTATATGAATTAACTCCCCTAGGTAGGCGGCAGGTACAATTTTCCCGCGGCGAGTAGGAAGTGGTGCATACGCTCGGTTTAGTCGTTGCAAAGCACCTTTTTAAATTTTTTACTGGCACCTGTCTTGACTGTTGACAAAGAAAAAATTCACTGTCCTTGGCTAATTCAACTACTGTTGTGCATGACTTGCACCATGATCTACTAAAAAATCAAACTGTGGCCAAAACAGTGTTAATTCAACAAACTGGCAAACATCCAAGTAACACCTGCCACATAGACGAATTTCATGCATAGAAGCACTCGTACTTTCACCCTCCATTCTTAAATCATAAGCCTTCCCACGTCACAACTCCACTCGCCACGAACCGCACTGTATCGCATCTAAACTGCAACTAACTAACCTGTGGTAATGTATACGCACCCACAGCCAATAAGGTGACGGCCGATTCACATTTGTTTACGTTACTACAGCATTACAGGACTAAACATCATGGCGNCACAGCCAATAAGGTGACGGCCGATTCACATTTGTTTACGTTACTACAGCATTACAGGACTAAACATCATGGCGTCCGACTTAAAACTGCCAAACTCCTAGTATATTATCTACTTTATTTTTGACGTTCTGCTTATTTTATCATTACGCCACCCTAATTATGAAACTGGTAAGGTGTGCAAAAGCCATTTATATAACTTTTGTGGGTCTACTATGTCTCCTTCAAAAAAGCAGGTATTCTTTACATTTACCATTGTGCAAAAATATGAGTGTTTCTTTGCAATTATTTCCACGTGACATGTTAAAATATAATTATTGTGCGGACATAAGTGTGTTTGTGGAGTTAAGAAAATTGAATAGAAGTTAACATTTTCTTTACGCGAGTTATCAGCAATACATCACCAAGGAGCTATATTCGCAGCTTACATGTGTAAGTAACGTAATTTATAGTTGAGTTATTGCGTCAAAAGTAAGTGTAGTGAATTGTACTGTGTAGTATTGCATGTTCGTGTGGGAATTGAAGGGCTTACGTACTGCTGCCACCTAGCCATATCAAATGCAGAAGAGCTAACCAAATTGTACTTAATTTCATGATAGGTTGAAGTTTTTACTGTGATCCTGTGCAAGTGATATTCAAGGATAGCCCCCTTGCACTGCAAAATACTGTTAAAGCGTAGCCAACCATTATGCATAGAGCCAGAGTCCAAGCGTCAGCAGCGGAGTAAATCCCCAAAACAGGGATTCAAGCGTAAGCTGTTTTCCGTAAGTATCGAGCATGAAGCGTTGGTTCATCCGCAAATCTTTGAGTTTGCAATAAAAATAAAAATTGTGTGTGTGTGTGTGTTTGTGCTGACACACTATCACGCATTGGTGCGATCATGCACACACACACCTCTGTTGTGATTCAACAGTAGTGAAGTTTGGTTAGGCCTTCCTGCATTTAGTGCACCAAACTAAATTTTTTTAAATAGATTTACGTAATTTTTGTGTGTTTTACTTGCAATTTCCTCAATCTTCATGGCACTCCTCACTATCGCATTTGGTAGTATATACTGCGAATAGCATGATGCCCCTAGTAAATTCGTGTTCAGTCTGATTAGTAATGTTGATTTATACTATTTTCTGAAATTTATTTTTAATTTTTTAGAAAAACCGCAATTCTTAACAATTACTGAAATGTTTATTCTACAAATATCTTAACAAAACAAGGTTACTTTGCCGACACATTACTCCTCTCACTGCTTTTAATTCATATTGAATACAAATTAAATATCACAATTTTGAGAAGATATACAAAGTTTTGTTTATTACAGTGTTAAATATTTGTGGTATGGGTTGTTCAAGAAACAGGTGAACATGCTACTTTTGGGGTGATTTTTGAGCGGTTTGTTTCAAAAAGTGTGAAGAAACAGAAAGGACTATGATTAGCCTACTTTTCTAAGCAAGTTAATTTGACGAAGTAGCCCCTGCTGTAAGACTGCGGTAAAAGGAACATGTGCTAATGTAAAATATTNTGTGTGTGTGTGTGTTTGTGCTGACACACTATCACGCATTGGTGCGATCATGCACACACACACCTCTGTTGTGATTCAACAGTAGTGAAGTTTGGTTAGGCCTTCCTGCATTTAGTGCACCAAACTAAATTTTTTTANACCTCTGTTGTGATTCAACAGTAGTGAAGTTTGGTTAGGCCTTCCTGCATTTAGTGCACCAAACTAAATTTTTTTACATAGATTTACGTAATTTTTGTGTGTTTTACTCACAATTTCCTCAATCTTCATGGCACTCCCCATTATCGCATTTGGTAGTATATACTGCGAATAGCATGATGCCCCTAGTAAATTCGTGTTCAGTCTGATTAGTAATGTTGATTTATACTATTTTCTGAAATTTATTTTTAATTTTTCAGAAAAACCGCAATTCTTAACAATTACTGAAATGTTTATTCTACAAATATCTTAACAAAACAAGGTTACTTTGCCGACACATTACTCCTCTCACTGGTTTTAATTCATATTGAATACAAATTAAATATCACAATTTTGAGAAGATATACAAAGTTTTGTATATTACAGTGTTAAATATTTGTGGTATGGGTTGTTCAAGAAACAGGTGAACATGCTACTTTTGGGGTGATTCTTGAACGGTTTGTTTCAAAAAGTGTGAAGAAACAGAAAGGACTATGATTAGCCTACTTTTCTAAGCAAGTTAATTTGACGAAGTAGCCCCTGCTGTAAGACTGCGGTAAAAGGAACATGTGCTAATGTAAAATATTTGTGTTGCCATAATTTTGAAAAAGGCCAGTATCAGTAGAATTAATTAATCAATTAAATACTCCCATCACTAGTTGTAATATAGGCTACTTCCAGCGTACAGAGTTTTTTTAAAAAATTAATTTCCTAGTTGTAGCATAGTAATAAAAAAATGTTCATACGGCTGCCATTTTAAAAATCAGTGCCTGACCCACTTAAAACGTATTGGATTACATTTAGCACTGTGGCATTTCTGTTTGCCAAATTTGGTAGGAATCTGTTGTTTGTTTCCCAAAAGCTGACACAATTTTTTTTTTCATGTGGTGCTATCTTACAAAATGTCAGACAAGTGGCAGTTTATTAGCAATTTTCTATGCTTATAGTTAATACTTTCAACATACAAAGTTTGGTCAAAATTGGTTAGTTATCAAGAATCACTGCTGTATTGAAGGAAACTTTGAGAGCTATGAAAACTATTTATTTGGCTTTTGCAAGACTTACCTTGACATTTACGAGAGCGTTTTAATATACCCTAAAAAATATTGTGCATGCTGCTCAGAGCCGTTGTTTACATATATTGCCATAGCATGTTCGTTGTAGGACACAATAAGTGAATCTAAAGTCGTGTGATTGCTTTACTTTCTCCCAATTAATTATTTAAATTAAGTATTTTCATTTTTTAAATATTAATTATTAAATCATGTTCATCGTATTATGATGCAATAAGTTAATCTAAATTGGTGTGTTCACTTTACTTTCACCCAATTAATTATTTAAATTGTTTAACTATTTTCATTTTTTTATATTATTTTAAGTTTTACATTATATTAAATTAATTATTTAAATTAAATTTGTAATCACCCATTGGTTTAGACACTTCAAAATGGTTTACCATTAGTTTGAAGGTGGATTTGTGGAGTGTGGTGCACAATACATATATTTGTAGTTCTTTTTAACTTTTACAGTGTGAAGTGTTAAATATAAAATATACTGTGTGGAATTATGAGTGTGTTTGCTTTGTAGAATTGTTACAATTGAAGGTGAATGTGTCCTATATGAGAGTGTTCACCATTTACGTGGGTGGGTATAAAGTTGTATGTTAACGTGGAAATTGCATGCATTTGGCATAGTGGATTGACCAAGTAGTATTGCATGTTGGTGTGAAAATTGCAGTGTTTTTCTACTGTCTGCACTGGGGAGTGTTAAGTGCAGTAGATTTAACCTACCTTTCCCTAACTTCACGATAGGTGAATCTTAGGGTGGATGTGTGTGTACGCTCACGTGCCGATACATGATAGCATGTTTGAATAAGTACCATAAGGACTTTCAAAATTAATCGACAATTATTTTAATTATAATACACCAGTTGTATGAAAAAGGAAAAAAACATATGAGGGTGTTACATGAGGATGCTTAGCTGCTATTAAAATAATGGTCATTTGATCCTGTGATTACTTTGCGCATCAGCACCCACACACCTTGTGATTCATAAATTGTGAAGTTAGGTTAAGTCTTCTTGCATTTTCTGTGGTTAAGCAGGCGTTTGACATATTTTACGTGTTTACCTCACAATTTCCCTGATTTTCATAGCCCTCCCCGCCAGTGTGTATTTTTAACTGTATCGTATCACATTTTGCAATGTAATTGTGATATAATTGCAGTCTTATTTTGCATCGCAAAATGCTACACTTTAATATTTCCATAAAAGGCGAAATATTTTGAAATGTAAAAGTATGGGCGGAGGTAGATACTATATTTAGGAACCCCTGTTTTCCAGGAGGTGCGAAATGGCAAAATTTGTTTTAGTTACTTGTAATCACAAAATATTCAAATGCTTTGAGAAAACTGGGATGATCATGTAAAATTGCCACGTGAAGCAAATGTACCTAGTTTGTTAGCCAAGGATAGCAGAATCAATTTTTAGAATGTTCGCATTAACAGTAGCTCATCGGAATGACCTTCAATAGTATTGAATGAGATGTTAACAGCTTAAAAGGCATGTGTTTATTTATTAAACTGGATGTTAGTTTTTGACATTGTAGTGTAAGCTCCAAAGGAAGAATTTTGTAGTTTATATAACTTTACCATTTCAGTGTGGAAGTATTACAATAGCATATAAAGTGAATAAGTGATGCCAACCGCAATAGCACCCATGCATAAGATAGTGGAATCTGTTCTCATAACCTAGAAATGATATAAACTAAGCGCATTAGTTTAACCAGTTTTTAATTTACAGCTGTCTAAGTTTGTTGCATTCTATCAAAAAAGTCTAAAAAAAAAAATTGCAGGGTAAATTTTTTAATACATTTTTATTTCAGTAGCTTTTTATTTTGTGTGAAAATAATACCTGTGGTTTTATACATTCATATCAACTGTCTAGTTTATATGTACACAGATGTACTATAGACATGGGATAAGTAATTTTTTTTTTAAATTTTAGCTTTTAAAATAACATTTACATTAAACCACTTTAATTTAATATTTTTCTGAAGGGTAATTCATTGTACACCTACTTTGTTTGAAAATTTGTATTACATTTCAAAAATCACATTTTTATGGCAAAATATTAGAAAATGTAGTAAAAAAAGGCAAAATAACATTATTAAAATGATCAATTTATGGAAATATTTTCACAGAAAACAGGTGTGTCTAGTTATACAGTGCGAGTATAAAAGAATACCCCAAATTTGAAGGTCTATAATATCAAAACCAAACAACCTACAACCTTGGTTGACCAATCAAATGAACCGTGAAGTTTGTTTACCATATCTTCATAAATGTTCAATGTGACCACCACGAGCGGCCCGAACGACATCTACGCAATGATCAAACTCTTTCCACACTCGTCAGCATGTCCGGTGTTACGGTTTGGATGGCGTCCGTAATTCTAGTTTTGAGGTCGTCAATATTAGCCGGCAGTGGTGGACGAAACACTTGTTTCTCTATGTACCCCCCATAGAAAAAAATTGTACGGGGTAAGATCTGGGCTTCTTGGGGGCCAGTGATGAAGAGCCTGGTCACCAGCTGCTGCTCGACCAATCCAGCGTTGCGGCAACGTCTCGTTCAGGTATCCGCGAACAGCTAGGTGCCAATGGGGTGGCGCACCATCTTGCCGGAAAATGAGGTCCCCTGCCGCCTCTTCTAACTGAGGAAACAATCACTCTGTAAGCATGTCCAAATAAGGGATTCCAGTAACAGTGGGCTCGNTCCTGCTGGAAAATGAAGTCCCCCGCCGCCTCTTCTAACTGAGGAAACAATCACTCTGTAAGCATGTCCAAATAAGCAACAGTGGGCTCGTGAAAAAAGAAAGGGCCGAAAACAGTGTCTTTGGATCCAGTGCAAAACGTGTTCACTTTGGGAGAACGCGCTCATGTTCGGTGGTTTCATGTGGAGGCTCCTGACCCCATATCTGTACGTTGTGCGGTTCACCTTACTATTTGTATGGGATGTCGCTTCATCGCTAAGAACCAGCTTAGACATGAAGGCATCGTCTACCTCGTTCTGGGCAAGAATGAACGCGCAGAAATCATGTCTTAGTTCTTTATTCCTGTAGGTAAGAGTTTGTACAAGGTGTAACATGTATGGTTTGTACAGCAATCGTTTTTGCAACACTTTTTATAAAGTCAATTGAAGGATTTGCATTTCCCGGCTAGCTTGTCGAATTGATTTTCTCGGACAGCGAACGAACGCTTGTTGAATCCATTGCAGATTCTCTTTGGGCACACGCGGCCGCCAGGAACTTTTGCCTTTGCAAAGGCACCCTTTGTCATGAAACCAACGTATGATACTCCACCTATCGGGAGGACAATGTCCGTATTTGCGACGGAATTCACGTTAAACCGTTGTAACCGATTCACATTTAGCAAACTGAGTAACACACAAAGTCTTCCGTTCTGTCGTGATGCGGACTAACGCACAACACATGCTTATAGTGCGACGACAGACGCTCCCAGTGTCATCTCTTGGCACATAAAGGAAACATCAGACCATCCCCTTTACATTGACATGTCGAATGCGAGCTCGCTTCCCCCTCACCACCTCAAACCGAGAGTTACGAATGCCATCCAAACCGTAACACTGGACATCCTGACGGAGCGGGGAGCGAGTGTGATTATCGCGTAGATGTCGTTTGGGCCGCTCATGGTGGTAACATTGAACATTTATGAATGTATGGTAAACAAACTTCATGGTTCCACTGTTCATTTGATTGGTCAATGAAGCTTGTAGGCGGTTTGGTTTTGATATTATAGAATTTAAAATTTGGGGTATTCTTTTATACTCGCCCTGTATATTATTGCATTCATTTGCAAAAAAATTAGTCACAATGAACAAATTGTGAAATTACAATGAAAGTTACTACCTAGTATTGTCATAGCCTAACATGTGTCCTGTTTGCATTTAATACTCTTTACTTGCGTTGATGTGCCACTAGGGAGCATATATGTCACTCAATCATTCATAGCTGCAAGATGCTAAGGCCTTAGTAGATGTGTGAGCTACAGAANACAGTGCAAAACGTGTTCACTTTGGGAGAACGCGCTCATGTTCGGTGGTTTCATGTGGAGGCTCCTGACCCCATATCTGTACGTTGTGCGGTTCACCTTACTATTTGTATGGGATGTCGCTTCATCGCTAAGAACCAGCTTAGACATGAAGGCATCGTCTACCTCGTTCTGGGCAAGAATGAACGCGCAGAAATCATGTCTTAGTTCTTTATTCCTGTAGGTAAGAGTTTGTACAAGGTGTAACATGTATGGTTTGTACAGCAATCGTTTTTGCAACACTTTTTATAAAGTCAATTGAAGGATTTGCATTTCCCGGCTAGCTTGTCGAATTGATTTTCTCGGACAGCGAACGAACGCTTGTTGAATCCATTGCAGATTCTCTTTGGGCACACGCGGCCGCCAGGAACTTTTGCCTTTGCAAAGGCACCCTTTGTCATGAAACCAACGTATGATACTCCACCTATCGGGAGGACAATGTCCGTATTTGCGACGGAATTCACGTTAAACCGTTGTAACCGATTCACATTTNTACTCCACCTATCGGGAGGACAATGTCCGTATTTGCGACGGAATTCACGTTAAACCGTTGTAACCGATTCACATTTTGCAAACTGAGTAACACACAATGTCTTCCGTTCTGTCGTGATGCGGACTAACGCACAACACGCGCTCATAGTGCGACGACAGACGCTCCCAGTGTCATCTCTTGGCACATAAAGGAAACATCAGACCATCCCCTTCACATTGACGTGTCGAATGCGAGCTCGCTTCCCCCTCACCACCTCAAATCGAGAGTTACGAACGCCATCCAAACCGTAACACTGGACATGCTACGGAGTGTGGAGCGAGTTTGATTATCGCGTAGATGTCGTTTGGGCCGCTCATGGTGGTAACATTGAACATTTATGAATGTATGGTAAACAAACTTCATGGTTCCACTGTTCATTTGATTGGTCAATGAAGCTTGTAGGATGTTTGGTTTTAATATTATAGAATTTAAAATTTGGGGTATTCTTTTATACTCGGCCTGTATATTAATGCATTCATTTGCAAAAAAAATTAGTCACAATGAACAAATTGTGAAATTACAATGAAAGTTACTACCTAGTATTGTCATAGCCTAACATGTGTCCTGTTTGCATTTAATACTCTTTACTTGCGCTAATGTGCCATTAGGGAGCATATATGTCACTCAATCATTCATAGCTGCAAGATGCTAAGGCCTTAGTAGATGTGTGAGCTACAGAACAAGTTCAGTGAACATGCAATATGGTCCGATGTTGCATTAGATAAGCCTTTACCCAACTGGATGAGTTTGGAAGAGGCTGCATCGTCGGCCTCAGAGAGGCAGGTTGGATGTTTCGGCGCATTGCTAGTCACTTGAACCATTCTACCTACACTGAGTGTCTGTGGTGGATGCAGTGAGAACAGGAGGGTACACACACCAATCGAGAAAACTCGAGTCGACCCCAGCAAACTACCAGCAGGGAGGATTGTTTCATTGTGTGACAGCACTCCACTGGCTTTGCTTCATACACACCATCCAGGGACATGTCATGGCAGCTAGAGATATGCTTGTGTCCACCAGTACCATAATCAGGTCACTAGCAGAGCGGGATCTGTTGCCTCAGCATCCCTTAAAACTTCTGACCTGAGCATCATCTAGCACGTGTGACCTGCCGGGAACAGGCAGCCTGTGGACTGGCGATGAATCACTGTTCTTTTACGATACAGATGCCAGTCGAATTCGAGCCTGGAAACGTCCTAGTTAGCATTACAATCCACGCTACATTGTAGAGTAATATACTGCCCCAACAAGAGGTGTTTTGGTGTGGAGTCCCATTTTCTATTCTTGCACCCCACTGGTGATTAAGGAACCCCAACGGCACAGCGATACATCCAGGGAATTCTGCAACTATGTACACTCCTTCCTGGTGCAGCTTGACAGCCCCATTTTCCAGCAGGATAATGCCCGGCCTCGCACAGTACGGGTATCTCTGGCTTGCCTTCGTGATGTTAACATGTTTACTTGTCCAGCAAAGTCCTTAGGCCTCTCGCCTGTCAAAAACATTTAGGACCAGATCGGATGACAATTACAATGGAATTAGAGGATCAGTTGTGCCAACTGTGGTGGGATCTTACTCAGAACATCCTATGTCTATGCCTCCATGTCCAACCACATCACCACCTGTCTCCATTCTTGTTGTGGTTCAGTGTTTTCTGTATACATACATACTTTCATGTCCTCTGCCTGTACCCATGTGCCCCTGCAATGGCACCTTCAGGATAATATTTTTTTTTTTTAAATTAGTGTAGTTTTGACTTTTTTTTATTAAACAAAGTGATTAAACTGCTATGCAAAACTGATGAAGTGCTAAACAGATGTTGTAAATGAAAATATATGTTGCTCCCCACTATTACAATTTGTAGTATGTACTTCAAATGTTGTGATGCCCCCATGAAATATGCATTGAGGGTAATTAGTAATGTTGATAAATACCATTGTCAGAAATTTTTTTGCAGTCTTTTAGAAAATCCATAATTAAAAATTGCCATAACATAGTTTACCATATTAGTTAGCTGCAAAACTTGACTGGAGTATATTGAGTACATTTCAATAAATAATGTAAAAGCTTAATTTTTTATGCAATGCTGCTTACCAAGCACAATATACCTTCCCAAGTTAAATATTTGCATAATCTGTCAAAATAGGAAATTTTGTGTTATTGGTGAAATTACACCTTGCATATTAAAATGGCTACCATTTTGAAAATAAGTACATGGTATTTCTAGAGTTTAAAAGTTATTGTGGGGGGTGGGGAGGGTTTACATGCATCTGACAAATTTGCATAACTGCATAAGTATGTCTTCTTAAAGAAAATAGGCTAAAACATCATAGGGTTGCAGAAGAGCTACAAAACATTAAACAGTTAATTTAACTGTAGGAAAGTGTTTTACGTGCATATTTGTGCCTTTCTGCTTCACACAGTATGAGCAATGCAAGCGTAGAGGGTTGCACTAACCTGAACATGTATTCATTCTGGAGCTACACAATGTTTGGTGGGTTGAAACAGTTCCAATATTTACAACTATCTTTATTTTTAGTTGCTCCCACACATCCAATTACAAACAATTCCCAAACGACCATCTTCCAATGACTCCAACTTCCATATGTTAAGAAATGCAGTCTCTCGCCGCCCTACATTATCCATTGATTTTGCTTTCGGACTACCTGAACACACACACATACATCTTTCCTTTTTCAAAGGGATGAAATAAAAATATATTGACTACAAAATGAGATTAACATTTTCCAGATTTTACCATATCATCCTTTATAATTTTCAAGGCATAGTTAAGCACAAACACAAATTATGGACATTAGTAATTTGATTTCTGTGGTAAGCCTACTCCTAGTAACTAGCAGAATAGTCTCCCTCCACGTACCAGCATCCACATGGTACATCTTTTATTTTTAAAGGTTTGAAGGAAACAGTGACTACAAACTGAACTGTAAAATTTGCAGCAACCTTTCTCATTGTCTTAAGAACATAGCTAACACACATGTCTAACACAAAGAACATTAGAATTGATAGTCATTAAATTTCTGTGGTAGGCAAATTGTTTACCCTCTTCTAGTGATTAGTGGGGTCTTGTTTATGCTTGTTAGGCTCTTCCGTTATCGATACTTTGTTCTCAGTAACTATCTAAAATATCACTCATCAGCTTGGTTAGTCATTATTACAGGACTGCCACGAGATTTCCTCAAAAGAGCAGTTTGGAAAAAAAAAATATGTACTCCTACTAAAATGGTTTAAATTTTTTTTTTTTTAACTTGAGATTGGTTTTTGGCCGGTTGCTGTAAGACAAAACGGCAGTCACTGTATGAATGTGTACAGATGCTATCGCCTTTCAGTGTACATCTTTACTTTTTTTTTTTTTTACTTTTGTAATAGTTTCTTCCTTTCAGCCCTACCACCTACCAGTATGAACCAAGATAAGGAAAAAGGTGTTGACCCTCCAGGTCAAGATAACGAAACAATAACAGATGGATGATCAAGCAACAGTGTTGTAACAGTATCATGATGGCAACTGATACTGAATGCGGGTTTGTACAGAAAGATGTAATCACTTTCTGTAGCGAGGTAGCGCCGACTGTATTACCTTACAAAACAGCTTTGAAGCAGTCATTCTAAATATNTTAATCACTTTCTGTAGCGAGGTAGCGCCGACTGTATTACCTTACAAAACAGCTTTGAAGCAGTCATTCTAAATATAGATCTAACAATACAGCCACATACTGTATATGATAATGAATAGTAGAGATCAAAGTGTTAGCCGCAAACTGAGAACCCATTGTATGTAGAGGCATGTTGCTTACAAACAGTTTACTGGGTGAATGGGAGGGGCACACTTGGAAAAAATGTCAGAAAAATAATTCCGGTCTGGACTGTAACAAACGTTAGGCAAACGTTTCCAGAGACAATAACTACAATGGTTTCAAAAGTAATTCGCAAGGGGACTATGAATATTTTTATTAACGCCAGTAAATAAATCTTAACATAAGAAACATATTGTCAAGTTCTTACGACAAGGAATGACATTGTTGCACGATAGACAGTGTAAACTGATAAATAAAACTTAATTTAATAAGACATGTGCAATGTTTTTAAAAACAAACTGACCCTTTAAAAAACAAAAAAAAAACATGTTTTACTTCATTATTGATTTTTCCCCCGGTTCATTATTTTTGCAGAGATGTTAAATTGGTTCACTTGCGTTGCATATTTTTCAGATCAGGTGGAAGCGTCTGTTGTTGGACGCAGGACATGTGCAACATTTGTAGGAATGTTTGCATAGTATTGGTCTTAAAAACTCTGCAATGTTTGTCCCATAGTAACTTCAAGAACAGCGACTTGTATTTTTTTCACACCAGAAGTTAGGTTTTCTTTTGTAAGACATCTACCCCACTGTTTTGTTGCCTTAGAATACTGCAATTTGCAACCACACTGTTCCCGATTTATGTTATGATCCAGAATAGCTAATATTGGTCTAGTAATCATTCCATTGTAAGGAAAATGCATTTTAAATGTGTGTTTTGAATGCACATTATCGTAGGACTCAGTTACTGGTATAGCAACATTTATTAGTGCTTTTCAAACATGCGAGAAGTTTTGTCCATAACTATTTGAATAAGTAATTGATAATCATGTGACCCTTGTGTAAACTAGTCTTTATTTTCATGCAGTGCACCATGTTTACATTTCGTAAAGGTAAAATTTCCATCCTATTCATGAATGTTGCATACGCAATTTAAAATTGTAACAAATTTCTCAATCAGTTAATTTTTGTTTTGGTTGCAAGTGACTGATGACCACCATAGATGATTTCCAAGGTTGAATTTTTTCACTGCCTATTGGAGCAGCCTTTAATTTTTTACTTAAGGGTTTTGCTGTGTGCCATCCATCAAACTGATGTTGCATTTTCCTTAATCCTTCCCTTGGTAATTTCCAAATACCTTTATGGTGGTCCGACAAAAACAATGTGATATTCAAAACTAGTCTCCAGTCAATAGCTGTTTGTTTACATGCTGCTTTTTTCATATCTCCATCCATCATCCCTTTCTGTAGCACCAGTAAATCTAAAATTTTGTTTGTTTTTATGTCTATAATGCTGTAAGTTAAAAATTTTGAACAAAACCACGGTGAATTGAACTGTCCGTCTCCAGATATTCACACTTCATTATCGTGCACAGTTTCCAATATCTGCTGCTGGTGTTTGAAATAACTACACTGAGTATTTGGTTCAATAAATACATTGTAAAACTTAGTTTTTCTCATTAACTGCAAATTCAGTGTTCTACAGAAAGTCTAAAATATATCGTAACTAACACTACACAAATGTAAGGTTGAAGCGACTGCTACATCTCCGATACTGCGTTTCTGTTTGCGAGGTTGTGATTATTTTGTTGACAGCATGTCACTACTTTAAGTGATGTCGCGTAAATTGTTTTCTAAACACTAGTACCTGGACATTGGCATACGTTACAGAAATGAAAAAAAGTAACCTTGGGCACTGCCAAAATACAAAAAATACTTTTAAGTGTATTTTTGGTTTCCTTTGTTGTGACATTTTCACATCCTAATCTTCTTTGTTACCATTATTGATCAAAAAGCGCAACAATTCTGTACCTTATTTACACTGAATATCTTGCTCACATGCTGGGTCTACAGGTTAACTAAAAGTGTCAGATTCAGTCATTACTACTTTCAAATAAAATTTGTTCCCTACTATTGTTGCTAGCAATACATTTATCAACTCTCTTCTTCCTAACAAACTGGCAATGTTGAAGAGCGAGAACTGCAGTTTTAGTCACTTTCACCAGTTTCACCTCTTAGCAGCAATGAAGGGACTGTAGTTTGTTTTAAAATTCGTATGCATTTAGTATTAGGCAATAGTTGTTTCAGTAAACATGAAGGATTAAAAGCATCTTCAGAGAAGTGTGTGGAGCACACATCACTCAATTTTGAAGGTTTAAAATATTGTCTATTCACTCACAGTTTCCGTGCTTTAAACAATTTCGGAGATGTGTTGCAATTAGGAAATATAAATAATAATTATTTTCATGTTTACATCAAACTGAATTGCAACCATAAACACACTAATTATTTTGCTTTTTTTTTTACTTACATCGCAACCACAGAATGGAACCCAAAACAAAAGACAATGGCGTGTGGTGCGTGGCTGGTCTGGCTGGCCAATACCTGTTATGATGTTGCCACTCATACAGCGGAATGGAACACCGTAGGGAAAAAAACCACTTGATTTCAAATGTTTTTCTTAACTTATTACAATTAACTTGTTTTTAAAACTAACTGCTCCTTTAAGTGACTTGAATTAAGTCAATATTTCCCTTTGATTTCATGGCATGATAGGAATGTGGAGAGTTGTGTGGCATCACCATCTTTCTGGATTCTCACGTACTACCATTTCGTAACATTACGTTATCGTTATTGTGGAATACACCTCGTACTGGTAACTTTTTAAAATTATTCTTGACTGCTTGTTTTTTAGAAATAGTGTTCCCTAGAGCACGTAACACAAGGTTCCAAGTGAGAAGTGATGATGGGTAACCTAGTCTTTAATTTCTGCGACTTCATTAACGGAGCAGGAGATACAAGACCAGAAAGAGGAAGATTACAATACTCTAGCATAGCTGCGGCAATATGACTGTTATTGTGGTCTGCCTTTTTAAACAAGGACTTTCCAATACCTACAGCTTTTTCTTACGTACCATTAGCAGTAGGATATCTAGGGCTGGTTGTGACCACACTGAATGTTAGCAAATTGTTAAAACTTAATACAGTCAAACCTTGATTTCACAGACACTGTTCCCCAAAATTTTCTTGTACGACTGAATTGTCCATATGAACCAAAACGGTCAAATATCGACCCATGTGCAGGGTACGTGAAGTCATGCTTACACGTCAGACAGAAACATACGTTTTTTAAATTGACAAAATGTAAATTTATATATTGGGGTAACATATTCTGAATAAAGCGATATCACAGTTATGCAGAAAAGACTTTTGAGTGAGTTAAAATTAACGAAAAAGCAGACTGCAGCGCCAAAATGGCACACGTTTACATTTCCCGTGAGGAAATGAGATAATTTATAAAAAAAAAATTTCATTGATGAAATATCTATTAATTTAATATACCTAGTGGTGTATTCTGAGCAAAACAGTATCGTAGTTTGTAGAAAAGACAACTGAGCAAGCTAAAATNTTTAATATACCTAGTGGTGTATTCTGAGCAAAACAGTATCGTAGTTTGTAGAAAAGACAACTGAGCAAGCTAAAATGAACTAAAAAGCAGATCGCCACATCATGCATATGCGCGATACGGCCCATATTTACATTTCCCGCAAGGAAATGAGACACTTTATATTGTTTTCATTGCTTAACCCGGCGTCAACCTCCGTCGTTGGTAGCGCGTGAGCATTTCCCTCGCATCTCAGTTTTAGTCATTTCTATTAGTTATAATCTGCATTATTTACAGTTTTTTAAATTTTTTTTTATTTAAAACAAATGCATTAATAAATTATTCACCCATTTAATGTATGTTATTCTATAAAATTTTGAAATTATCTACTCCTTTTGTCAAATTATAAAAAGAAATAACTTCTGGTTTTTGCCTTATCTTCTGTTCCTTCATCAATATTCCCTTCGGAGTGGAAGGTTGACAGCAAAAGCACAGTTTTGTTGACTTTTGGCTTATATGTGACAAGAAACCCATCCTTCTGGTAACCAAAAACTCTACTGTGTACCGGCCTCTTCTTTGTATTTATGAACTCTGAGGGTATTTCCCTTTTATTTTTTTTCTTAGAGTCCCTACAATTGTTGTCCTCAATTCGAACAATTTATTTGCTAAGGTGATTGGCTTAAAGTAGTTATCCATTGTAATATTACGCCCATTATTGGAAATCGGCTCAACTAGTCGTAACACAACGCTATTGGCACTATTATTCAAGACATATGGCCCAGAAGGTTGTTGGCCACAATAAATTTCCAAATTAGCCGTATAAAATACCCGGGCGTCGACCAAGGCGTACATTTTTATTCCATATTTGGCTGGTTTATTAGCTATGTACATGCAAAAATTCCAACGTCCCCTAAAACTGATGACAATAATGTTCACTAGGTCTATAAGATTCGTTTTCAAGGTCATGATGTGGAATTACTTCATTTTCTTCAATTTGACCTCCAGTACTGCTTTGTCCAACCTCAAGTAGCCATGAATAATGTTTATTGGTATAGCAACATTTATTAGTGCTTATCAAACATGCGAGAAGTTACTAGGTAGTCAGGGATTATATATTTTACTGAAATGTTTTGTTAATTTTCATGGCTTATTTTAGAGTAGATACACTGGAGAGCCAAAAAAACTGGTATAGGCGTGCGTATGCAAATAACAGAGGTATGGAACCAATCAGAGTAACGCGATGCGGTCGGCAGCTAGATCGGTTACTGCTGCTACAATGGCAGGTTATCAAGATTTAAGTGAGTTTGAACGTGGTGTTGTAGTCGGCGCACGAGAGTTGGGACATAGCATCTCCGAGGTAGCGATACAATTTGGATTTTCGCGTACGACCATTTCACGAGTGTACCGTGAATATCAGGAATCCGGTAAAACATCACATCTTCGACATCGCTGTGGCCGGAAAAAGATTGTGAAATAAGGGGACAAACGACGACTTACGAGAATCATTAAACGTGACAGACGTGCAACCCTTGCTCAAATAGGCGCAGATTTCAATGCTGGGGCATCAACAAGTGCCAGCTTGCGAACTATTCAACGGACCATCATTGATATGGGCTTGCGGAGCCAAAGGCCCACTCGTGTACCGTTGTTGACTGCACAACACAAAGCTTTTGCCTGGGCCCGCCAACACCACCATTGAACTGTTGATGACTGGATACACGTTGCCTGGTCTGACGAGTCTCGTTTCCAATTGTATCAGACGGATGGACGTGTACGGGTATGGAGACATCCTCATGAATCCATGGACCCTACATGTCAACAGGGGACTGTTCAAGCTGGCGGAGGCTCTGTCATGGTATGGGGCGTGTGCAGTTGGCGTGAAATGGGACCCCTGATACGTCTAGATACGACTCTGACAGGTGACAGATACGTAAGCATCCTGTCCGATCACCTGCACCCATTCATGTCCATTGTGCATTCCGACGGACGTGGACAATTCCAGCAGGACAATGCGACACCCCACACGTCGAGAGTTGCTACCGAGTGGCTCCAGGAACACTCTTCTGACTTTAGACACTTCCATTGGCCACCTAAATCACCAGACATGAACATTGTTGACCATATCTGGGATGCCTTGCAACGTTCTGTTCAGAAGAGAACTCCACCGCCTCGCACTCCTATGGATTTGAGGACTACCCTGCAGGATTCATGGTATGAATTGCCTCCTGCATACCTTCAGACATTAGTCGAGTCAATGCCACGTCGTCTTGCAGCACTTCTTTGTGCTCGCGGGGACCCTACATGATATTGGGCAGGTGTACCAGTTTTTTGTTAACCATTAATATAATTAGTTAGCAGCTCAATCATATTTCCTTAGTTGAAATATTAAATCAATTTTTATCATTAACAGCGATATATATCT
Source organism: Clitarchus hookeri (assembly GCA_002778355.1). Taxonomy (NCBI): domain Eukaryota; kingdom Metazoa; phylum Arthropoda; class Insecta; order Phasmatodea; family Phasmatidae; genus Clitarchus; species Clitarchus hookeri. Next base: position 29,827 of record NQII01004094.1, on the reverse strand, counting down.
ATTTGGTTTCAATTAATGAAAAGGATACTTTTAGGTTGAAATGAATTGCTTCTTATTTGAGAATAATTGATTGTGATCAATACCTTTTGAATGCAATACAAGTATTATTAACTATAATCCCAATTAGCTCAATTTAAGGCTCCTTAATTTCTTTCATGATCAAGAAGTATGATTAATGTAATTATTCATTGATTTATTTCTGATAATGCTATTGTTGGTCTTATAGGTAGTAATAATGCAATTTCAATATTGAGAATTAAAAAATATTTGAGTTAAAATGGAATTTGAGAAGACTACTTGGAATGAAGTCCACATTCAAATGGTGATCTTTTTTCTCAATCTAATAGTTTTTTTTTTTTTTGGCTATTCTTATATTTAATATTATTATTGCAATTGTAATAATTAGAGCCACTGTTGGTATAATTACTTAATCTGAAATATTCATTTTTGTTAACTGGAAGTTGAATATTCTGTTATATTAAACAAGTTAATAACCTCGTTAGTAGATTGAAATACATAAGAATAATCATACTATGTCAATATCAGGTAGCAGCTTCTAATCCTATATGATGATGTTTTGAGAAATGAAGTTCTTATAAATAGGTATGGGAATAATCATATTAATTTGTTAATTATAGTGATACAAATACTGTACTTGTCCATTTATTTTTTTCTTTCTTCTTAAAATGACGAATTTATTATATAGTGTGTTAAATGGTTTATCTCATACTATTGTTTATTAATCGGAAATGTGTTGGTATTATTAATCCGATTAGTGTTTCTATGAAATATTCTTGTTAATGGTTCGGAAAAATAAAATAAATTAGTTTTCATTTTCAGTCATTCAATGATTAATTTAATAAACACTGTACAAATAATAATCCATTTCAATTTTACATTAAGCTTGTTTGATTTAATCGTCCTGGGGTACCATCAATTTTTACTCCAGATGATGATACTGTTCAACAATGAATAACATCAGTTGATGTTACAATTATTCGATTATCTACATCTAGTAGCTATACTTTCTTGATTTGATATATATATATATATATATATATATCAAATTCTGTATCACTGAAGTCTGAATGTTCATATGTTCAATATCATAAATGACCTACTGCTTTAGTAGTTATTATATGATTATTAATATCTATCAAATATAATAATCGTAAGGATGGTTGTGTAATAAAAAATAAGAGTTATAGTTGGTGTTACTGTCCAGATTAATTCAGTTATTTGACCTCCTAATAAGTTTTGGTCTGTGTTTATTAAAGAAAAGTATGATTGTAGTATATCTTACTCCAGTTACAATTATTATTGAAATTAATATAATATGATTATGAAATAAAATTAATTGTTCTATTAGTGGTGATGCTCTATCGTGAAAATATAAATTAGGTCCGGTAGTTATTTCTAATAAAAGTTATAATCTTTATATGTAGAACTTATATCTATTGCCATATTAAAATTTCATTATAAGTATGTTCTGTTGGTGGTAAATTGCGTCTTCATTCTAATGATCTTGTGGTATGTGATCTAAAGATAGTTTGTTATATATCAGGATAATCTGAATATCACAGTGAAAGTGTGGGAAAAATGTCACAATTGATATCATTGAAGAAAACCTGCTATAATTGCAAACTCCTATTGATAGCACATAATGAAAATGAGCTACAACATAATATGTATCATGTAGTGTAATGCCAATAGGTAAATTTGATAATCCAATTCCAGTTAATCCCCCTGAAGTAAAAAAAAAAATATGAATCCTATAGCTCATATACAAGATGTTCTAAAGGTTAATTTAGATCCATTTATTGTAGCTAATGATCTAAATTCTTTAATTACAGTAGGTACTGCAATCATTATTGTAGCTGAAGTAAAATGAGCTTGTGTATCTACATCTATTCCTACTGTAAATATACGATGGGCTCGTACTATAAATCATAATAAGCCAATTGCTGCTATAGGAACAATTATTCCTAAATTTCCAAATACTTATTTTTGCCTCTTTCATGTGAAATTATACCAAATCTAAGAAGAATTACAATATATACTTCTGGATGGCTAAAAAATCAAAATGAGTGTTGATGTAAAATAGAATCTCCTCCTGATGGATCAAAGAAAGATGTAATAATATTACGGTCAGTTAATAATATTTTAATAGCACCTGCAAGTACTGGTAGTGAAAGAAGTAAAATCGCTGTAATTGTTACTGATCAAACAAATAGGGGTATTTGTTCAAAAGATATTCCAGGTGATTTTATATTAATTATTGTTGGAATAAGGTTAGTGACACATGAAATAACTGCTATATGTACAGGAAAAATAGTAAATCTACAGATATCCTTCTGTGTCTAGTTAATCCTGCTAAAGGAGGGTGTAATGTTCATCCTGTTCCTGTATCAACTATTCTGCTTTTTTTAATAGTGGTAGTGAAGGTGGAAGTAGTCAAAATATTTTATTATTTATTCGTGGAGATCTGGTGCTCCAATTATAATTGGTATTATATTATTATTCATGTAAGTTTATTGATGGTTGAATTACTATCCATTTGGGTATGAATCCTAATGCTGGTGGTAGACCTCTAACTGATAATAATGTTTTATTAATTGACTTATGTAGAAATTTTATATATATTTGTGTTTAAGTTATTACTAATATTAGTATTCATCCATTATTTCTAAGGATATACTATTAATTTTCGTAGTGGTGTTTGGTTTAAACCACCAATGGCTCCAATAATAATTGATATAATAGTAATACAATTAACTTTTATTACTATTGGTGATATTATTAAAGGTTAATTTTTTTGCCATTTAGTGCTATTATTTTTGGTATTTCAAAAATTAAATGGTGGAATACCGCTTTATTATTAAGGATCTTATTAAAATAGTAATCTAAGTTATTTAAATAATTACTGATATGAATAGTAGTATTGATGCAATGGTTTGTACTGAAAAATATGTTAATGCTAATTTTTTGTTCTATTATTGTAGGCATAAATTGTATTATATTAATTTCTATTTGGACTATAAATCGTGAAATAGGAAATATTACTCTTGTAATAAGAATAATTGTAAGTAATATATTTCATGATTAATTTAAAATTAGAAATGGGTTATTTTTTCTATACTTTCTTCTATGGTGCATACCCGTTTTTGATACTTTTGAGTAATAATGTTTGTATCAAGTATTCCATTAGTTTATCTTGAACTTTGAATTTTGTTTTTTTGCGCACAGTGGAAATTTCTTTTATAACCCCTGAGCTTAAAGAGTTAATATATATTACATTTTTGTTGATGAATCTTTGTATTGAATGTAACGATTTTTGGTACTGGATTGATTTATAATTTAATATATGGTGGTTCATGGGGGGGCGAAATTATTTTAATTTGTACACTTACTGTAGACCGTTCGCAGCAAAATGATACTATGCTGATCTAATTAAAACTCAATTAAATGATTGACTAAGCGCTGGGAGGACCTACTGCATTCACAGCCGATAGTGTAGGTGTGGCTTACCGCAATAGCATATGCTGAACTTTCCCTATACGGTACGGCTTGCATGGGCTGTCATAAGTCAATGCAAGTTGATCTTGTAGTTGGCAGAGGAACGACCACACGCTGCCTTTATTTCCGCTCTGCGTATTTTATGTGGTGGTAGGCTGATGTCTTTGAGAGTGCTGGTCCTCAAAACGTCATAGAAATGCATTCTCATCCTGTGATGTAAAAGCAGATTCTTTTGTCTTGTTCATTGGTATCCCAACCAATTACAGAACACTTCCCACTCGGAAGTAGGTACATCTTTGGCAGATATTGTGTTGTTACAAGTTTCCCAAAGTTGTTTGACATGGTCTGATTCTTTAAGGGATGGAGGTTTTAACTAAATAAAAGATTTAATGATGATTTCCCAATTTATTTATAAACAATTAGATAGAAAGTTAAGTATTTATTATATCACTTACTTTAAAAACAGCTAATATTTATTCACCTCATAGAAATTACCACAATCACACACTTTTCTTGAATTACTATTAAAATTATATATGTGCTATTTGACAGTTGCAGTGTTTACATTCTACTCTGTATCGCTCGTCCATGAAAGTTCATACTCATCTTTCGTGCCTGGAGCACTCCTGTATACATGTGCACTCTACTTGTTGCTCTCCACAGTATGCATACTTCGCATATGCTGTCACACTTTCCCAGGTGGTTACCGCCGGGTGTAGTGCCATTTAAAAGGACCGGGGGTCTTAACACGTCAGCCTGCACCGATGGGGGGGACCTCCAGGAAGCTTCTGCACTGAGCCTGGTTCTCAACCGCTCTAGCAGGGGTAAGCGGTAGTGGCGCCACCCCTCCGGTGACATGAGTATGACTCTGCTTGGCTCGACCCTTGTGTGGCCGACTGTAGAACCTACCTATATGCCTTACACCCATAGGATTGGTACCAGGTTGCGTATTAGAGAGGCAGCTACAGACCCCAACTGCACTTTACAGCATAAACCCCTGGGAACAAGGTCAAGCTGCCAGACAGTTGGGGACACCTCAATTCCTGGGGAACCACGTCACGTTCTACTGGGGTCTTGCAAACCAGTGGTGCCGAGCCAGAAGCTACCCCACGTGATGCCTGTAATACTTAAGGTTGGCACACCGAAAACGAGCCGTACCATGATGTCACGTGTCAACCTTATGTTTCCATAGGTGATTTGTAGCGAGCCAAAGCTTTGATCTCTGTGTAACTGGCAAGCCAAGAGGAATATTGTGCTGGGTCTGATCGTCAATCCTTTATGACAACATTTTCTCCACTGCCTCTACTATTGAGAAGCAGGTGTAACTTTAGCAGCACACAACGCCACCACATTTTTGAAGATGGTGTCAACAGTAGATTTTGGCAAATAAAGCGTTAATGAAATGTCTGTACACAGTTGCTGTGTACAGACTGGGATTGCTCGTGGTCAGCAGCGCGCTTACCTCTCCGACTGTAGAGAGGAATGCAGCCCAGTCTTCGGTTGCATTCGGCCATCTCCGCCACTACTTCATCGTTTCTCTCCCTTTCCCCGCCACCCCCCACAATGCTCTCTGTTTCTGAATAGGATACGTGGGCCTCAGTCCGAGGCTGACTCGCGCAGCTCAATTACAGAACACCACTCTGCCCGGCTGCGTACCGAAGTTCTTTACCTGCCTAGCACAGCTTCAGTCGCATAACGTTACTCTGCCCAACCGCTTACCGCAGCCTTCTACGTCACATGACTACATGGCTCTAGCCACGTTTCTGCAGCCTATGAGTCCAAGTACTGCCCACTTGTGGTTGCTCTCTTGATTAAAGAAAACCTCTGCTGGCAACCTAGGATCAGCCCTAATTAGGATAAAGACTGAATGTGTGTGTTTAATTGTTCCGGAAATAAACTGACATAATTCAAATTACCCCTGTGTTTATCACCAACAGCTGCTACTCTTCACACCCCGCCAACACTTTTCCAGGAGCTGGCATGCCCTCGCCTTCAGGGAAGTCAGACTCCAAGTGTTGCTTGGCTTCTATGGCGACGTCCCTTTCTGTGAAGTATTTAGGTCTGCCGGCAATATCCTGCCAAGCCAACATACTTGCAGTAGGGACGAAGGTCGGGACACTTACTTCAGACTACTGTTGCATGGTCTTCATGCCGTATCTTTGCTGCCCCCTACTCCTCCCAAGAAGTCAGTAGTTAGCAAATGGTCCTCAGCCATACGAAAGGTGGCGAGATGCCTGGAACCCCCACCCAGTTACGCTACAGCCAGAGTTCAGATAAGGCCAACAGCCAACACCGAGCAATTCTCCTCCCTGTGCCCAGCAAGCCATTATCGAGCTGCCTGAGGCACCAAACTCCGCAAAGACTACGCCGGAAAAGGCTTCCGATGCCATCGAACTATTGCACCACACCAGATAGGTGGGGTGTCAAAGTAATATAGCCATACATTTGACATTATAACTCTTTTAAAAAGTTTTCCTGCTTAATAATTTTGCACTTGCTCTACAGACACCACAGTAATTCAATCCTATTAAGAAGTTTCCCTGGTTAATAAGCCAAAACGTCTAAAGAGAGTTTTACTATACTTCAAAATGATACCTTTATAAAAGCCACAATGTATTTTCAAGAAGTGCCCAATATTTCTTAGACCCTACTCTTAATCTACAAAGGTTACCTATACACTTACAATGCCTGTAACTATCAACTGGCTTATTTTATAACAATTCGTCTAGTTGATAATGTGAAGACCAGACAGAAAACATGTTTCTAACGATGTAAAAAAAAATTTTCATTTACAGCACCATGCAGAAATAAAGTGGTGAGGACTGAACACAGTTAAAAATAAATATTAGTTGTGGTAATTAATCACAATGTCTTGGAAATGAGTGATGGAGTTTTTCAACAGCATCAATTATTCTATCTGAGTATATTTAATTTTAGTAATTGAAGTTACTCCTCAAGACTGCCTCTAGTGTATTTATAATCACTAAAAGTGGCAGGTCAACAATTGAGGGCAGACTGCTTCTCACATGGACTGCTCTATAGGACCTACTTCAAAATAAACTCACCTAAGAACCATTAATGTGGAGTATGAACTTGTGTGTGTGAGATGTGGTTTGGAAAGGCACTGCGTACTGAGAAATCGCAGAAATAATTTGAATGCAATAATATTATTTTTCTTTAATTTACATTGAAATTTTATTTACAGAGAATAGTTAACAACTGATGATGGCACATCTCTTAATGATATAGTTCATTGTTCCAGTTACTTGAGACAAACATGTGTCATTGGTAGCATTAAACATCATGGATGTGAAATGATTTAAGGTATTTCGTTTAAAGGGGAGATATCCTTACCATATTGGATTTGCTTAATGACAGGGATCATTCTGAACAATTATTTCGAGATCCCTCTTCTTTTGCTAATGTGGTTCGTTTCACATCTGTAACTGTATAATCGTAGAGTACGTAATTTTTATTCCACATGTGGATATAAATCAAACTACCGACTTAACAGAATTTTTGAAGTAGTTCCCTATGTCATGTCTGGCTATAGAAGTTTGTTCTTAAAGTTTTCTGTAAACAAAAATCCAAGATGGAAGGAATACTGTCCCCTTTAGAGAATAATAAGTAAAGAAATTGGTTCACTTGTATTTAACAACTATTGTAATTAACACTGTCAGCCGGAAGAGCACATGTTGCAGTTGCTGTGGTCGCATCACTGCCACCAGAAACTGACCGAGAAGCTCGTGGACAGGGCCCGGACGTGGTGCCACCATCGTGGAGGGATATATAGCATCTCTCCAGCACACAGGTGACACTCAAGAGCAGAGGCACTGCGGTACTCCGGGAACGTGTTGTAGTCGGGTTGCTCCGGGTCCACCTGAGCTGTGTTCTCCAGTAGAGTTGTCTCATGAGGGTAGAGGTGCGGGGTGTCTGCTGGGCTGTACAGCAGCACGCGTTTCTCCCCCAAAACCTACACACAGTGCAGCTGAGATTACATGTGGCAAGCGATCATTACAACTCAAATACCTGCCAATAAGCATTATAGACATTAACACAAAATGCAGCAAAATCTTTTCAACTTTTTTTTTTTTACAACTCCCCTAGTTTTTAACTGTATGACAAAATTCACCCTTTCATAATGTTTCCTAGCTAATAAACCTCAAATTTTTCAGTCCTAAGATGTAATGGTGTTAAGCGCTCCAGTTCTTTGAAGAGTGCTCAAATAAATTCCCTAGTTCATTTACAAAAATTTTACACGAAAAATGCACTGAGTATGTGTTTCTGCAATATGGTTTATCAACCATTAGATCTTTCTGCACCTACCACTGTAGCAGCACATTTTATTAAGACTATCACTCTTTGTAGACCCATCTATAATAAATTGCTACGCATTGTGTTCAACACTACTCCAAGCAGTGCATGTGTAAAAATTGACAACCACCCCAATTTTGATGTATAAGTATCGGGGCAAGTCAAAATATGTTTAATTTTCCAAACCTTTTGTTAAGGCCATCCCCCAATAACAACTCTATTCCTGGAAACCACGAGGGTGTTCTAGTAAACAATTTCAAACAAAAATATGCTAAGATAATAACTNTAACAACTCTATTCCTGGAAACCACGAGGGTGTTCTAGTAAACAATTTCAAACAAAAATATGCTAAGATAATAACTGTGTTTATAATATTAATAATGATCAACAGCCAGACTTATTAATAAAAAACGTTCAGTGAAATGGTAGTTGCACACCCCGAACCCTTGCCCTCCACCGTAACTACTCACATAAGGTTACTGGACGTCCTTTTCCAATAGAAGTGACAGACAGCGAAGTTTTACTTTCTCGTAGGGTTTTTATATGTTGTTACAAAGGTGCGAGCGAACCAATGTTATCCTTTTGTTTTTATTAACACTGATATATTTATTCCTGGCTGTTTTTTGTTGTTTAAGTTAAGAAGTGCCGTGTCTATTAAAATTTTATGATTATTTGCTAGGACGCAGAAATACAACTGAACCTGAGCTGTGCAAGAGTTTATTGTCAATTAACAAAATTGTGTTCAGTGCTTATGCAGATCTGGTTTTTGTGTAAATACTTCTACATTATTCAAAGTAAAACCCATTAGCGGCCCATTAATCGGTTTGACATTCTGGAGAGGATAGGCGTCACGCGTAATGTACCAGTGTCGGGTGAATGCTCGCATCCCTTCTTTAGTTACAAATAACATGTCGCTCACAAAATGTAAACTGAGGGCTGTGTTTTATTTACATGTCTTTACAGAGTTTAAACCTGGAATAAACCAAGTTGCAGGTGTACACTTGACAAAAAAAACTCTTTAACACTGGAGCATATATTCTAGTCCCACTCATGAGGGGTGTGTTGACTTACTGCTTACCTGCCGCNAAAAACTCTTTAACACTGGAGCATATATTCTAGTCCCACTCATGAGGGGTGTGTTGACTTACTGCTTACCTGCCGCAGCTCTGAAGGCGTTTTCAACTGGCCCTGCTCTGTGGCCTCCTAACTGGTCGCGCATAGGTAGTTTGTGTGTGGCAAGTTGCTACCTAGGCTGGATTCTACTTACTTAATACACAAGATGAGTTACCCTTTCAAATTTAAATACTTTACCAATTGTTGTCGTACGGCCCAATTTGGCGTAGCAACTGTACATTTTGCATTCCTGCAGTCATGTTTCATATTGCATGGGTGGGTTTCACTCGGTGTGAGAAGCACTTGGTTTACACAGACAGCCTCANAAAAACTCTTTAACACTGGAGCATATATTCTAGTCCCACTCATGAGGGGTGTGTTGACTTACTGCTTACCTGCCGCGGCTCTGAAGGCGTTTTCAACTGGCCCTGCTCTGTGGCCTCCTAACTGGTCGCGCATAGGTAGTTTGTGTGTGGCAAGTTGCTACCTAGGCTGGATTCTACTTACTTAATACACAAGATGAGTTACCCTTTCAAATTTAAATACTCTACCAATTGTTGTCGTACGGCCCAATTTGGCGTAGCAACTGTACATTTTGCATTACTGCAGTCATGTTTCATATTGCATGGGTGGGTTTCACTCGGTGTGAGAAGCACTTGGTTTACACAGACAGCCTCANTTTGGCGTAGCAACTGTACATTTTGCATTCCTGCAGTCATGTTTCATATTGCATGGGTGGGTTTCACTCGGTGTGAGAAGCACTTGGTTTACACAGACAGCCTCACTTCGTGTTGTGAATTTAGCTGTGGGGTGCCACGGTGACTCCCTGTACCAACCAGCCTGACCTTGTGCGGGGGGCGCCTCTCTTGTTCAGCTGGTCATGAGTTGGCTGCTCGGCTCATTGGGGGTCATCCTCAGCAATGGCTAGCTCGGGACCACCAGGCCCAGGCACAACTGATTGTCCCCCTCCTCCTGGAGGGGTGGTGTTTGGGTGTCCATCAGAGGCAGGGACTTCTCTGCTTTCCCTGGGGTCATCCTCCTGGGATGAAGGCGGTGTAGTAGCAGCTTCGCTGCCATCCGTCGTCGACGGTCACCACGTCCTCCTGGGGGGATGTTGTCGGGGTTGGGGTCGTCGTCTGAGGTGAGGGCTCATCTACCTCGGCGGCGGAACTCCCTGTCCAAGGGGCTTCACCATGAGAGTTCCGACCCGGTCGGGTTATGCAGCCGTGCCTGGTGGCCACTTTTCTGATGAAGTCAGTCGGGGTTGAGGGCAGTGTCCTCGCAGTACTTGACGTTCGTTCCTCACCGGAGTCAGTTGAATGCTTCTCTGCCAGACATCCGGCCGTAGTTCAGGGTCCCAGCTTGTCGTTTGCTTCGGCAGAGTATATAGCACTGCTTCTATGGACTGAGGTTCGTCAAGTTTAGGTATTGGCTGATTATATAGCGGCTTCTGGCGATTGGTCCCCAGGTTCTGCTGTGGGTATCCCCCTGATATCAGCTGTAGGAGGCTGATGCATTTTGCCGGACTCTGTGATGGGGGTTGAGACATCTTGGTTGCGTTCACGATCTCAGACACAAATGTTGCGCCATCCACAGTCTATTGCGCACTGCTGCTCTTGCAGCTGGGGCCACTAGGAACTCCGCCATGGTGGCTTTATTTCCTGTCCAGGCGACAAGTCTTATTTTTCCTTCTATCTGAAGGAAGCGATATGGCAGGGACAGATGGGCTCGCTGGTTTGGCGTGAGGAGGTTGATCCCAATTGCTATATGTCTGGCCCTTCCCTCATTGCGGATCTCTGTAGAAATGCCTCCCTGGGCAGAACCGGCACTTAGGGAGTGCGAGGGTAGAGGAAGGAGGAGACGCAGTAGGGCGGGGGGTTGCCTTTACTCTTCCCTTCCCCACTTCTTTCCGATCTAGGGCGGCCTGCACTTTCATGTTTCTCTCATCGACTGACTGCAGTTGGAGTATATCACACAAATTTGGGAGCAGCATGTAATATTATGCATGCAGTTTTCCTCGTTTTCATCTGGGAATATTCTGTAGCACATTTGCACCTTTCTCCTTTTAAAGATTGTGGCTTGGGTTCTGCTGTAAAATCCTGTGGTGAGGTGCGGTGCGCCAACACTTCCTCGGCTGAAAACTGGGTGGCAACTCGTGAACAAAGTTGCCCCCTATTTATTCCAGAGCTTTTTAACTGTGTCTGGATTTTGACAATCCATTGTTTGGGTGGAGCTCTGGCCTCACTTAATTCCCTTTCACATTTTTGCGGTTTGCCCGCGAATTCCAGTAGTTGGGGTCAGTCGCTACCCCAGGTGGATGTCATGCTGTGATGAGTGCCTGGATTATTCAGTAGGTATTCTGTTGCTCGCTTGCATGCCTCGCACCAATGCAGAAGTGGTGAAATATTTGCACACAAATAATGCAACTAGAGTAATTGTGTTTATGCCCTGTCCTGCATTGGTAAGCCAGCTACAATAGGTTAGTTTGGCGGGTCCAACATTCATCACAACGGTACTCTGGTACGTAGGTATAATGATNGTAAGCCAGCTACAATAGGTTAGTTTGGCGGGTCCAACATTCATCACAACGGTACTCTGGTACGTAGGTATAATGATGTTCATCTTTCCATCCTAAACATGGGTAGAAGAATCTGTTCTGGCAGTGTGCGCAATGAATGAAATTTACAGCCGCTCTGTTACATGTAGGGACGCTACATCTTTCGGGTTGGGTTTCAATGGCCTCGTCCATTGCCGCAGTGGCTTCTTCAGGCATAACTCGGCTAGTAAAATTGAGCGTCATGGGGGTGTTTACAGACACCCGGAGTCTGGCTGGTTTATTGGTTTGACTCCTGGCTAGATTCTCTTCGTTTTCAGGGTTGTGCTGGCCTTATTACGTGATTTATAAAGCCTGCGGCCCCACGATAACGCTTGAAGCATGACATCACTGTCGGACAACGGTTCTATGAGGCCGATTAAGGGTAGCCCGCAGTCCTACACTAGTTTCGGCAAAGTGGGTTTCAAGACGCTGTCTCCTGCTTCTCCTTTGTGGGTTTGATGTCTATATCTGAAGTCACAATCACCCTAAAATAGCACATGGGGTTAGGTAAGAATACATGTTTATTCCCCAAAGGAATAGACATGGTGGCCCGTACTATCTCCTAGCTATCAATTGTACTGAAACCAGCGCAAGTAGACTACGTTAAACCTGGGGCAAAACTAAACAAGAGCAGAGACCAAATTATGGTAGCTATGACAACAACTGATCGCTACTGTTGTCCAGAGGAGATTCAGGGTCACTACCAAAGTGACAGTGAGTGTAAGGGGGAGAAGGCTTCTTTGGAGGTCGCTGGTCTGGAAGATAGTTGTGGTCCTTCGTGAGGAAGGCGGTGAGCAGAGAGCTCCAGCACCCGAGGTGGTGGAGCGAGCTGCAGAATATACAACTGACGTTTTTGGGCTGCGCGCCAGCGTATATAGTCGGCTGGCTGGTCTGGTATCTTCGGACGTGAGTGACTCCCTTAGCAGCACAGGCCGCATTCTCTCGGGGGAGGCTAAAAGTGTGCGGGTTGCATCACTGCCGCCAGCTTAGGGGCAGTGCTGGGCTTCTGTTGAACGCGGGGGTGATTGCCGGACATGCGATGTCTGGCATAGGCGGCCCTTGGCTGCCGTGCCCCTTGCTAAGGGGTGTGCTGGTTGTTCTGGGTTCAAACCCCACTCAAGGTGACGTAACGTCACATGAAGATGAGGAGATGTAAATAATTATTATGCCAGTACGCGTCACATGTCGGTTTTGTTAGATATGTTTAGTAACAGGCCATTTCCAGATGAGTCCTGAGATGGTAAAAGTTTAACCATCATACTGGTTGAGCACTGTGTAAGCCAGACATGAGGAGACATTGGAAATGGCCCATGACAGATTCAACCAAATGCATGGATGGCAGCACATGTCTAACAGCTATTTGTGATAATAATAGGTTTGCATAGACCTGTGAATCATATTCTGTGGTATTACGTCTGCAGTTCATTTCTGATACTGGTATTCTGTAATATTTTTCAGAAATGATAATACTGTATATTAGTTCAAATATCTTTCAGAAGTGATAGTNCATACTGGTATTCTGTAATATTTTTCAGAAATGATAATACTGTATATTAGTTCAAATATCTTTCAGAAGTGATAGTAAAAGATTGTACACATTACTGGAATTTTGAAATTACTCATTTGCTGCTTCTGAATTTTGTTCATGCTAGAGACTTGCATTTTATTTAAAGAGGGGTTATTTTCTGATTCCCAGTACATCTTAAGCTGTTCGACCTACAACATAACAATTTGGCAGACTTCTTAAACCCCGTTCCCATTCTCTCATGGAGTGCCGTCAACATCCAACTTAATTTCAGGAGTCCAGGAGGCAAACTACTAAAGACTTCCATAAATTAAATAATGTGAGTCATTTTTATGTATGTGGTAAAAATTATTATTAGAGCATATGGTATGAAAGGAGCAGTGGAGTGAGGCTGGGAATCTTGAGGTAATATTAGACAGAACCGAGGACGTCCATGTGCTGATAGCAAAGTGCTATTATGATTTTATTTTGTCCATGCACCTTAGGTTAGCACTCTTGTACTACAGATGTCCAAAATTAAGAGATACAAAGTGTCACACAGTATTAATAGAATCTATATCTTACTTTAGAGGGGTACTAAATGTGCACTTCTATCTTGCACACTTGGTTACATTATTGTTTGAGGAGCTGACAGTTAAAGAACCGAGTTTAATACAGCCTTATCCAGTATAAATATGACTTACACATAATAAGTATGTAGCAANCTGACAGTTAAAGAACCGAGTTTAATACAGCCTTATCCAGTATAAATATGACTTACACATAATAAGTATGTAGCAAATCAACAAAAAAAAGGGAATGAAATTGCACTGCCTGTTCCTACTATGCAATGACCTTGTGTAACAAGTTTTCTACTTTTTTTCTTCTGTATGTATAATGTATTTGTACATAACTGTCAAAATGTACTACACAATGCTGGTGCAGAGGAGTACCTCATAGACATCACACAGCCTTCCATTTTATGTACATATGTAAGAATCTATCATGCACAAACTATTCATNGGCAGCACATGTCTAACAGCTATTTGTGATAATAATAGGTTTGCATAGACCTGTGAATCATATTCTGTGGTATTACATCTGCAGTGAGCATACTGGTATTCTGTAATATTTTTCAGAAATGATAATACTGTATATTAGTTCAAATATCTTTCAGAAGTGATAGTAAAAGATTGTACACATTACTGGAATTTTGAAATTACTCATTTGCTGCTTCTGAATTTTGTTCATGCTAGAGACTTGCATTTTATTTAAAGAGGGGTTATTTTCTGATTCCCAGTACATCTTAAGCTGTTCGACCTACAACATAACAATTTGGCAGACTTCTTAAACCCCGTTCCCATTCTCTCATGGAGTGCCGTCAACATCCAACTTAATTTCAGGAGTCCAGGAGGCAAACTACTAAAGACTTCCATAAATTAAATAATGTGAGTCATTTTTATGTATGTGGTAAAAATTATTATTAGAGCATATGGTATGAAAGGAGCAGTGGAGTGAGGCTGGGAATCTTGAGGTAATATTAGACAGAACCGAGGACGTCCATGTGCTGATAGCAAAGTGCTATTATGATTTTATTTTGTCCATGCACCTTAGGTTAGCACTCTTGTACTACAGATGTCCAAAATTAAGAGATACAAAGTGTCACACAGTATTAATAGAATCTATATCTTACTTTAGAGGGGTACTAAATGTGCACTTCTATCTTGCACACTTGGTTACATTATTGTTTGAGGAGCTGACAGTTAAAGAACCGAGTTTAATACAGCCTTATCCAGTATAAATATGACTTACACATAATAAGTATGTAGCAACCCAACAAAAAAAGGGAATGAAATTGCACTGCCTGTTCCTACTATGCAATGACCTTGTGTAACAAGTTTTCCACTTTTTTTCTTCTGTATCTATAATGCATTTGTACATAACTGTCAAAATGTACTACACAATGCTGGTGCAGAGGAGTCAGCAAACTAATTGTGGAAGAGTACCTCATAGACATCACACAGCCTTCCATTTTATGTACATATGTAAGAATCTATCATGCACAAACTATTCATAATTTTGGTTCTTGTAACATAGCTTTTTTTTTTATTGGACAAAATTTTGTGGAACGTAAGTATGCAGTGTAAATTTTTTTTTGGAGATATTGTCTGTTTTAGATACTGCACATTTGTACACAGACTTCAAAATCAGCTCAGCAAAAGTTGTAGGCTGCAAGTATGAGCATTAACATACTTCAAGCATTACACAGGTATTAGTAAAGGCAGCACTTGTTACTTGCCAACTGACCTGAGCCAGCAGGTTGTGTTTTGGATCATAATGGAGTGGTGAAATGGTGCCTGCAGGTCCAAACCAGGCATTAATGTCCGTTTCTTCAGTTCTGGCATCGGTATCCTCCAAATTGTCACTGAGGCAACAGTATTCAGGCTCATATATGTCTTTCTTGAGCTCGGGCACCTACACAAATATAAAACACATTTTACCTCATGAAAGTAAAAAGTGATCTACCTGATAAGAGACTTGTGGGCAATGTGGACACCAACAAGGAGTCCTTTATTTTCTTACATATTATGTTCTTAAAAAGGTTTAATGTTTGAATATATAGAAATTGTAATATACTTCGTTAGGAAGGGTCTACTACTTCTAGAGATGGAGCCTTCACTTTTCTATTGCTGTTGTCGACATCAGTTTGGGACAGCACCACTGGGCATAAGGATAGGGAGGGTTCCATGTAAACCTAATTTGGTTTTTGCTCCCTCGTTAATCAATAATACACAGCGCTGAAAAATTCCAGGTGAGAGCACAATGAAGCACTGGTCAGGTCCTCGTATTCCCAGCTACAGAGTCTGGGATGGGACATGTTGAAGTACTGATTTTGATCTTGTACTCTAAAAAGCATCCTACCACAAATTTCTCACATCCCCAAAAGCCCTTGCACTGCTGCTCTGGCCCATACTCCTGCCATCGAGAAAAGCTGGGCAGCAAAAATCTTCAAGCAAACGGCTCTGGTGTTGCAAGTCCAATAGAGATGAGCTGCTAGGTGACCTCACTTGGGATGTATAATGAGTGAGTGAAGAGATGTCTTAACAGTGAGGTCTTCAGAGCCCATGAGGATGACTGAGGTGAGTAAGGAGCAGTGCCGGAATGAAAGGGTGAGGGACATGGGAAAACCTGTTAACCAGGTGCATCGTCTGGCACAACGTATAATGAGTGCATGATGATATGTTCTTTCTGCCACTGGCATTCCTCCAACATCCAACCCCAAGGTCTCCCACAGCTTGCACCTCTGTGCCACGCACTAATACCAAACCACTATCTCTGACAATTGGTTCGACACCAAGTGTACTCAGCTGCTGGGTGTCCAGATGTAGGACGCATACTGGGACCTTCCAGTGATTAGATGAACTATCACTGGAAAGACCATTCCAGCTACCTGTGTGCTGTGTCATATAACTATGAGTTATAGGGAATATACTGTGCGTCATTAACTGTATATTACCCTGGGCAATATCAACCCTCTGGTTGCCAATGAGCNCCATTCCAGCTACCTGTGTGCTGTGTCATATAACTATGAGTTATAGGGAATATACTGTGCGTCATTAACTGTATATTACCCTGGGCAATATCAACCCTCTGGTTGCCAATGAGCACTTCAGTTACAACTACCTCTAACCACCACAGACAACATAACACTATTTATTNCTCAGCTGCTGGGTGTCCAGATGTAGGACGCATACTGGGACCTTCCAGTGATTAGATGAACTATCACTGGAAAGACTATTCCAGCTACCTGTGTGCTGTGTCATATGACTATGAGTTATAGGGAATATACTGTGCGTCACTAACTGTATATTACCCTGGGCAATAGCAACCCTCTGGTTGCCAATGAGCACTTCAGTTACAACTACCTCTAACCACCACAGACAACATAACACTATTTATTTATTCACCCAAAGACCAGAGTGCTTCTGCCAGGGAGCTTCCGCCCATATATTCCTATACAATAATTGTTTTAATGAGCTCTACCATCCCTCAATGTTTGTCCCATGATTTTAGAATCATCCTGTATGTGATTGGAAGACAAGTGCCAGCATAAAATGTTGTCTATTATCAGTTTTCATGCAAACCTCTGCAATGCACTTCATGTGTCAGCAAGGCAGAGCCTGTAAATGTGGGTTTTGTTAGGGCATTTTAATTTTATACCTCTCCTTTTCTTCTGCTTCTTTATTCCATTACCTCCATATTAATCTAATGCACTTAAGAGCAAAAATTATTTGTAACTATGAAGCCTGGTTCTACATGACTGTGAGCAGAAGCTCATATTCTGTTCATGACCGTAGGTATATACAGAATACAGAATAATCGAAAAAAGAATGGTATAATTTCATAACTTTATAGCAATGAAATTATTTATCTGAGTTAGCTGATCCTCGCGCCAAATTGTAGTGGAAAGAAAAAAGTATTGGAGGGGGGAGGGGTGTCGGGCAGTTGCACACCGACCTTGAGATTGTGGCAGAGGCGAGCGCGCTATCTGGCATCTGCGCCGACCGACCCCCTCCAGCNAGGCAACAGTATTCAGGCTCATATATGTCTTTCTTGAGCTCGGGCACCTACACAAATATAAAACACATTTTACCTCATGAAAGTAAAAAGTGATCTACCTGATAAGAGACTTGTGGGCAGTGTGGACACCAACAAGGAGTCCTTTATTTTCTTACATATTATGTTCTTAAAAAGGTTTAATGTTTGAATATATAGAAATTGTAATATACTTCGTTAGGAAGGGTCTACTACTTCTAGAGATGGAGCCTTCACTTTTCTATTGCTGTTGTCGACATCAGTTTGGGACAGCACCACTGGGCATAAGGATAGGGAGGGTTCCATGTAAACCTAATTTGGTTTTTGCTCCCTCGTTAATCAATAATACACAGCGCTGAAAAATTCCAGGTGAGAGCACAATGAAGCACTGGTCAGGTCCTCGTATTCCCAGCTACAGAGTCTGGGATGGGACATGTTGAAGTACTGATTTCGATCTTGTACTCTGAAAAGCATCCTACCACAAATTTCTCACATCCCCAAAAGCCCTTGCACTGCTGCTCTGGCCCATACTCCTGCCATCGAGAAAAGCTGGGCAGCAAAAATTTCCAAGCAAATGGCTCTGGTGTTCTAAGTCCAATAGAGATGAGCTGCTAGGTGACCTCACTTGGGATGTATAATGAGCGAGTGAAGAGATGTCTTAACAGTGAGGTCTTCAGAGCCCATGAGGATGACTGAGGTGTGTAAGGAGCAGTGCCGGAATGAAAGGGTGAGGGACATCGTCCGGCACAATGTATAATGAGTACATGATGATATGCTCTTTCTGCCACTGGCATTCCTCCCACAGCTTGCACCTCTGTGCCACGCACTAATACCAAACCACTATCTCTGACAATTGGTTCGACACCAAGTGTACTCAGCTGCTGGGTGTCCAGATGTAGGACGCATACTGGGACCTTCCAGTGATTAGATGAACTATCACTGGAAAGACCATTCCAGCTACCTGTGTGCTGTGTCATATAACTATGAGTTATAGGGAATATACTGTGCGTCATTAACTGTATATTACCCTGGGCAATATCAACCCTCTGGTTGCCAATGAGCACTTCAGTTACAACTACCTCTAACCACCACAGACAACATAACACTATTTATTNCTCAGCTGCTGGGTGTCCAGATGTAGGACGCATACTGGGACCTTCCAGTGATTAGATGAACTATCACTGGAAAGACCATTCCAGCTACCTGTGTGCTGTGTCATATAACTATGAGTTATAGGGAATATACTGTGCGTCATTAACTGTATATTACCCTGGGCAATATCAACCCTCTGGTTGCCAATGAGCACTTCAGTTACAACTACCTCTAACCACCACAGACAACATAACACTATTTATTTATTCACCCAAAGACCAGAGTGTTTCTGCCAGGGAGCTTCCGCCCATATATTCCTATACAATAATTGTTTGTTTTAATGAGCTCTACCATCCCTCAATGTTTGCCCCATGATTTTAGAATCATCCTGTATGTGATTGGAAGACAAGTGCCAGCATAAAATGTTGTCTATTATCAGTTTTCATGCAAACCTCTGCAATGCACTTCATGTGTCAGCCAGGCAGAGCCTGTAAATGTGGGGTTTGTTAGGGAATTTTAATTTTATACCTCTCCTTTTCTTCTGCTTCTTTATTCCATTACCTCCAAATTAATCTAATGCACTTAAGAGCAAAAATTATTTGTAACAATGATGCCTGGTTCCACATGACTGTGAGCAGAAGCTCATATTCTGTTCATGACCATAGGTATATACAGAATAATCAAAAAATAATGGTATAATTTCATAACTTTATAGCGATGAAATTATTTATCTGAGTTAGCTGATCCTTGCACCAAATTGTAGTGGAAGGAAAAAGGTATTGGTGTAGGTTGCACACCGACCTTGAGATTGTGGCAGAGGCGAGCGCGCTATCTGGCATCTGCGCCGACCGACCCCCTCCAGCAAGATGGCAACCGTGCAACAGAAAGCATAGTGTGTTCTGTGGTTCACAGAGTTCAAGTCTGTAGTGACTGAGCAATGCAATTGTAGACGGCAGTATCGGGGACGTGCACCAGAACGGAGGGCTATTTGTNCAAGTCTGTAGTGACTGAGCAATGCAATTGTAGACGGCAGTATCGGGGACGTGCACCAGAACGGAGGGCTATTTGTCGTTGGGTTAAAAGTTTCTGCAAAACTGGTACCGTACAGAAAAAGCAATTTCCAGAACGTCCAAAGAAAATGTGGAACAACTTAGGTTATCTTGTGTGCGCAGCCCTAAAAAGTCAAATGCCAGCCACAGTTTAGGACTTGGCATTCCGAAGACTATTGTGCAAAATGTTCTTCATTAACGTTTGAGATTGCATGCCTGCAAGATTCAATTAAGGCATGACATTAAGTAGGAAGATCGGCCCAAATGTTTTGCATTCGCTGCTTTCATGTTAAAACGGAATGGACACTGAAAGAAGCCCCTATCTTACCCCTCTAGACTTGTTCTTTTGGAGCAATGTCTGCGCTGTGAAGATATCAGATTTTGAGCATTTGATTTGCATCAGAGAATCATCACTGCTGCCATTGAGACAATTACGTAGATGGAGGTCGAATATCGCCTGGGCATATGCAAAACTTTGATTCTTCCTGTACATTTGGTGCAAGAACCAACCAAACCGGTCAAATAGTTTCGAAGCTGTGATTTTTTGAGATTGTACCATTCTTTTTTCAATGACCCTGTACAGAGACATCACTCAGCCTCTTTATAGGGTTGGCTAGTGGCATTGAGGATAAAACAATGGAAAGAACAAGTGCACTGCCTCATCAATCAACTTCTCGTGCCTACACTGAGAGAAATAGTGTGGAATTAAAACTTGTTTAAACAGTGAGACTTTAGTGAAGGTATGTGTAAAAATCAGAATTCTACTGTGGTTTTGATTAACTACCGAATGTCAAGATTCTGCTCAACTTCAAACTTTCTTTTTTTTTTCCATAGATACAAGCCAAGCTAAAAATTTGGCTATAATACAGGTCAAAATAAATTAAGAGAAAATTAACTTTTCCTCTATGGTCAAGTGAAGAAGTACCTTGCGACATATTGTACAGTAATCTGGGGTAAATTTGCACAACTCAAAAAGGTTGTTTTGNACAAGTGAAGAAGTACCTTGCGACATATTGTACAGTAATCTGGGGTAAATTTGCACAACTCAAAAAGGTTGTTTTGGTGCCATTTGGTGAAAGGCTAGCAAACATTACATCTGCAGATAACATTAAAATTTAAAACACCTATCTACTGTTCTCTTTTTCTTTGCAAATTGCATTAAAACTAAAATTTTGAGTGGTGAAAAGAGACCAGTAACCCCACTGAGCAGTTTGAAATAAAAAATGCTGATCTGAATAATTTATAACCTGCTCGAAGAGAGGATGCTGTGCTAGGTAGCCCAGCTGCCCTCCTGGATGAGTGACGTGCTCGTCTATGAAACGAGAAACTGTCATCAGCTTCTGTGACCAGTCAGGATCAGCGTAGTGTGCTCCCAGTTCCACAGGCACGGTGCGAGGACCAACCACTCTCCTCAGGTACGCCATGTCGGCCCAGCGACTCAGTGCAGGCCAGTGCATCATACCACCTGCACAGACAAAATGCCCCTGCAATTCTCCAGAATACAAATACAAATTGGTGTTAATTGAAGGAAAGTGTAACTAAAGGGAAGGAATTAGACTTCTTTAGCATTTAATGTTAATGTTGATAAGTGCACAATAAAGATGCTAATTTAATATTTTCAACTTAAAACGTTTACCTTGCTATTTAGTCAAATTTTTGTAGTAATGTAAAGATACAGTATTTTNTTTAATATTTTCAACTTAAAACGTTTACCTTGCTATTTAGTCAAATTTTTGTAGTAATGTAAAGATACAGTATTTTAGCAACTTAAGGTTAGTTTCCAAGTTCCTTTGTAAACAGTGAAACTGTAAGACTTTGATTTCACCAGTGAAATACTTTTATTTATAATCAAAATTGCAGAATGATATATTTATCTTCATTTAAGTTATCTTATGGTATACAATCCTGCTGCAGATTTACTTCCAGTGTGTTATACACTGTGTTGTTNTTTAATATTTTCAACTTAAAACGTTTACCTTGCTATTTAGTCAAATTTTTGTAGTAATGTAAAGATACAGTATTTTTAGCAACTTAAGGTTAGTTTCCAAGTTCCTTTGTAAACAGTGAAACTGTAAGACTTTGATTTCACCAGTGAAATACTTTTATTTATAATCAAAATTGCAGAATGATATATTCATCTTCATTTAAGTTATCTTATGGTATACAATCCTGCTGCAGATTTACTTCCAGTGTGTTATACACTGTGTTGTTNCATCTTCATTTAAGTTATCTTATGGTATACAATCCTGCTGCAGATTTACTTCCAGTGTGTTATACACTGTGTTGTTATGTACCCTCAATATCTGCATGACTAAGTTTATTAAACAAGACAGAAACATACTAATTTCAAAATTTTGTTGATCGCATGAACAGAAAGAAATATGTAAAATTGAGAAATCACCTTGAATTGCAGTATAATTATTGGGAATTTGATACTTTTTAAACATAGGGGAAATGGTGGGACCAGAATGAATTGGCATATTTTAGGGGAAAATGTGATTGAGAGGAATGTAAAGTTGAGGTTCTAATTTATGTTGCATGCAGGGATGACAAGGGTTACAGTTAGTGTGCAGATAACTGAGCACCTTTTAGAGCATTTCATAATTCCTCCTATGTATGGGTCACTGATCTATTCGCTAGTTCCAAGTGTCAATCAAGCAACAACATGGATTTGTTGCTATTTATCTGATTCTTATTCTGCCCTTTTTAAAACAAAAATAAGTGTACCCTAGTTGCCACTAGTTTTGCAAGTTACACCCTTCATAAGATGTTAACACATGGAACTACTGTTCATAATTTGCCACCAACGTTATTGCAGATATGCTAGTCATTGTTTACATTAAGCTATATGCATGTAACGAGAGTAATTGTTTTTTAAATTATGATTTCCCAAGTGCTCAGATAATTGAAAACTAGCGATGCAGGCTGTTAATTCCTCAAACATGAAACCTCTTATATACAAAATTCTCATTAATACGAAGTTGTCTTAATACTCCTTGGAGTGAGAAAGGGAATTTAATGTTAATTTGTATTGCAATGTAATGTAAAGTCCGCTGACAAAAAGAAGTATTGCTTGTGACAAGTCTGTCACTGGAAAATTTAAGGTCCCTTGAGGTTTCACTAAAGGAAATCTGCCAAGAGTGGGACCAAAGAGCTTTAAGACAAGACAACAGTTAAGCGAATAATTTTGTTGCTGGTAGATAAAATGCAGCTCTTCATGCTGATTGACAGAATACACTTGTTATGAGATACAACTCATTTATTTGCATTGGTAAAACCCTTTTGCACTTTACAAACCACTGCATTCATTACTTCCTTAAGACATAAAATAAACAATTTATATATTAAACATTGTACTGGCAATAAAACTTTGCTAGAATACTTGTCCGTAAGCCCTGGAGTGAACAGTACGGAAGTTACTTGCCATGATAGGACAGCAAGGGTTCCAACAGATATAATCACGGCCATTATGGGCTTAGTCCATAATGAAGTATCAATATGCCTACCAAGCAGGGTGGCACAGTGGCAACTCACTGGACTCGCATTCGGGAAGACCCAGGTTCAATTTCTGGTCCGTCCATGCTGATTTCAGTTTTCCATGGTTTCCTGAAATCACTCCACGCAAATACTGGGATGGATCCTTAACAAAGGCAATGGCCATTTCCTTCCCCACTCCTGCTTGCCTGATCAACTTTCTCCGTCTCTAATGACCTCTCTGTCAATGAGACGTTAAGCCCAACTGCCTATCTACTGTTGCAGTGAGTGGTGTCAACTATCCATCCCTCATGGTGTTACATTGCCAGTACTATTTATGTAGAGGCAACCCAGGCCAGCAGCAACATGCTATGCTACAGACAAAAGGAGATTGTGTGTGGCAGCCATGGCTAGGCAAAATACTTTATAAGTGGATATGAAATACACTGATAAACATATTTAAAATACTTTAGAAATGTTCCTTAAAATACAACAGTGTATTTCAAATACATTAAAAAAACTGTAGCGTATATAATATGTTTTTGTACAGAACGGTAATCAAATAAATCCTATATATTACAGGGTGATCTCAGTTTTAAAACTAAGGATATGAAGACAAGTTTAAGCTTAACAGATATATACTATTTTCTGTTTTCTGAAGAGAAAATNGTTTTAAAACTAAGGATATGAAGACAAGTTTAAGCTTAACAGATATATACTATTTTCTGTTTTCTGAAGAGAAAATAAAGTTTTCCACAGTGTTCTTAAATTGTGATGATCTGGAAGGGTTCAGGATGAAACCTGCTAGTGAAAAAAGTCCTACGACAAGTGCTGAAAAACACAGTCTAATGTTATAACTGTGAAAATCTTCACTATCAAGTGTTGATTCAGACTTACCATGGACGTTGTCTTATTATTTAGGTATGTCGCAATATCCAATTTAATGTTTCAGTNAAGTGTTGATTCAGACTTACCATGGACGTTGTCTTATTATTTAGGTATGTCGCAATATCCAATTTAATGTTTCAGTGCTTTTCTGCTTCACTATTGCTTTGTTTCAAATAAATAAATATGAAACATGGCAAAACCTCAACATGCATTGAAAATTATAGTTGTAATTTTTACAAGTAGCATTTATTCTTTTGGACAACACAACATGGTGCTGAACACAGAACATGCTTCAGTATAGAACTACTAGCACTTCATTATTGTTTTCCCAAACATTCATTAGCAATACCACAAACATTTATTATTCTCACCCTGACTTTTCAGTTACCAAGAATCAAGAGAGTTCAGAAATGCATAACATGGGTGCATACTGTGTATAATGAGAATAGCAGACATAATAGTTCATAGTCAGAATAGATAATTATTTTGTATTTCTAAATTGAAAATGCATGATGTAAGTATTTCAAATACAAAATACTGAAACACTTGGCGAAATAAAAAATACTACATATATTTAAAATACTGTCCAGTCCTGACAGCCACAGCAGTATTCTCAAAGGCCCTGGGAGGATATTTAAGGCAGGGCTCAAGCGTGGCGAGGA
Source organism: Clitarchus hookeri (assembly GCA_002778355.1). Classification (NCBI taxonomy): domain Eukaryota; kingdom Metazoa; phylum Arthropoda; class Insecta; order Phasmatodea; family Phasmatidae; genus Clitarchus; species Clitarchus hookeri. The sequence goes on along the minus strand of NQII01004094.1, from coordinate 5,023 downwards.
CTCATCTTTTGGTAGTGATCATGGTGGTTTCCGTGAAATTCCTTGCACAGGAACACCTTGGTTGCAAGATATAGGGATAAGCAGTGGTGCCATGGCACGAATCGCCAGCATAAATGTTGAGATAGTGACACCAGAGTAGTCTGACAGCAGCTGCTATTTGACAATGACCTACCAGGATATGACAGAGATATTTCCTTCCATTGATGCGTCATTAACCATTCTAGCCCTGGCCCCCTCCTGAGAAGAGACGTTACGCTGCATACACTACAGACTGCCCTTGAAGCCCAGGGTTGGCTCGGGCCAGCTGATGTACCCTGTTGGACCACAAGCCGCTTTGTATCGCGATGTGGCACTCACCCCCCTTCCGCCTTCGGGAGCAGAAAGGAAACGAGCCGCCATCTCTGGCATGTCTCCGCCATGACCTCTCTTTGCTACCCACAACCCCTGTGCTATGGGTATATATACAGGTTGCAGCCTGTAGCCCGGGGCTCTCTCTCACAGCTCAGTTGTAGGACGTTACTCTGCCCAACAGTGCACGCGCAACAACCTCTAGTCTTCGCAGAACGTCACTCTGCTCAGACACAATCCGACCTCACTTTCATCTACAAGCTATATTGCAGCTCTAGACCAGAATGCCATGCTGCCCGTCAGTTTACTGANAATCCGACCTCACTTTCATCTACAAGCTATATTGCAGCTCTAGACCAGAATGCCATGCTGCCCGTCAGTTTACTGAAGCCACCCGTGCTTCACGGCTACCAAGCTAGCCACGCACGTTCAGCAACGAGTCCAAGTACTGAACCACTGGGGTCACACTCACCCCCTGCACCACCGTAACTAGGCATCATCCTGGTTGGCATTCTAGGATTGGCCTCTTCAGGGTACAGGCTGATACGTGTGTTTACTGTTCCGACAATAAACAGACAATCCGGATTGGTTGGCTTATCACTCACAGCTAACTATTCTCTCTCTACCTGCTCCCACTATTTCCTGTTTCATCAAAAACACCGCAGACACTCTTGCAGGAGCAGGCACGAACTGCTGCACCTATCTCTCCCTTGCCAATACAGAGACTGTCTCTGCAGAGCAGTGGCTTTCTCAACTGTTGCACCCTTCTGTAAGTGCATGGGTCTGCCGGTGACTTCCTGCAGTCAACACAATTGCAGGGAGGTCAACAGCCGCCACTGTCAGGAAGCTCCAACACTTCATGATGCATGGATCTATGGCGACTTCCTGTCTTCCTGCTTAACACGAGAATGGTCGCCTCCATCCTGCTATTGACACCTGCAGTTAAGTTCTTGGGTCTGCCGACAACTTCCTGCCTGCCAAGTCACTTGATGGAGGCCAGTATTCAGGCGTACACCTATGTCGTTTTTGAGGCCGTGCCCGCTTCTACCTCTTATGCCTCCCCACAGGACTGGTCGGGATAAGACTGTCAAACAGTGGCTAGCCTTAATTAGAAACCTGGTAGAGGATGGACAGAGTGCCACCCCGGGAGTATTCCTGGAAGCGAGAGGAAGCAGCTCGACAGAAGGGAACCTCAACCAGTGAAAACTGCAACATGTACTACGAGCTACTGTAACACATCCCCTGTGTCGTTTCACCACTACCTTCCACACCACCAAAGAAGCCAGGTCCTCGACCTCTGACACGGTGATTCACCGCTTAAACCAAGTGTCAAGCTACACACCCACTTAGGTTCAAACCAGGCCAGCTCCCACGAGCGCTCCTCCTCGTGCCCAGAAAGCCATGATTAAATTACCGAAAGCCATTAGTACCACTGCCAGCAATAACCCAGTCAAGTGAACAACACCTGCTTCCCAGCCATCAGGGGACGAAGAAAAAAAAAAAAGGGGGGGGGGNAGTGAACAACACCTGCTTCCCAGCCATCAGGGGACGAAGAAAAAAAAAAAAGGGGGGGGGGAGGTTTTGAAGAGCACCTAAATCAACATTATTTATACCGCTCCTGTGAGCCAAGGTACACACATCTAACTGAGCTGACAACAGTGACACTGGCCTATTAGGAGGCATGCCTCCTTGCTCAGCTGATTCATCAGTAGGCACAAGTCAGATTCCCTCCTCAGGAGGGGTGGGTGTGTGTAATACATGAAGAAGTTATCACTCATCTACCCACCCAGTGAGCCGCATACTAGGCGAGTAAGGGGCCTGGGGAGATTGGGACTTCTTGGCAACAAGCATCTGCATAATCTCAGAAGAGACTGCAGCTACACCCTCTTCCCTCCTCCCAGGAAATGTCCTGGTGTTTGAGAGAAGGGACAATGCCCTTCCCCTCCCACATCAGACATAAGCGTAAATCAAGTGGAAATGGAGTGAAAAGATTTGGGCAGCTCTTAACATCGAGGTGTGGAGCAGCACCAGAATGAAAGGGCGGGGGAAACTGTAGATCCCCGAGAAAACCCGCCAGCCAGTGGCATCGTCCGACACTATTCCCACATGTGAAAATCTGGGATTGAACCTGGTTAGTCTTGGTGGGAGGTGAGCAGGCTAACCATTCTGCCACCACTGCCCCTAAGTGGAAATGGAGTGAGGGGAAGTACAGAAGAATGCAACTGACCTAAGGAATGAGTACTACTTGAACTACTCATTATAACTAATTAATGCCATGGTGGTGCAAAGCTTGTACAGCAGATGGAAAGAGAATATATTTCCTGTCTTCACCTGTCTGCACTTACTCAAACACATGTGCTTTCTCAAAAACATGTAGAATTTTGTTAAAATTACATGCAAAACAAAAAGATAATAGGGTAGCTACAGTCATACAGAGAACAGAGAGAAAAGTGCAGTTATTGGATAGCATGGAAACACATAATAATAAGTAGTTCTGAGGTATCAGTTAAAGTATTGTATTGGGTGCATCACATTAGTATCAAAATTTTGACATAGTTTTGTATCTCAATAATGGTATGCTCTCTTCATGAAATTTGGGTTCATTCATAAATGCACTNAAAATTTTGACATAGTTTTGTATCTCAATAATGGTATGCTCTCTTCATGAAATTTGGGTTCATTCATAAATGCACTGTTTTATAGCATTGCTATTGACAAATGTAATTTCTTACTTGGCATAAAAAAAATTGCTCATCCAAATTGAATTTATGCACAGCAAACTATTGTGAAATAGTGTGTGTGTGATCAAGTATCTTCAATGGGAAAAAAATGAATAGGGAAGTTGTACACTGACCTGTTAGTTTGACTGGGTATCGAGTTTTGAAATGTTCAACCTGGAACCTCTCCAAGGAAGGCTGCTTTAGAACTGGGACGTGTTTGCCTCTCACACCTGGTATCTGTTCCACAGATGTCCACACGGTACTAGAAGTGGCGCCAGGATTCTCTGCTGCACTGTTCGACGTAGACACAACCGAGGTGAGAATCTGTGCACATTTGATCATACTCTCACCATCCATCACCGAGAGGGGAGCTCCTAGCAGGAGGCTCATGTCTGCTGTTTCTAGGGCTTTCTTGCACACATCCTGATCAGAAAGCTGTTTGTCACCATCTGCTTCATGCAACTGAATCTGTAGGAGCGCTTGTATCTAAGATAAAAAAATTAAAACAATGTTTATGTTGGTTTCTATTATCTGTCAAAAATATTTACAAGTGAGACACCAAAAGGAAATAAAATTGATTAACAGTAGTACAATCACAAAAAGCTACAACACCAATTTTTATATGTATAAATCCGTACCAAAAAATATACAAATACTAATTTATGTTCACAGGTGTATTGACTTTTAATTTTGCTTCAAGCCCAAAAGCACCAACATTTCCAGGAAGGTAAGCAGGATACCTTCCATCTTAGGTACATGACACAGTGTTTAGCTGCTCTGGAAATGTTCCTTTCAAGGCTTTTTAATAAACATAATTTTCAATTCCTCTCCCAAGTTTAATAACTTAGCTTGTCACACTCAAGTGTCTGAAAGAACATGTATTTCCCTTTCATGGTTTAACATTTTTCTCTGCACTAAGCCTGTCAGATGTCTCCTGTAGCAGAAGTTTAGGTTTGGCAGCCCTGAAAAACTTTACAGTTTTCTTTTTTTCTAAAAGTTCCATTATTTCATAAATAAAAATATTAAGTCAGCTGTACAAGGTAGATGCTGCTGTACTTGTAAGTATAATTATAATCTAGCAAAATGCAACCAGTGTTATTTTTATTTTACTTTGACAGACAAACTATATTTTGACAGGAAGCAACTACACAGCTAACATGATAAAGTTTTTGTACATAAAAACTGATAAATAAATGTTACCAATAAAGAAAAAACACACCTAACATTCTTATATTCATAAATCTTTAAATTAGCATGATCATAATTAATAATAAATAGATGATTATAAAAGTACATTATTTTAGAAAATTTGAGTTTTCACTACAGAACCTTTTCTGGTAGGATAAATTTAGTTCTTCAAATTATGATTTCCCTTACCTTTCAGAACATTTCAGAACTCTAAATTTATGTGCTAATTTTGTGTGGAAAAAAATATAACTGCATACCTAAAAGATACCCAACATATTAGATGCTATGATAAAAACTTTGATGGAGAAATTAACTATTTGTATTTCATAAAACAATATCGTACATAATATCCTGCTGAGTATATATGTTAGGGAAAAATCTGATATCAGAAAAAGAGTTTGAGTGATCAGATCTACTGTACTACATTCTGCAGTTCGGTATAGTGGTATGTTGAAATATGGCATTCTAAAAGTGAAATAATGCAGATGATNGCTGTACTACATTCTGCAGTTCGGTATAGTGGTATGTTGAAATATGGCATTCTAAAAGTGAAATAATGCAGATGATAACATATCGGGTACAAGAGAGCAAATAACATTGGAAAGAAAACCTTAATTAATTAATTTAACTACAACTCTGAAGAAATAAGAGCCATAGTTGGCCTCTGACCTCTCATTTTTGAGGCCCCCAGTTCAATCCCATAACCCGACAGGCCGGAATTTTTAAGACAAGGGTTCTCATGGTGGGGAGTGTGAAATGTGTGTGTG
>NQII01004093.1:32436-228941 GCA_002778355.1 Clitarchus hookeri | reverse complement strand
GACACCCATAATAATTTTTTTTTCTAAATACTGTTATTTTAAAATTTATTTTTGACACCTTTTTTCTAAACACCTTAAAGATTTTTTTCNAATGGGATCCATCCCATTAAAAATATAATCATATTTAAGTAAAATTTAATGTACGGAGACTGTCTCCATTTGCAGCACTAGCTTTTTGAACTGATTAAGAATATCTGAATATGACGATGGTAATGTAGGACACTTTACATTGAACATTGAAAGATCAAATCTGGTAGCCCTGTTCAACATGTTCGTAAACTCGCTGAATTCATAGTAGGTTGTGTTCTTGAAGAAGTAAAAAATCCATTGGTGTATCTAAAGGCAGAGTCTAACCCCGCTGGCAAGCCTGGCAATTTCTTTGAAATTAAGCCGAAATATTTAGCCCTGAATAAGCACTCATCCAGTTCCATAAAATACATTTCATCGTAAAATACAAAAGTGCGGCCAGAGTAGGTGTTTACAACTGCTTTAATTTTGGAATTTTGAGACAACCCCAATTCATTAATAACCTTTGGATAACCAGACAAGAGTTGCAGACTAGGATATTCAAATATATATACATTTGACTCGATAAACATTACAATTTCTCCTGAAGGCCTCTGATAAATCGAGGTAAAACCTTCAAAATTTGAAGGTAAGAACAACAGCCAGTCAGTGATAATCTGTGGTTTACTAACTATTTTATCTACTATGTCATAAGTCCAAACATACTTTCTGTAAAAAATATACATCACTTGGTTAACTATCAAAAATGTGTTGATGTTTTTCAAGTCGCACAAATCTACCTCTTTTGTATGGGGTAATATGTTTGGTTTAGGAGGTGGTAACGAATGTACAGGTCTTTTAGGTTTACCATAAAGACTCTGTATTGCCAAAATATCGTCAGTTTGTAATGCTAGTCGATCTGAGACATAAATTGGATACATAACAGACTTGTAGACATTCGAATGATGTATTCCTAAGGTATGCCCTATTTCATGTAATAGCACAATGAAAAGACTTTTTTTGCCTTGGGATTTGGTGTCTTTTTTAAGATACCAGTCTTCCTCAGCATCAATGTGAATTTCAACAGGTGAGTTATCTGATGACGGAAAAAAAGCATGAGCCAGCACTCCTCCTCTCCCATCAAATTTGCTGTTACATACATGTTGAGACTTTTGAAATGTATGAATACCTCGTTTGTTTGATATTATTATGTGTGGGTTTTGGGTATCGTGTTTAAACGTAATGTCAGTATGTTTGGCCCACATATGAAACGCTTCTTGAGTTAGTTGTTGTATATCTTGACTGGCTAAAACATAATGCCATTTTATTACTTTCGTTGTCCATTTGGTAATAGATGTAGTAAAGTCAAATACATCATCTGGTACCCCACATCTAGGAGCCCTGATTAGTGCCAGTGTTTCCTTACTTATTTCACCACTAATTGTTATGTTATGGTACTCTTGGAAAAGTCGGAGAGCATTTGAAACTATTGAAGAATTTACATGTGTAATATCTTTGTCGGATACTTTCAAGTAACCAAAATCATTTAAATATTTTATTGTGGAAAGTGTTTGATTTTCACCTCTGCTAGAGGTTATTAAAATTAAGACGAAAATCATACAGGAATTCATTTTATATATATAAAAAATATATATATTTCATAGTTTTACTCCTTTTCAATTTTGTAGTGCCCCCACGGTAGTGTATTAATACCATCTTTAAGAATAAATCTTTTGTCATCATCGGAACTTAATGCTTTTTTTCTCAACTCTATTGTAAACAGTTCATGTTTATTAGATCTTATGAGATTCATACTTTTGTACACCACTTCTTTTCCAAACAAGCACTTTTTGTAGTCATCAAAACTTATCTCATTCCTGACTACAGTATTTTTCACACCCTTTGCTCTTTTCTTTACATCACCTTCCACATTTAAGGCATACATTTTGGCTCTTAAACCAATAAATTCTTCCATTATTTTCCCATTACATTCATCTTTCATTTTGCCTATAATTTTCTTATTTATTTGAGGCATGTTATATCTATTATTTTTTGGATAATCACTTGTATCAAAATGGTCGATCATTTCTTTCATGTCACTGTAGAAGTCTGGTGTTTTTATACAATATATGTATGAGTCAGTATCTTGATAGCACAGTTCAATATTTCCCCCATACTTTGGTTTCATCACATTATAGTGAAAATCGTACATTAAGGTCTTCGACAAGTCAAGTATGCTCATTCCAACATAAATGGGCTTGTTAAAACACAGCTTTGTTTTATTCATGTGAACTGCGACCAATGAGTCAGTAAATATTGTTCTATCTTTAAAATTTGGTTTAGCCACTAATTTATCCACTTGCTTGCTGCTTGTGCACAACCGTATATCCACTCTGTTTCTAATGTTCTCCATTGTTTTGCCGAATACAGAGTTGTTCATTAGTTTATAGAAGTCTTTTTCAAAATCATTAGATGCCTTCGTTCGCATATTTGTGTTTAGATCAATATAGGACTTGAGCCAGTCTGATTGGTCAAACTCCAGAACTCTATGGATCTTCTTCAACTTCATTCCGAGGGACAGATATTGCTTAAGATTTACGTAGTGCAGTACATATCTTTCTTTGTCATATAGGGTAGTTAATAATTTAGGCATTTTCGAACCTTCAGGTATTCTGTTCTCTGGAGCCAGTGGTAGATCTTTGTGGAGGTCGTGTAGTTCATGCGGATACTCCAAATCAACTTCCAATATATAGCCTTTTGTGGCATCATCTCGAATTTTTGTCACATCTATTTTTGTATTTCTCCACTTAAAACCGCCGTAAGGTAAATACTGACTCATAGCCCATCCATATAAGTTATTGGCATCCAGGTATGCCAGATAAGAAGCTTCAACTGTGCCATCATAATCATTCATGTATTTATTATTTGCTTTGGCATACCTCTTGCAACATTGTGATATTCCACCACGAATGCCTTTTTCAATCATCAAAATCATGTTGTAATCCGTTAGTAGTTGTAGTTCTGTTTTAGTATGTTTGAGCATTGCATCCCAAGCTAGCCCTGGTGCTGTGAAATACCATGCAGGATCTAGCTTATATGTCTTGAGACATACATCTCTAAAGTTTTCTATAATATCAGCCAATATCAATACATCTGTTTTGTTATACAACTGAGTATACTCTCCTAAGGATTTGATGTTGAAAGATTCCCACACCTTTATTGCAAACTCGTAGTCCTCATCTGAAATATCACATTTGTTGAGTTTGTTGTAAAATGCATTCTTATTAGGCAGTGTTGTCTCACTAAATTTTTCAGCACTATCCATGTAGTCATAGGGGTAAACACCTTTCCTTATAACAAGGTCTAGAAGTTCATTGGAAAAATGCTTACTCATTTCCCGAAATTGACTTCTGGAAAGATTGCTAGCAAGCTTATCGATGCTGCTGGCCATAAATTTTAACGAATCAATAAATCTTATATTTACGCCCTCACAGACATGTTTAGTGAAAGAAATATATTTTTCCTCATTGTTGGGAATTAGGTCAATTGTATTTTCATCGATGCCCAGCTCCTTTACAAATAAATGTGTGTCATATCCAGATAGATTGTGTATAAACACAGGAACAAAACATGGATTTCTATAGGATAAGTTACAATCTTTGTGTGCGGCTCCTCTAAATTTACCTGTAAGGTGGTCATGGTCTCTCACAGAGTCTCCATCCAAAGTCTTTTCACATATATGACAATGGGTGGCTGTATCATAACCAATTTGTTCTTTCTTGGTCAAGGGAATCATTGGCTTTTCATTTTTGTAGACATTTCCTATTGCCCTTGCTTCCTCCATTAACATCTTGACGAATACCCTAGATGCATCAGATCCTTCGTAAGTTACTGGTGCCTTATAGTATTCATGTTCATATTTTATATAGTAACTGAAACTAATAGGCTCGTGTTTTTGGTACGGCTTCGTGTAGGAGTCGTCGGGATTTGGTTGGCAAGTTTCAATTTTTGTTAACAAACACTCAAAATCGGCATATATCACAAAAGGGACTCTCAAAGAATGATTTTTGTTCTTGAATCTTAGTATGTTATTTCCTTTATGTGGAAGTTCGACTCTAATTCCATCATGATCTCGGCAGTCTTCTTCGTGAGCATTTAGCTTGCTTTCAGAGTGGAAGTGTTGCAAGCATCTATCACATATGTATATTTTATGAGCATGCCTTGTCACCTGTGATGCAATAAGTCTCGAAAGACTTTTTATCCAGCAGTAGTGGTCATTCTTTTCATCTTTGATGTAGAGCAGATTAATATGCTTATCCACCTTATTTTTTGTTATTTTTAATGGATAGATTATATATTCCTTATTGTCCTTGTTTTCTTTTTCTTCATATGCATATACATTAATTGATAACCCGCTTCTTTTCTCAAAGGTTGGTATGCTATCCAATTTCATAGGAAATTCCAAACCCTTAAGTGCTTCGTCAAACTCATGTTCATGATCCAAATACTTGCTCACTCTTTGAGGATCCTTTTGTGCTGGATGTAATGCGGATAGAATAGACCATAAAAAACATTTTTGATCATTGTTCTTAACATTAATTGCTGCTAGCTTAGCTTTGATTTTTTCTGGAAGATCAACATAAGAGCTACCCTTAAATGGAACATATTTATTTATTCGCACCTCTAGCTTGAATATCCTATTGAGTACCCACTGAGAGCCCTTTGCTTCAAATGCACCCATCTCAGCTATGATTTTTAATATGCCGTCGGTATAATATTTTTCTAGATCAGTTGATTTCAGTATAATTTCGTTCTTGGTTTTAAAAGAGTGTTCTACATATTCGATATTGTCACCAGTTCCTCTTTTGTACTCAGCGAAAAACTTCATGTTCACTTTGAGGTCCATTGATTTTAAATGTTTATTAATTATGCTGATGACAGTAACTTTTATATCGTTTAGGAAATGATTTGGGTCTTTGTAAGCATTCACATTATTTACAGCATAAGTCTTGATCCTACTTTTAAATGCTTCTTCAATTTCTTCAACACTGAATCTGAGTGTGTATTTGTGTACTTTGCTCCTCAAGTGACTTTTTATGAGAGATTGTTTGTAGTTATGTCCACAAGCCTCACAATTAACTTGCTTATCTTTTCCTTTGTGTAATCTACTTCTCAGATGACTTTTTATTAGAGATGGTTTGTAGTAGTGGTTACAAGTTTCACACTTGACAAATGGTTGTTTCGGTTTCTCCTTCTTTCTTTTCACAAAAACATCACGCTTAAATTTATATTCGTTCCAAACATTACCAGTTGCATTAGCCTTTTTCATTGCAATAGTCGTCTTCGTATATTTAGGTATCAATTTATTTTCATTTGAATTCATATTCATTTATTATATATTTTATTTTTTTTAAGCGCCATAAACTAAAAAAATTGCGTCAAATATTGTATTTAGATAAAGACGCAATTTTTTTTGCGCTCAGACATAAAAAACTTAACACAATTTCTGACGCAACTTTTTTGCGCAGCTCGGATCGACATTTCCATCAAAATCATTTAGTGACGAAATCATTTTTCATTTAGTGACGAAATCAATTTTCATTTAGTGACGAAATCAATTTCAAAAAGTTATTTAGAGCCCCAGGGGGGTACCTTCCGATTTAAGTGACTTTTTCCCGCTCTGGATTCGGCATTTCCCTGCTACNTGACTTTTTCCCGCTCTGGATTCGGCATTTCCCTGCTACTCTTGATCAACTATAGTATAGAAGATCACACTAGTTACAGTGTTATGAAATTACGCTGCATTGGGTTGAAAAAGGATTATAACGTCCCCCGGTGTTATGCCTGANCATTTGAATTCATATTCATTTATTATATATTTTATTTTTTTAAGCGCTCATAAACATAAAAAAATTGCGTCAAATAATGTATTTAGATAAAGACGCAATTTTTTTGGGCTCAGACATAAAATACTTAACACAATTTGTGACGCAACTTTTTTGCGCAGCTCGGATCGGCATTTACATCAAAATCATTTAGTGACGAAATCAATTTTCATTTAGTGACGAAATCATTTTTCATTTAGTGACGAAATCAATTTCAAAAAGTCATTTAGAGCCCCAGGTGGGTACCTTCCGATTTAAGTGACTTTTTCCCGCGCTGGATTCGGCATTTCCCTTCTACTCTTGATCAACTATAGTATAGAAGATCAAACTAGTTACAGTGTTATGAAATTACGCTGCATTGGGTTGAAAAAGGATTATAACGTCCCCCGGTGTTATGCCTGAAGGCTTATCAGGGGACGGCTAATCAACTAACTTATAATCTAACTTAAACTAACACGCATGCCTTAACTAGGATTAGAACCGAGAACCTCCCGCACTTCAGACCGGCGGCACATCAGCCGACTGCGCCATGGGACGTCGGCAAAAATACGCTGGAGAAAGAGTTTTTCGCAATTTCCCTGTATGTCTGCGAATTAAATATTCCACAAATACTACTAAAATATGGTTTCAACAAACATTTACAGGTATTAAAAAAATATAATTTTCTTATATTTAAGGACACCTGAATTTATTAAAAGATTTTCACGCAGGCTAGACTTAAATATAAAACCATCGCGTACTCTTCCGGTTTTCTAGTGACTTGCAAAACTCACTTTATTATCCGGCAGCATGCTAGATCATCGTCTTGTATGTGTTGAAGTCGGTATTATCATTGAGTAAAGCTATTGGTGTTATCAGTTTATTGTCCTCTGCCAAAGTGAGGATCCATTTTCTTGTCTAACTCCGTTAAGTATGATTTTGCCAGTCAGTACAATGAAAAGGGTAGATCTGGCACAGGGACTGGGGGCTGGGGAACCTGGAAGCCACGGCGGTCTTCTTGCATTTCCATTTTTACCCCCTTTTTCCCTCGGAATTTCCTTTTTTTCCTTAAAAGCTCTTAAAATTGCCAGAATTTCCCCCAAAAATTTCCCGAATTTCCAAAACCCAGCAAAATTAAATTTCCTGCAAAAAATGCACTTTGCACAATGTGGCTGGCACTTGCACAAGACGGCGGAATGCGGCGAAAATTGTGAAACAGCCAGCGACATTGTGCAATTATTTACAATTACCTCATGCTCTATCTTTCCATGCCCTCTCCATCCATCTTGTCTCAAGAATGTTCGAGTTAATTGCCCTTTCATGCAACTTTATACTCCACCTTGTTATAAGCATATATTCTACGACCTATACCAAGTACGCATATGCTAAGGACGCCTACACTAATCATATATATACTAATTGCACATATACTAATCAAACGTAAGTCAATCATACACACGTCAATCACCCTGCCATCTTGCCTTGGTCCTCCCGCCATCTTGGATTCCCACTACCAAACTACCATTCGTGCCAGCTAGAGAGTAGCTTCAAGGTTGTAGGCCCAAGTATGCCTTTTAAGTCCCCTTATAAGCATTGTTAGCCATGATTTCCGAACTGTTTAAGATATATTCACCAAATTCATAACACAGACATTTACCATGTTGAGGAATAGGCTGGTAGAGCCAATTATGCCTCGAACCCTCTTATAAGCAAATGTGGTCGCCAAATCATATCCACCGAAGTTATAGTCGCCATATTCATAACATAGGTCTCACCACCGACTTCTAACAGAGCTTCATTGTCGTTTCCGAACTGTTTAAGATACAGCCACCAAATTCATAACATAGGCATCACCCCAAATGTCGAACAGGGCCGCAGGGTCAAGTATGGCTTAAGCCCTCTTATAAACATAGTTGGTCACCATTTCCAATCTGCTGAAGCAATAATCATCAAATTTAAATAATATACATCGCTCCCATAATCGAACACGGCAGCAGGTCAATTAGTACATATCCCTTCTTAAAAGTATAGTTGGTGGCCATTTTCCATAAGCTACAGCCACCAAATTCATATCATAGGCAGCGCACTCGTTAACTAGCAAGGTGGAGAGGGCAGTTACACCTTATGCCCTCTTATAAGAATAGTTAGCAGTAATTTCCGAATGGTTCAAGATACATCTGCCAAATTTATAACACATACATCAATCCTGATGACGAACATGTTGGTGGGGTCAAGTATGCCTTACACCCTCTTATAAGCATAGTTTTCCCTCATTTCCCATCCACCGAAGCTATAATCACCAAATGCATATCATAGTCACCCCACTGGACAAGCAGGGCAGCAGGGTCACTTATGTCTTAAGCCAACTTATAAGCATAGCTAGCTATAATTTCCGAAATGATTGAGACATAGTCGCCAAATTCATATCAAAGGCATCGCTCCTGATGGCGAGCAGGGCGGCAGGGTAAATTATGCCATAAGCCATCGTATAGGTATAGGTGGCTGCCATTTCCCACACAACGAAGCTACATCACCAGATTCGTATAATAGGCATCACCCCCGATGTCGAACAGGGCCACAGGGAAAAGTATGCCTCAAGCTCTTTTCAACCATAATTGGACACCATTTTCCATCTANGTATAGGTGGCTGCCATTTCCCACACAACGAAGCTAAGTCACCAGATTCGTATAATAGGCATCACCCCCGATGTCGAACAGGGCCACAGGGAAAAGTATGCCTCAAGCTCTTTTCAACCATAATTGGACACCATTTTCCATCTACTGCAGCCATAGTCATCAAATTTAAATCCTATACATCGGTCCCATCATCGAACAGGGCAGCAGGGTCAATTAGTCCATATCCCTTCTTATGAGCATAGTTGATGNAAATTCATATCAAAGGCATCGCTCCTGATGGCGAGCAGGGCGGCAGGGTAAATTATGCCATAAGCCATCGTATAGGCATAGGTGGCTGCCATTTCCCACACAACGAAGCTACATCACCAGATTCGTATAATAGGCATCACCCCCGATGTCGAACAGGGCCACAGGGAAAAGTATGCCTCAAGCTCTTTTCAACCATAATTGGACACCATTTTCCATCTACTGCAGCCATAGTCATCAAATTTAAATCATATACATCGGTCCCATCATCGAACAGGGCAGCAGGGTCAATTAGTCCATATCCCTTCTTATGAGCATAGTTGATGGCCATTTATTATCCACTGAAGTTATAGCCACCAAATTCTTATCATAGACAGAACACCCGACGATGAGCAACTCGGGATGGTGAATTAAACATTAACCTGTCTTATAAGCATAGTTAGCTATGATTCCCGAACTGTTTAAGATATAGTCTCCAAACTCATATCACAGGCATCACTCTCAACATCGAACAGGGTGGCTGGGAAATTATGACTTAACCCGACTTATAAGCATAGCAGACAGGTATTTACCATCTGGAAATGTTATAGACGTCAAATTCATATCACAAACATCACTTCTGACTGCAATCAAGGAGATAAAGACAAGTAGACTTTCAACCCAATTGTGAGCATTGCTGGACACCATTTCCAAACCTTTGGAGTTCGGGTAACATGCAACAGCAAGCCATACATATAAAGAAAACAAAGGTAGGTATACATACAAGTGCCTCACAAGCATGACTTAGTAGTTAGAAGTTACTGATGCATACAAAAGGTAGGGCCTGAAATAGCACACATACGAACTAGTCCATGTGCACACGACCATCACCCACGACCACCTTGATCATATGCTGCCACAGTGTCCACCATTTTGGATCCCTCTTTCTCTGTTAGCCACCTTTCGTCCAATGCCATCTGAGCATTATATATAAATAAAGTTATAATATAATCGAAAATACATAAAATAAATGTTCGCACAGGAAACACACAACAACCATCCTAACATGAAAAAATGTAAGGTATATACAATTGTGCTGCGAGCATGATCCACATAGTCGTAGGTTACAGTAATATAAACAAATACCACCAACTTAACGCTAGCACCAACAGCCCGCGACCTCGTTAGCTCGACTAACACGTAACAAACAGTCATACATTGAAAAAATGTATAGTTTCATACAATTGCACTGTGAGCATTGCGCACATAGTCATGGGTTACAGTAAAAAATACATATGGTTATATAAATAAACACCCTCAGCCTAACACGAGGGTCGGAAAACCGAAGCCTTGTTAGNGGTAGGGTCTGAAATAGCACACATACGAACTAGTCCATGTGCACACGACCATCACCCACGACCACCTTGATCATATGCTGCCACAGTGTCCACCATTTTGGATCCCTCATTGTCTGTTAGCCACCTTTCGTCCAATGCCATCTGAGCATTATATATAAATAAAGTTATAATATAATCGAAAATACATAAAATAAATGTTCGCACAGGAAACACACAACAACCATCCTAACATGAAAAAATGTAAGGTATATACAATTGTGCTGCGAGCATGATCCACATAGTCGTAGGTTACAGTAATATAAACAAATAACACCAACTTAACGCTAGGACCAACAGCCCGCGACCTCGTTAGCTCGACTAACACGTAACAAACAGTCATACATTGAAAAAATGTATAGTTTCATACAATTGCACTGTGAGCATTGCGCACATAGTCATGGGTTACAGTAAAAAATACATATGGTTATATAAATAAACACCCTCAGCCTAACACGAGGGTCGGAAAACCGAAGCCTTGTTAGCACTGTAACTCTTTAACAACAATCCATACATCGAGAGCAAGGCATATTTAGTCGTGGGTTTCATTGAAANCGTCAAAAAATAAAGGTGTAACAGTTGCATCGAGAGCAAGGCATATTTAGTCGTGGGTTTCATTGAAACACGTGCACATTAATATAAACAAACCCCCGTCAGCCTAATGTAATGGTTGGCGGGAACTGCGCTGTTCATGAAGAATCAGTCACCGAAGAAATAATAAAGGACCAACATATACACAAGTGCGCTGCGAGCACGATGTCATATCAACCTACAATTATAAAAAATACCCATTGGTTCCACAGCCCATAATAGTGATATCAGTGTTTCTATCACTTCCAAGAATTTGAGTAAAAGCTACAATGCTCAAAGAAAAAAAAAAAAAAAAAAAAAAAAAAAAAAAAAAAAACCGAATGTTCACAAAAACCAACCTTTAAAAAGTCTACAATGCGACAAGTGCAATACACATTTCGCGACTTGCAAATACTGCCTTTCTTTACTTGCCACGAAACAAAATACGCGCTAATGCAAACAGATATCAAAAATATTATTGTAAAAGCAAATAGATATAAGTATTACGAACAGACACATATTAAGCGAGTAACAAGTGCTGTATGTAACATTTGGCTAAAAAAAAAAACCGTTGCGGAGCCGAGAAACACAGGAGTGATAATGTCAACACTGGTACACACTGATGCAAACGATATAAAAATTTAAAGGACAATAGTTATAAGCACTTACCAACCATCTAAATAACGTATTATACAAGCATCGGGTGCTGTAAGCTGCGTTAGACGATGCAAGAGAAGACCAGGTAGCCTTTGTTAGTACAACAGAAAATAGCAAACGATTTCCTTACGAATCGATTGAAACGAAACCATTAAATTCAGAGTACGGCCATCAAATTAAGAGTACAGACAACACTCACAACACTAGCAGTGGAACGCGTCCACCCTGTCCAGCATTGTGTGATCAACTATCATCTCGAGAATCTGTAAGGCAGCCAGGTTATCGGCCGACAGTGCTGGCACTGTGCAGGTCTCAGCGAGTCGAAGGGAGGCACACTCACTGCCCGAGAGAGTCACGTCAGGCTCCAGGGTGGCAGACCAGCCGAGTTATACAAGCACTTCCCTTTACTAGAGTAATTCAGTTATACAGTACAATATAACTATTTATTTCGATTTAAATATTATATACACATAATTATTAATATATAAATAAAATTAAATGTATGAACATTGTAATGTCGAGAAAGGAAGCAGTGCAACACACATACATTTCAACTATGCATGTACTCTGCTTTTAGTCGTACCAAAACATAAAGAAAAGAGGCTTAGNTTAAATGTATGAACTTTGTAATGTCGAGAAAGGAAGCGGTGCAACACACATACATTTCAACTATGCATGTACTCTGCTTTTAGTCGTACCAAAACATAAAGAAAAGAGGTTTANAGTGCAACACACATACATTTCAACTATGCATGTACTCTGCTTTTAGTCGTACCAAAACATAAAGAAAAGAGGCTTAGCATAACTGAAAAAAAAAATTGTATAGCTATTTCATAAACAGAAGACCTGGTGATCGCGAGAGCATCTCGTAGCTTGCGATGTGAACTGAACAGAAGCACAGACCACAATGAGTATCCTACCTTTTTCTATGCATGGGGTACATCACCAGTCAAGAAAGTATATCGTCACTTACAATTATAGTAATTACTCCCCCTTTCACAAAACGTTTATGTAAAATTCAGAATGTTAAATACATCTAATTTGCACCTGTGCTATTGAAATGGTATAGGAAATAACGCATGTGCTCTGGTGGCACTGGAAACAGTGCACCGACTTTGCGAATACGGTATCAAAGGTTCAATTCCCTAGAGAGTCCTATGATTTCACAGGTAAAAAATACACCATGATACTCAATTAAAACTTCTGTGTTTTACCTATGTATTTAAGTATCGAACGCATCATGCAACTACAACAATTAACTTTAGCTCCAACGAATATTTTGAACATCACAAATATTTACTGACTACCAGCCATTAATAAATGCATAACAAGCAGGTCACAATGAGGCAACCCGAGATAGGCAACACGAATTGCCATGTAGTGGTAATGGCATACAAGCAGACATCATGTAAAAATGGTTCTCACTTGGTCGTCGAGTGTGGTGGAAAGCAGATCGTTATGACTGNGCATACAAGCAGACATCATGTAAAAATGGTTCTCACTTGGTCGTCGAGTGTGGTGGAAAGCAGATCGTTATGACTGTATTCATCTACCACGATCGCGTATGCAGTTACAATATACAGACAGGCAGCGATAGCTCGAAGAGACAAAAAAAGAAGTGCAAAGACAATGTTTGTTGTTCATNAGTTACAATATACAGACAGGCAGCGATAGCTCGAAGAGACAAAAAAAGAAGTGCAAAGACAATGTTTGTTGTTCATCTGGAAGTAAGTGCAAGTATTGAGGTAATCAGGTATACTGAGCTTAGACGTGTATATAATAAAAATTTTAATAACCACACAGCTTACAATGGACTTAACGCTAAAAGATATTTGTACATAGCCATACTCCATGTATATTCATCGCAAATGCTTGCTGTCTACTAGTAATTCATAAATACATAACAAGCACGCAACCATACAACATAGCGTAGTTTCAGTCTTAGATGTTAAAAATTTTTAAACAAAAAAAACACTTATTTTGGATTTATTATTTTTCTTAACAAAAATTACACATATATACATAATATTTCATTAAATAAAGCCTCTAGCTCTGAGTTTATCAATAATCGAATTCATCTCTTCACTGACAAAAAAATATCCTATTATTTGTAATGGAGTCAACATCCGCAGTCTATCAAAAAAGTCATTGGGGTCTTCAGAAAATAAGCAGCTAGCCCGCACGACTTTCTTTATTCGCAGAACGTTCACGATACATGTCTGCATGGTTGCTCTTCTGAGATTATAAGGTTGCGGGATACCTCTGGTACAGAGTACTAGGTTGTAATCCATGTTTCTTCTGCCCCAACATCAAGTAACCCTTAATTGCACAACACGCTTAGGCTTTTGCTTAGCAGATGTCGTCACTGCATCATCGCTAGAACACCATGTACATTTCTGTATAGTTTTCACAGCATCGGCAGAAGTCTTGGAGGCCACATTAGTTCTCGTCGACATGGCCAGTTGTAACATCTTCGTTTTTCACTTTACATGTTAACAGTGCATATTTATTGTTTACAACTTCCGACGATCTCTATGGCTGGCACTCTTCATAGTAAATATCTGCAACACTCGCATTCCGTTCACCATACACTATTTTGTAGCATGATGCAGGCCCGGGCAATGTCATGGGTGCCTGAATCACAGTTAGTTTACAAGACTAATCAACAGGAATGCCAGCCATAGCCTTTTCTTGGGACAATAAGTTCAATGCATGCTGTCTCAAATCAAGCGAAGGTGCTTTACCTTTACAGGTAACAGTGCGTCTCTTTATACAGGCAGAGTATAAAAGAATACCCCATATTTGAAGGTCTATAATATCAAAACCAAACAACCTACAACCTTGATTGACCAATCAAATAAACCGTGGAACAGTGNAATTTGAAGGTCTATAATATCAAAACCAAACAACCTACAACCTTGATTGACCAATCAAATAAACCGTGGAACAGTGAAGTTAGTTTACCACACATTCATAAATGTTCAATGTTACCACCATGAGCGGCCCAAACGACATGTACGAAATAATCAAACTCGTTCCATGCTCTTGTCAGCATGTCCAGTGTTACGGTTTGGATGGCGTTCGTAATGCTCGGTTTGAGGTGGTGAAGGGGAAGCGAGCTCGCATTCGACACATTAATGTGAAGGGGACGGTCTAATGTTTCCTTTATTTGCCGAGTGATAACACTGTGAGCGTCTGCCATCGCACTATGAGCATGTGTTGTGTGTTAGTCCACATCACCTACCGCTGCCTTGTTGTCTTCCGTAAGACACAATAAGTCAATGCTAAATGTGAATCGGTTACGACTTTTCAACGTGAATTCCGTCGCAAATACGGACGTCAGGCTTTTAGCGATGAAACGACGTTCCATACAATTATAAGGTAAACCGGCACAACGTGCGGATATGGGTTCAGGAGCCTCCATATGAAACCACCACACACGAGCGCGCTTCTCCCCAAGTGAACGTGTTTTGCACTGTATCCAAATACACTGTTTTCGGCCCTTTCTTTTTTCACGAGCCCACTGTTACTGAAATCCCTTATATGGAAACCTTACAGAGTGGATGTTTCCTCAGTTAAAAGAAGTAGCGGGGGACTTCATTTTCCAGTAGGATGGTGTGCCACCCCATTGGCACCTAGCTGTTGGCGGATACCTGAATGAGACGTTGCCGCAACTCTGAATTGGTCGAGGAGCATCTGGTGACCAGGCTCTTCATCNAGCTGTTGGCGGATACCTGAATGAGACGTTGCCGCAACTCTGAATTGGTCGAGGAGCATCTGGTGACCAGGCTCTTCATCACTGGTCTCCCAAGAAGCATGGATCTTACCCCGTGCGATTTTTTTCTATGGGGTACATAAAGGACCAAGTGTTTCATCCACCATTGCCGGCTAACATTGGCGATCTCAAAAACGAGAATTATGGATGCCATCCAAACCGTTACACCAGACATGCTGGCAAGAGTGTGGAACGAGTTTTATTATCGCATAGATGTCGTTCGGGCCGCTCGTGGTGGTCACATTCCACATTTATGAATGTATGTTAAACAAACTTCACAGTTCCACGGTTCATTTGATTGGTCAACCAAGGTTGTAGGTTGTTTGGTTTTTATATTATAGANCACTGGTCTCCCAAGAAGCATGGATCTTACCCCGTGCGATTTTTTTCTATGGGGTACATAAAGGACCAAGTGTTTCGTCCACCATTGCCGGCTAACATTGGCGATCTCAAAAACGAGAATTATGGATGCCATCCAAACCGTTACACCAGACATGCTGGCAAGAGTGTGGAACGAGTTTTATTATCGCATAGATGTCGTTCGGGCCGCTCGTGGTGGGCACATTCAACATTTATGAATGTATGTTAAACAAACTTCACAGTTCCACGGTTCACTTGATTGGTCAACCAAGGTTGTAGGTTGTTTGGTTTTTATATTATAGACCTTCAAAGTCGTGGTATTCTTTTATACTGGTTCTGTATTATGGCTTCTGCCGAATGTAACACCGCACATATTGGATTATTTGAACATTCGCTCTGTTCATGTCGACATGCATTGCAACTTTTACTGAAGGCTTTGGCACAGTAACAACATTGTTTACTAAGTAATTGTTGAACAATCGGTGATGATTTGCATGTAGTCGTACATGACATACTCGATTTCACACCCTTAGTGTTTTGCATCGACTTATAGCATATGCTAAGTCAAACTCCGGTAGTACTCACAGTGCCAACACCCCACTGCCTACTCCTCACTGCCGACACCTCAATGCCGACACCTCAATGCCGACTCCTCATTTGCTGACTCCTCACTGCTGAGGCCTTGCTGACTCCTCAGTGATAACTCCTCACTCCCGACTCCACACTGCTGACTCCGCACTGTTGACTCCTCACGGTTGACTCCTCAATCCTTACTCCTCATTGCCACCTTCACGCAATACCAATTCTGCAGAGGACTGTTTAAAAACTGAGCGATTTTCTGTGTTTGCGGTAATATATGTCATCATCCTGCCGGTCGAAGGCGAAGCTATATTGTTATTCTCTGTAGTAGGGTAGAGGGAAGTCAGTATGCGCCTATTTGCTGAGTGGATTGAGCCCACTAGTTCACAGTTCTAGATATTTGCCGATGCCAGGGTCCAAACCAAAACCCTGGTAATTATGTATTCTTTCTCGTGACATAAATTTAGTATACATTTATCAATAGTGTTTTATATTCCTTTAACATCATACACAGCTGCATTCGATGTTTTGAAGGCTCTAGTATGACTTTCGTCATAGTGAGGCTCTGGATTCGTATAACTACAGACCAGCTATATATTGCATTTTACACCACCATGTATACCACCTCTTCGATAAGTTGGTTTATCATATTTTGTTTCATAATTTACAGGAAGGAGCAAACATTTTGCGGTGTNTTCTGCCGGTCGAAGGCGAAGCTATATCGTTATTCTCTGTAGTAGGGTAGAGGGAAGTCAGTATGCGCCTATTTGCTGAGTGGATTGAGCCCACTAGTTCTCAGTTCTAGATATTTGCCGATGCCAGGGTCCAAACCAAAACCCTGGTAATCATGTATTCTTTCTCGTGACATAAATTTAGTATACTTTTATCAATAGTGTTTTATATTCCTTTAACATCATACACAGCTGCATTCGATGTTTTGAAGGCTCTAGTATGACTTTCGTCATAGTGAGGCTCTGGATTCGTATAACTACAGACCAGCTATATATTGCATTTTACACCACCATGTATACCATCTCTCCGATAAGTTGGTTTATCATATTTTGTTTCATAATTTACAGGAAGGAGCAAACATTTTGCGGTGTATTTGACATATTCAGNAGTTCTAGATATTTGCCGATGCCAGGGTCCAAACCAAAACCCTGGTAATTATGTATTCTTTCTCGTGACATAAATTTAGTATACATTTATCAATAGTGTTTTATATTCCTTTAACATCATACACAGCTGCATTCGATGTTTTGAAGGCTCTAGTATGACTTTCGTCATAGTGAGGCTCTGGATTCGTATAACTACAGACCAGCTATATATTGCATTTTACACCACCATGTATACCACCTCTTCGATAAGTTGGTTTATCATATTTTGTTTCATAATTTACAGGAAGGAGCAAACATTTTGCGGTGTATTTGACATATTCAGCGCAACATATTATTTTTGAAGACCTCTGAAAGCCGATTGCTGCAGGAAAATCTGTTAATATCAATTAGGCTTCATCTTACAGAGCAATGACTTAGACTGTGTTGTACAATCAGATGTTGATGATAATGCAGCAGGTGCAATGTCCGCTATACTATTACAGACAACCTGAGAGCAATTTTTCAGCTTAAGTTGTGAAGATGAATACTTACCTTGAGGTTTTTTATCAGTGGTCTGCATATTCTTTCCTTTACAAAGTTTCAAATGTATATTTAANATCTCTCCGATAAGTTGGTTTATCATATTTTGTTTCATAATTTACAGGAAGGAGCAAACATTTTGCGGTGTATTTGACATATTCAGCGCAACATATTATTTTTGAAGACCTCTGAAAGCCGATTGTTGCAGGAAAATCTGTTAATATCAATTAGGCTTCGGCTTACAGAGCAATGACTTAGACTGTGTTGTACAATCAGATGTTGATGATAATGCAGCAGGTGCAAGGTGCAATATCCGCTATACTATTATAGACAACCTGTGAGCAATTTTTCAGCTTAAGTTGTGAAAATGAATACTTACCTTGAGGTTTTTTATCAGTGGTCTGCATATTCTTTCCTTTACAAAGTTTCAAATGTATATTTAAATTGTCAACATGTGCATACATTCTTTGACAATTCACACCAATATGTCATTCGAATGGTGCTCCTAGGACATTTACTTTTCTCATGCCTTCTTGCATTGTACGCATATGTAAAAACAATAGTTGCATAGATATCTTGACTGTAGTGAAGAACTGCTCTCATCATTCGCAGTTGAACCCACACTTTTATTTGGTAATCATCGCAGATAACGCTTGGCAGGCATTGCCGGGAGACCTTTACATGTTGCAAGATGTATTGCACGCTGCTACAACGTCCAAACTGAGATCTAGCTTTACTTTAAATTGAAAATTTTACAGCTAATAAAAATTAACTTTGAAAAGTAATCAATGACTTTGCCAGTAAACATATTAGAAAACAGAATATCATGTAATTTTTATGTTTTCATGTCAAACTCAACCCATGTATACTGTAGATAGTATTGTATCGGTCGCGTTTAATAAACTCTTTGTAAGGCAATTGATTTTACAATAAATGCCATTGCCAAGCCGTAAACTTTATATTAATCTTATTGTGAAAGGTTAAGTTACATTTATCTAATTTCAATTCCCATTATTTTTGTTGAACAACAAAACAACAATTCGGAATTGTATAAAAATTGTTTGAAAGTTGTGTTGAGGCGAGAGAATGGGGAGAGTTAAAAGAGGGCCCCATACTCACCTGTTGCCCCGGGGCCCCCAAGCTTCTAGTTACAGTCCTGACAGTCGCAAAAACAGTTAAATCCTAATGGAAATGTTGATATGTTAAAACTGAAGAAGAGAAAGAAGCTATATCCTTTTAATTTTAACATCGGGTTTATTTTCTGCTAATAATGCTTTAAAAACATTAATATATTTACCTGTGTATATATGTATATATATACAATCACTATGGAGTAATAGAATAGTATGTCTTTCAGAAATGTGGAAGTCTAAGAAAGTAATATTGGTGATATTGGAGAGCAGCTGGTATCATATCCACAGCATAATTCTTATTGTAGGTTTACAGTTACTTCTCGGTTTGGCTAAAATTATTTTCCACGTATGTATTGGGCCAGGAAATCTAGGACGAAGAGACAATGTCCACAAACGTGGAAGAGGAACAATGAAAATAAGTGAATGAGTGAAGAGTATTGGACGGCTCTTAACAGCGAGATCTTGAGTGCGATTGAGGTGAGTATGGAGCAGCGCCGGAATGAAATGGCGGGGGAAACGGGAGATCCCAGAGAAAACCCGCCGACCAGGGCGATCGTCCCGCACGATTCCCACTTGTGAAAATCCGGAGTTAATCGGCCGGGGATTGAACCCGGTTCGCCGTTTTGAGAGGCAAGCAGTCTAACCACTCAGCCACCGTGGCCCCAATTTCATGTGAATTTGATGAAAATATAAAAGAGGAAAATGTTTTTTGCTATGGTGTATGGTACGAAATTATACTCATTTCACAAAATAGTTAACACTTCCTTCTCATTCAATAATCTAGCTTCAAAGTAGCTGTTTTTGCACGTGTAAAAAAATTAAACGTGTGGGATTCTTCAGTTTCAAAACCAGCTAAATCCATTATCCATTTGCAAAACCAGTTAGATGCATTTTATTTTAATCAATATCAAATGAATTTATTATGCTAGATTATACACATTTTGTCCACTATAAAAATGCACCTGTCTTAATTGAATTAACAATAAAGTATATTGATACCTCAATTAAGAAATATTCTAGATGTTTTTTATCTCACTAAAAAACTTCTAAAGTGGACATAGCTACATTTGCATATGGGTTACTCTAATACTCTCAGACATTGACGGACGTCAGTAGAGCGCACACCACCTCGGTGTTTAGTCTGCCGCAGAGAAATAACGCACATTTCGCAGGTCTCTATTGTGCGACCAAATTGACTAACGATCCCTTGAGGAGAAGGTGCAGCCCTTCCACTCATCGCGCGACATGCGGTGGGGAAGATAGGTGCACTCAACAGAAGCTACTACAGACCGTCTGCGACGTATTTGGGAATGTCGGAAATTGCAGTGTGGTTTCCCTATAGTTTATCATATGGCATGCGAGGTTTCAGTGGTTTAATGCTCCCCGAGTATACATATAGATCACAGTGACTTTCTTTTAATAATGTGCATTTGAGAATTAAAATGTTATATTAAAAGACTGTTGTACATTTTCAGTGAATAAAGATAGATGTGTTGTAGTGACAAGAAAACAGCTGACTGGTGTAAAGCAATAAATGCGAGGGAGGTCAAGCTACAAAACTTTAGTATCATTAATAATATGCACAGTAAACATTCATTTGAATTCATTTGACAGACCTACAGAAATTATCCACAGTAAAAATTATCTTGTATGATCAATAAATTGCTTTCAAAATATAAAAAATCTCTATTGGTAAAAATTGTTTTCGTGTTTTTTTAATTATGCTGTATTAAAATGCATAAACTGCCGTGCATTTAAATATGATTTAAAACATTTCCTGAAAAAGCTACAACATTTTTTATTAAGGCCAAAATAATCGATAGGAGCAAAACTGGAACCACAGAAACATGATTGAAACGGTTGCCACAAGGAAGACGGTATTAATAAAGGATCTTCAGAAATGCTACGTGGAATCCGTCTCCCGAAATAGTGAAATTATTTAAATTAGAAGACGCCCCAAAATAAAAAGGCCTGAAAACATAGATATTAAGTTACGCATCACTCCAAACATCAGCGAACCTTCAAATACTTACTGTTAATCAAATCACCGTCGTTGAAAACATACCGTTTCCTATGCAAGCACTTCGACTCCTGAAAGTGCACCGTACGTTTTTCAATACAACTGCTGCCACTACAACAGTCATCATGGTAACTGTCGCTTTACGGTCGCTATCGCTGTCACTGCCCACACTTATTACAAAATATTCTACTTCTTCTTCCATGCAACAATCGTTTTTCCAATATTTTTTTTCTTCTCTTTTTTTATGTGACACAGCTGATTACCAGTCTTTTTCTGAAATACTGTTTATAGTTTCGTCTGTAGACGCTTTTCCGTGGTCGGCTCTTGGCGATACACTTTTATCACCTAAACGAGACTTGACAGTGTTCCACATATCTTCTTCGGCATTCGAATTACAGTAAAATGGCGGCAGCCTGACTAATCTGTGGCCGCTTCAAGAAGTTCGTCTACATAATACTCGGGAGACGGGCGTTCGCAACAACACAATGTAGTTCTTGACTCTCTAAAAGGCAATATTGTTTGCCTTGAGCAATTCTTGTATAGTATTAGCATATAAAGTAGTTTGTTTTATGCAGGCACTTCTTTTCTGTAGGCATGAAAGTTTTGAATTGTGCGTCGAACAATGCACAAATAAAAGTCATCCCAAACTAATGTTCTGCTACTCGTCTCTCTTTTTTTTCCCTGGTGTACATAATTTATTTTCTGCTGGTTTTGATACACCCCTGTCCTTACGTATACTCTATATTTTCGCCACCGATTTCCCTACCTGCTGCTCGTTTCATGGCATTTTCGGTGGGATAAGCATTCTGTTTCTGAAACTTTCTCGTTATCAAAAAACGCCATTACTTAACCAATAATTACTCGGACTTACTGTGAATAGAAAGACGTTTTTTACTCGAACATGCCATACGTTTGTAGTGAATACCCCCGCAAGACTGGCGTGTCCGCTTTACATGCGCGCAGACTATACAGAACGTATCGGCGACATTCAGGGCTGTCGCGTGGGTGGGGCGACCGGGACGATCGCCCCTGGCGCCGCGGGGCAAGGGGGGCGAAATAAAACAAACAAAAATTAAAAAGATTAAAATTGAAAAAAAGTTAGATGCACATAATGTATTTTTTGAAAGTTAAGTATAACAGAACGAAATTGGAATAATACATTGCATGTATTTATTGAACAAATAAATATTTGACACCAATAACTTTATATTTGCTAAGTTATCCAAAAATAAATGTTTGCTTGTCATGCCAGTTCGCAGAGCAACTGGATTTGCTTGTATACTGTTAATAATAATAATAGCCTAATAATGAACTCCACTTTGTAGTAGGCGTAGGCCCCTTCCTCTTTCCTTTTCCTTCCTCTTTCCTTTTCCTTCCTCTTTCCTTGAATTATCTCTATATCAATATTACATTGTCGAAAAGGGGCGCCCTTACGCAGCACGCACACACTCGCTGCCATGTAGCGCTGTTCTATTTTTATTTCACCTGACCTTGGGTCGCTGACTCATGGTTGAGACACTGACCTCACATCCCCCACCGCCGGACCGGCGGCGCTGGTCCCCCTCCCATCTCACTTACCCCTCCTACCCGTCGTATTCCCTGCAATCGCATCCACTTGCCACTGCCAGTTTTGTCACTGTTTCCNTTTGTCTTGTGTAGTTGTGTCAGTGTCTGAAATGTCAAAAACGTTGTCGGGAGCTCACCGGCGAAAATTAAATAAGGTTAGTGAATTAGCGCGTGAAGTGTTAATGTCCAAAGTGCCAAGACTAACTAGTTTTTTAAATACTTCATCTTCAATCTCAGGGGCAGTTCCGGCAGAGCCCGTTACCGTCTGTGACCTGCCAAGTACCAGTTTTCAAGGGACTAGCGAAGAAATTCCTGTCCTTCCTACAGGCATTGAAGGTCGAAATGATAACCAAGAGGTAAATTTAACTTTAGAGTCTGAGATTGACAATGACACCAGCAAACATTGTGATGGTTTGGCTTTGTCTGAAGACCCTGGAACATGGCCAGAGTTCATCTGAAAAGTGCAGCGCAATGAACTATTTAAAATGCCCTGCTGACTTTTCCAAAGAATATTATCAGTATCCAAAGAATTCCAAAAACAGGCATTTTTCAAACTGTTTTCAATTCAGTTTCGCCGAAAATGGCGAAAAAGTACTAAGACGTTGGTTAGTTTATTCAGAAAAAAATTATTCGGATAACTATTTTTGCTGTAGAATTTTTGACCCATCCTCAAAATCACAGTTTGGACAAAAAATGGGGTTTAATGATTGGAAACACATGGCTGATAGGTTGAAATCTCATGAAATGTCACCGGATCACTTTAAATACATGGCTTAGTGCTGCATGACTGAAAATAGACTGAAAGGGGGCACTTCAATAAACTAGGAAATTATTAATCAAATCAACAATGAAACACAACGCTCGGAAGAGGTGTTGTGACCGTTAGTCAAAATCACTTTGTATTTAGCAGAGAATAACATAGCATTTCGAGGCTCATCTTCCAAGTTATTAACAAAAAACAATGGTAACTTTCTCGGCCTTGTACAACTATTAGGGAAGTTTGATGCAGTTTTATTGGAACACTTATGCAGACTATCCGACCGAGAAAATAACTTTCACTTGTTAAGTATATCGATTCAAAATGAGATTATTAACATGTTAGGCAACGCAGTAAAGGAGAGCATCATCAAGAAAATAAAGAATGACAAATATTTTTCAGTAATTTTGGACTGCACTCCCGATATTAGCCATAAAGAGCAAACATCTCTAACGATTCGCTATGTTAATGAAGAAAATGATGATATGAACACAGAGGACCACTTGCAGCAAATCGAGTGGCTGAAGAAACCTCCGGAGAAGCTCTCACTGACCTTATGTTTAAGGAAATTGCCGAACGTGGACTAAACATGAAAGACTGTCGGGGCCAGGGTTACCATAATGGCGTCAATATGGCAAGAATCCACAAAGGAGTTCAAGCTCGTACACTAGAAGTTTTCCCTCTGGGTTTTTTCATGCCTTGTGGATGCCATAGTCTGAACCTGGTAATTGCTGATGGAGCGAAATCCTCGGTTAAATCTGCATCTCTATTTGGAATTATCGAGCGCATTTATACAATATTTGCAGGCTCTACAAAGCGTTGGTGTGTGATCAGTGAACATGTCAAGAATCTCACGCTAAAAGAAGTATGTGAGACACGGTGGGAAGCCCGCATATCTGCGGTTCAGGCTGTTCGCTATCAGTACGTCGAAGTGCGGGACGCTTTGATCGAATTGAATGAGAAAACGGACGACCCTCAGACAGCGAGTGAGGCTCATTCCTTAGTCAACCGGATGGAAGACTTTTGTTTCTTAGTATGCTCACTAGTATGGCATGATTTGCCGTTTGAAATCAATATCATCAGTAAAAGTCTTCAAGGGAAAGCCAAAAGGGTTAGTGATGCTGTGAAGAATTTTAATAATTGTTTGGACTTGTTAGACAAATTTAGAGTAAGTGGATAAAATAACGCAATAATTTCCGCAAATGAAATTGCAGAAGAGCTAGAAATACAACCAGTCTTCCCTGAAAAAATAATTCGCAAAAAGAAACGTGTCTTTTTGTACGAAAGTGGTGACGAAGTGCAAACATCTGCAGAAGACACATTCAAGAGGGAGGTCTTTTATCCATTGGTGGATACAGTTGTAACTTCAGTGAAAAGGAGGTCAACTGCAATTAATAACCATAATTCGCAGTGGAGGTTTTTGTAAAACGTGGCTAACCTTCCAGCAAAAAATGACTTAAAACAAAGTTGTTTGAAACTAGAATCCCTCTTAAAAATACTTACGACGTATCGGATATCAACGGCAATGAACTTTTTTTGTGAACTGCAACATGTGAATTCCATCTTGGAGCTGAAAGAACTCCAAGTTCAACCTATTGATGTGTTGCGGGTAATCAAGAAAACAGGCAGCAAAGACTTATTTATGAATCTATGGATTGCACTAAGAGTTTTGTTAACTACACCAGTGACAGTTGCTAGTGCTGGGAGTAGCTTTAGTTAGCTAAAACTTATAACGACATATTTACGCTCAACTATGTCACAGGAGAGACTGAATTATCTGGCCATCTTGTCCATTGAAAACGATGAGGCACGAAAAATAGACTTTAAGGAAATTCTCACGACATTTTCTCGTGCAAAAACCAGGCGAATGTCATTTTCTATATTCTATTAACGTGTATGTATCGAGGTTTTCCACACCATTAATTTGCATTAATAACGCCTATAGTATTTTTTTTATGGTTGTTAAGATTTTCTCACATTATTTTTATTTATTGGATTTTCAATACAATGTTATTTAAAAACATATTTTAATTGTTATTTTAATTCCGGACTCTGGTATTCTTGTAAGGTAATCCAATTGGGTGTCTCTTTTAGGGCACAAAAACACACACAGCGACGCAACGAACGCAGGGGCTTGGAACGTGTCTCACCAATGAGTTTTTGGGATTGNCGAAATCTCGCCCCGGGTGCCAACAAACCACGCGACGGCCCTGGTGTCATTGTTGCTTCCCTGTGATTGGCCCGCTAGACCTCCCCTGCCTCCGTCATAGTTGGCAAGGTTAAGACCCGTGACGGCATTATTTTCAGATATTTTATTGACGTTGCCGAGTTATAGCAATCAGCTTACAAGACTCGAATTGCTATAGAGTTAAGCGGTTCGCTCAACACGCCAACTGCTCACTGCAAAGCAAAAATAACCTTTGCTAGCTTAAGGTGATGTTTTTGACAGGTTAAAAGCAGTGGTATGTTTTTTTACGTTTACAGGGAATGAAATCGAGTGGTCTAGTTACCTAATAAATAAACTGTGATAATATAATATCTAATAAAATACAATTGTGATGCACCTTAACGAATGAAACGCAACACATGGAAGGTTTTTTTTTTAGATTGGTTTACCACAAGTACACCGACAGAAATTTCAAATGGACAGAGACCAGAATTATAAATACTCGTTGGAAAGTGAGTGAGAATTTAACCTGCACATGTATCTCGTAAGCGTCACTAAAGAATATTTCTAAAACTGTTTTAAACATGCGTGTACGATAACAAATATGAAATAGAAATAGCTAGATGATATCAGGTGCTTTTTCAAATCGCTTAAAGGGGACCTGGGGGGATATGTGGTATGAAATCTGCAAGGTGAATTATTTCATTAATTTCTAAATAATATAAATTGTGTAATATATTCTTAAGCTTAGCAAATTTACCTCTGAGTTACACATAAACTGGGCATTTTCACAACAGCAATGTACATAGACCTTTACATGAGCGTCAAAACTTGGCCGCAGAATTGGCAAGAATGCAGAAGTGAAATGGTATAACTTTTATTTTGCTTATTGGACACGTAAGGCCCTCGGAAACTGGCATTGTGTCTGGCTGGCGGCTACTGCGAGTTAAGGAACACACTCTTTTTATATAGCTGGCGTCTATCAAGTTAGTCTGCCGCACTTTAATTCTCAATAATTAAGAATTCCTCATTTTAAATCAGTTAAAAGCACCAGATTCATTTAACAGTTACGTCATTCAATTTAACTGACGAATTAGTGAAATTATGCCAGTTTTACCGCTGAAATTTTCTACCGATTCATCAGCTATTTCGGGAGTCGCGATGACTGAACGGTAAGTCTGCTCGCCTCTCACCAAGGCGAACCGGGTTCAATCCCCGGCCGGGTTACTCCCGGATTTTCGCATGTGGGAATCGTGCCGGACGATGCCGCTGGTCGGCGGGTTTTCTCGGAGATCTCCCGTNCTCCCGGATTTTCGCATGTGGGAATCGTGCCGGACGATGCCGCTGGTCGGCGGGTTTTCTCGGAGATCTCCCGTTTACCCTGCCCTTTCATTCCGGCGCTGCTCCATGCTCACCTCACTCACCCTCATTGGCTCTCAAAACCTCGCTGTTAAGAGCCGCCCAAATATCTTCACTCTCTCACTTCCGTTCCCCCTCTTGAATTCCGGTGCTGCTCCAGTCTCATCTCATTTCACCCTCATAAGCTTTCAACATCTCATTTTTCAGAACCACCCAAATTTCTCAACTCATTTCATCAACCATTTCATTCGCTGTTTTCCACTGACTTGTTTTTTGACTGATGGAACAATTAAACCAGGTATATCAAATTAAATAACAACTTTTAAACTAATAAAACCCATAAAAAGTATATTTCTTAAATGTTAGTTTCATCTTCAATGGTGCCATATTTTTACGAAGCATCATGAACATTGATTCTTTCATTTCGTTTTCACGTAATCATCGTAGCTTTCGGTTTGAAGTTTTAACAACAGCGAAACTAAAAACCAAAAGCTGCATATTTTTAAGAAAGAAGAATATATTTGATATACTTTCCTCTTTATAGTCAACGTTGGCTGGACAGCTCGAATGATAGTGTGGGTTCAAGTCACAGGCACNTTTGATATACTTTCCTCTTTATAGTCAACGTTGGCTGGACAGCTCGAATGATAGTGTGGGTTCAAGTCACAGGCACTGAAATATTACTGTTTATTATTTTAAATTATGTTAATTGCTGAATGTAAAAAGTTCCTATCCGAAATATGTAAATATGTTTATATATCGTAATTATTTGGCTTAGTTCAGTTNTTGCTGAATGTAAAAAGTTCCTATCCGAAATATGTAAATATGTTTATATATCGTAATTATTTGGCTTAGTTCAGTTAAAACAATATTTTATTTCGCCGCACGCATTCGGCTGTCACTTATTCAATCAGCGAAATTGTTTCATTGAAACAATCAGTAATTTAGCACCGATTCTAACTGGAGCCGTTTTCACTGATTCGAGTTGCTGAATTTTACTGCCAATCAGTGGTTTTCCACTGATTTGAACTTAGAGAGTGGCGCTGATTGGTCAACTTTGCTGGGCAGTGAGACCAGGCTGGAGTTCACAATGCACTCCATTGTTTCGCTTTTGTATTCTTAAATATTCTGTGGTTTCTGGGCGCTTTATTTGGAAGCGGTGTGAAAGTTGCTGCTTGGATGCGTGTTGCTCTTGAACTTGCGCTGTGTCTGATTGGGACTGCTATGTTGCGTACTGTTTCCTATTGGACAGATTAGCCTCCAGCAGGTTAGATGCTAGACGTTGATTGGCGGGTAGACTGGCGCCATTTTTTTAAACAGGCTTTGGGTTATTTTATAGGAGGGTTTACTGTAGTTCGCAAAACACGCAAAAGTTTGACGCTTGTGTTCTCAGTTATTCTGTAAAATTATAGAGGTACTTTGAGCACTTTTGGAACTATGCCCAAGAGTAGCACGGACTAAACTAGTCTGAATATTTCTCTGCCAAGAAAACACTAAACTGGCCTGGCTGTAGTTTCATTGCTTCCTTATTTTTATCACAGTTCAACCAGGAAACAACAAAAAAATTAAAAACTATTTTCGTAAATAAAAGAAAAAAAAATACACTTTCCTAAGTGAATACGATGGACTGTAAATACTGTTCAATACGAAAGACCACTTAGTTGGTAGACTGCCAACTCCACACGTCATACACTGGAGAGCCAAAAAAACTGGTATAGGCGTGCGTATGCAAATAACAGAGGTATGGAACCAATCAGAGTAACGCGATGTGGTCGGCAGCTAGATCGGTTACTGCTGCTACAATGGCAGGATATCAAGATTTAAGTGAGTTTGAACGGGGTGTTAAAGTCGGCGCACGAGAGATGGGAGATAGCATCTCCGAGGTAGCGATAAAATTTGGATTTTCGTGTACGACCGTTTCACGAGTGTACCGTGAATATCGGGAATCCGGTAAAACATCACATCTTCGACATCGCTGCGGTCAGAAAAAGATCGTGAACGAACGGGACAAACGACGACTGACGAGAATCATTAAACGTGACAGACGTGCAACCCTTTCTCAAATTGGCGNACGACGACTGACGAGAATCATTAAACGTGACAGACGTGCAACCCTTTCTCAAATTGGCGGAGATATCAATGCCTCCTGCATACCTTCAGACATTAGTCGAGTCCATGCCACGGCGTCTTGCGGCACTTCTGCGAGCTCGGGGGACCATACACGATATTAGGCAGATGTACCAGTTTTTTTTTGCTCTTCAATGTATGCTGACAGACAGTCATTTATAAAGATCTGAAGTGGTTTTGAACAAAAGAACTGCAGTAAGACAGAACAGAGACCAAAATATAGGGACTGAAAAATTTCGCGAGTTCATGTTAGAGTAAGCTAGGCGACAAATAAACGTACATTTATTTTATGTTTGTAATCGGATCACAGTTTATTAGACACGCCCAGGTGAACTCCGAGACAATAACAGACCTACAAGGAAGCGAGCACCGACTCCTGTGCCGCGCGTGGAAGCTTATTCCAAGTTTCGTCGGTAACAGCCGACATTGTCTCGAACCTACTGTCTCGCAGCTGACGAATATAATCGGCTGCTTGAAGACGGTATTCAGAACTGTTCGTCGTTTAGCACGGGAGTACATTCGGGCATCTTCGGCTTACCGACTTTCCCCACTCCAAGCTAGACGAGNTTTGTTTCGTCTGCTGCCATCATGGTTCTCATATCGTCAGCTTAAGTAGTGCTAGTATAGGTCGCCATCTTGGAAGCTTTTTTCACTGTCCACCAGGGGCGCCATCTTGGTTCCCCCGTTTTCTGCTTGGGGGAACGGCCCACGTCACCACGAACCCACTCTCTCTCTCAGCCGACGAAAACCAAGTCGTCATGAAATTGGTATTCAGAGTACAGAGTCGTTTCGAAGGCAAGCACATTCGGGCATCTTCGGCTTACCGACTCTCCCCACTCCAAGCTAGACGAGCGTTAGTGTCTCTGCGCATGGTCGACAACGTACAAACGAAATATTACTAGAAGTACTCGTTTTTAAAATTGCTCAAATCTGTTTAAAAAGCATTACTTAAAGACACGAATAGTAAGCCTTATATTTTTAGATCGTTAAAAATAATATATAATTAGAAATATGTATTTTATAAGAAAATAATAGTATATAGTTTTCTTTGGTTTTGTGGGGAGTGTGAGAAACTGTGGTTGGTGGCCATGTTGAACTGCTTTTTTTTTACCTTCGTGAGATATAGATGTTTGCTTATTAAGGACGTGGCCCGGGTGTTTAGAANGCCCGGGTGTTTAGCAAATCATTTGTGTTTGTGGAAAAGAAAATATTTCGCCAAGGTTAAGTAAAGGAAAGTTAGCAGATTTTAAATATAGATTTCACGCTGTCCTGAATAACAAAGAAATGTACACATCTTAAAACGATTATATTAATATTCCTAACCTTGGTGTCCGCTGAAGTGTACTGTGGAGCCATGGAAGGTGATAATTTTGAATAAATATAAAATAAGTAACATTGACTGAGTCACTGGCGTTATACCATTTTTTTCTCTGGTTGATATATTATTACAGTATTGCCAATCTCTTACGCGACAGGCATTGAATTTGGTGTGAATTAAATAACCTTCCCTCCCTTTTTACCACATATAAGCCTATGGTTTTTAAAACGCTGATAATCTTTCAGCGCAGAAAATGTTTATTTTGTACAGAAGGAGAATACGTAGATTTTGAATGTATTTGTGTTATTCATTTTGACTTCAAAGTTAGTTTTAAAATTATTAAATGATGTGGAATTTATTAGTCCCTTCTTTCTGGTATCAATGCAAGTAATTGTCATTTTGTTGCAGAATATATTCATATTCGTAATATTTAAAGTTAATTACGATCCGTTTTTGTTAAAGTACATAAGACCTACCGATCAAATTTTATCCTTCAATTTTAAAATTAACATTCTAAACTGTAGGTTATTAGGTGACAAAACACAAATCCACACAGCTTATAAACTTGCCCTTTTAAAAAATGTTGTTACCACATATAACATAATTCTATTTCAGATATATAAACAAAAAAATATTAATATGTAGGGAGGTTCGATTTCAAAACATGGAAACGTTTGTGTTGCGAAGCACGTAACTTAAACAATCGCCCACAGGANGGAAACGTTTGTGTTGCGAAGCACGTAACTTAACCAATCGCCCACACTTGCTGTAAAAGGAACGAATAAATGTATATCTAAATGTACGTCCTAAGATCATAGGATTTAATTGGTTAAATATTTACAATTGCGTACTCGTACATTTACGCTCTTGTAATAACATCCCACGCGTAAAATAGTCTGTATCATGTTATGCACAATGTTTAAGAAGGACGGACGTGGGTGAAGCAAGTTTGTAATAGTTATACCCATTTTTTTCATGCTTATTCGTATCGTAAATGTATGCTTAGGAAAATTATAACTCCATGCAACACAAACACGTGCTGCAATGACTTTATTCTCACAATATGTATTTCCGTATCATTGAAATACACGGCCACATTTAATACCGACGAGCGCCATATTGGTTAACTACGAAATTCTAGCCTGCCGACTGCTCGTGAGCATACGATACGTCCCGACTCCACTCGTGACGTCACTCGACCTTCGATTCAAGCCTAGAATACCGAGCAGTGGTATGGATCCGATAGTTGTAAAGAATCTATTTTTTTTTTCGTCGGAAGGAGAGACTTAGAATAACCCCCCTGGCCACAGACAACTCCGGCAACACACTGGCGCAGCATCCCATGAAAAGGAAACTGCCGCTCGAAAATTCATACAACCGTCGAGTCTAGCCTGCAGGTCGTTTTAAACGCAACATTCTCCTGTCCCTAATAATAGCTTATACAGCAGGAAAACTGTCTGACATATGTAAAGTACATTGAATATTATGAAACAGTGTATATTAAATTTATTATTATGAAACATTTAAATGTATAAGTTCACTTAAAAATTATTTTTTTTCTTTTTCCGCTGAATACCTGACGTCACTATATGTATATTTATATATATGATCAATAATGATATTATAACCATCATAATACCAGCTGAATTCATCTGCCATCTTCACAAATGTTGTAATTACATTGCATAACCCACACCAGCCATAAATGATCACCATATGTATTTTTTATGTTATCATATCTCAGAAATTACCCACTAAGTTCACATCATATTTTGTATGTAAACGGGTAAACGGTAGTACGGAAGGTCATTCAAATGTTTATAAAGTGGTATCTTTTTTTAAGTTTGGCAAAGGTATACGGTAGTACGGAAGGTCATTAAAATGTTTATAAAGTGGTATATTTTTTTAAGTTTGGCAAAGGTATACATTCTCGTATTGTTATATGACATAATGAGCATATCCACGACCATTTAAGGGGCCGCGGTGGCTGAGTGGTTAGACTGATTGCCTCCCACCAAGGCAAAACGGGTTCAATCCCCGGCTGGGTCACTACAGGACTTTAGCAAGTCGGAATCGTGCCAGACGATGCCGCTTGTCGGCAGGTTTTCTCGGGGATCTCCTGTTTCCCCTCCCCTGGCATTCCGGCGCTGCTCCATTCTCACCCCATTTCACCATCATCGGCTTTCAAGACCTCGTTTCAAGACATCGTTGTTGAGAGTCACCCAAATCTCTCAATTCTCAAATGTTATTTAAATAACTTAACTGAAACATGCTGAGGGGATGTTCCTACAATGTGAACTTAATTCACTCATTAATAGCTAGGAAAATAAGTTTTCTTTAATCTTACGCCATGTCTCAGGAACAACAGTACTAAAAATTTGTTATTAAATCTGGTGGTAAATTCGTTTTGCTCAGCCTCCTTTTGAACACACATTATCCTACAATCTAAGCTCATGAGTTGCCTTATCAAAATAACTCAAATGTATTTTGTGGAAAGTAGTAGGCCTATTAGTTACACCGTTACCTTCTTATAATAATGTTTACATTAGAAGAGAGACTATGTTACGACATGATTTCCATGTCTTATGTACTGCCAAGGTACATAATGAAACTCCGAACTTTATTTATACTTGTCAGTTTACAACATGAAATAGATGGCATATTATTAAACGAGAGTGTTGTTCAATTATTTGTTGATTTAAAAATAAAGTCATTGAACACAATTAGCATCGCCCCTCGACGTTTCGTGGCAATAAATAATGTGTGGGAAATTGAAAAATATAACAGCTACATTGAAATGCGCAATACCCAATTCGGAAAATATACGAAAAAACGTTTGCATATTTTACATTTTCTTTGTGTTTACAAGTGCTGTGATTGCAACCGTCACAGCGGGTATTTCGAAAAGTTTGATGGAACGCCATTTTTTCCATTGAAAATTTTCGGTAACAAATTATTAATTTGGTTAAGTTTGTTTAACTTTGTTAGTTTTCTACAGTTTCATTATTATTTGCTTCCGGCAATTAATAAGAAATGTAACTATCGTCTATGAAAGCTTAGCCCGAGTACGAACTGTCAGATTCCTTTGACACCAAATGTAATAGTTCGTAATTTTATATATGATATTTTCTGTCTAACTAAACTTCTAAAATTACGAGTTCGCAGAATGCGACATGGTTTAATCACCACCACATTGTTTTAACCTTCAAAATATGCATGCAGGTAATTATTTAAAAATAAAAAACTGTGAAATCATATTATAATACATTTATTTGAATACCAAGTACGTGTGATTTTCTTTTCCTCTTACTATAATAGTTTGAAAACTGTTAACCCTGAAACTAAAAATATCTTGTATGACCCCAGGGCCATGTTATCTTCACTGCAAAAAAAGCGGCTGTTAATTGTACTCCATGTGAAAAATACCAAATCGAAAAATACGGAATTACGAATCAACCAACGCAATCTATCCCTTAGTTTTCTTACCCATACGATAAAAGAAATGTGTAGCAAAAACTGTCTTCTTTTCCTGCCGTGGTGGCGCTGTACACCAGGGCAGCCTGGCGCGCCATCTGTTGGTGGTCGTCCGAACGATGTGTGGGTGAAATCGAACCTTAATTCAGCGGTTGCGTTCGGAACCAATGTACTAGGGCGTTGGCAAATTTAGAGCTGCAGATTACACGTTGAGGGAGTTGGATAGTAAAATATTATTTTATATTGGTGTAAACATTGAGTACATGTAGATATTAGATACGGCATATGTCGTTTCCACCAAATAAAACAATTATTTACTTAATTTAATAATAAAATAAAACAATTGTAATTTTATTTCATTTGGACGTACAAATAGAAATAAAGAAACCATTTTCCAAAAATTGTAATGAGGGAAACAGAAACGAAATGCAGTAATTTACATTAAGGCACACTTAACACATTGCTATGTTATGCGAATCAGCGATGGAGACAAACGAATAAATACATGCAATAATTTCGTTTCACTATGTATATGAAAATATAAAATTATTATTTATAATTTTGTGATTGATTGCAGAGGTGTGGTTACACATCTCATCGCATTATTCAGTTTACACTGTGTTCTTCCTACAAGGCATTAGATTTATATTATTTGTAAACGTAAAAAAAAAAAAAACTTTCTAAAGTTATTCTTAATTTTTAAAGCAAGGTAAATATGAATGAGAGGTAGGGACTTGAAAACTTTGCTGATCAATATGGGGAAAAACTAGACTTCAAAGAATCTTATTTTTGTATTACTTTCCCAACTGATTCAAAAATTACTTGACAATTCCTGGAAGACACTGAGCCAATAAAAAGCGTATAGAAAAATCGTTTCCAGTCGTTACCTACCATTCGGGCATCAATCAGCCAATAAGCATTTGAGGCCTGTGTGAGTATACAAATGACGGTGACGTCTATTCTGAAGGTGACTGATGTAGCGAATATTTCATGTATCTTTTTGAGTACAGACATGAAAAACTCGCGAGCTCCGTGACGTGTAGGCCTATAGGTTGTGCGTGGTAAACTTATCACTTTCGGAAGCTCTGCTTAATATTTACTTGTATGCGTTTATTGTATTTTTCCACTATAGGGACTGGAGAATTTAGCGAATTTATTTTAGGGCAAGCTAGACTTGAAACACATGTACATTTCTGCTATGTTTGAAGTAAGGCCACAGTTTATTAGACACACTCAGGGGAACACTGTGCCAATAACAGGCCTGCAAACAAACAAGCACCGAATCACGTATCACCTGGTCTGAGGTAAAACTGGCTACACACTCGAGCAGCAGCCAATGGACCGAAAACAGAGGCTCTAAAATATATAGGACCGTAGAGTCTAGACTGCGCGTCGTTAACCCGTTCCGTCCCGAAATAATTCACTAGCTCTGGTGTTGCAATCGTTCAATATTTTGACGGGTGCTGTACTTGTGTCGAGCGTGTTTCTTGTAAGCAATGAACAACGTACTGCGTTTCCGTTCCTGTCAGCTATGGACAATCAGTAATGATATGTGCAGATCTTCAACAAGTCAGATCTGTCATAAAAAAGAAACTCAAAACACCAGCAACAGATTGTTTGAAGTCTAGTTTTTTCCCATATTGATCAGAAAATTTTTCAAGTCCGTACGTCTAATATATATTTATCTTGCTTTAAAAATTAAGAATAACTTCAGAACTTTTTTTTTACGTTTACAAATAATATAAATCTAATGCCTTGTAGGAAGAACACAATGTACACTGAATAGTGCGATGAGATGTGTAACCACACCTATGCGATCAGTCACATAATTATAAATAATAATTTTATATTTTCATATACATAGTGAAACGAAATTTTTGCATGTATTCATTCGTTTGTCTCCATCGCTGATTCGTATAACATAAAAATGTGTTAAGTGTGCGTTAAAATAAATTATTCCATTTAGTTTATGTTTGCTGCGTACAGCGCCGACCACAAATATCATTAATATGCAACATGACCTCGATCGTGTACACGGGAAATGAACGGGTGAAAAACGGAAAAATTTCCTGCCCCTAACTATATGTAAAATTAACGGTGTTGTGGGTCTCATCACTTTATTCATGCTTTGGTTAAGAATAAATAGTAACAATATTAGATAAGTAAATATTTTACAAATGCGCTTATTCCTGCATTTATGTGTATTAAACAACTTAAAACAAAATATATAATTTCGGTATTCGCAAATGTTTGCCTAACTCTTTTAATTCAACTCTAAGACACGAGACTACTTTCTCTCTGCCGTTACCAACTTTACTGGGCACGTGTCAGTCAGCGTCCACGTTAAAATGCATGCAGATAGGGGGCAGTGACATTTTTCAAAGGTTTATTTTAAAAGTGCTCAGTTAATCCTAAGCAGTATGTATGAAAGACTAGTTATGTAAAGAACAGTGAAATGGCGCGGCGGTTCCTTTAACGTGAGCGTATCTATTCGCCGATTGGCTGCGAGACTTTAGGGAAGGGCTTCTGTATCGCCGGCTAGTGTGCTCTACAAAGTATTCCCCGCTGGCTGGGCTAAACTGCCTGTTGGCGAGTAAGTGACCTGGCGTGGATTGACGAACGGCATTCTGACATGTTGCTAGGCATTGCCGTTTTGCCGGCGTGAGCGGTTGGAGCTCGCGGTATAAACGGCTGCATCATTTCTGCAGCGTTAGCTGTTTTGTGCTTGCAGACTGGATCCCCAGTAGTTTGTTCACTCAAACAAATGCCGCATGCATACCCCGGTGGCGTGTGGTGAACTATTGCAAGGTAACCTGGTGTTAGCTGTGTGCTGTACCATGTTGCTTGCTAGTATACACGTGCACCACTAACAAGTAGCTCGGCAACTGACGCCAGAGGACGCCTGTGATGGGTCCCTTGCTGCTCGCTTGTGAGTGGTCGGAATGCATTCAGTTTCTCTAGGCTGCACTGTGGTTACTGGCTCCTGCCATGTGCACAGAGAATGTACAGTAGTGAGCAAGCACCAGCTTACCTTGCAACACTTAACCACACGCCACTGGTATGCCCATTAGCTGCTTATAACCATGGTGGGATGATATGATTGGGACAGAATTTGCTAATGTATACCTAAAAGACTGAAAATTGTATAGATCGTGTCGAATAATAAACGGTGGACCAATTAAAATAACAACACGTGAAGTTTTAAGCTACCCCTAATGTAAAGGTAAACATTCCAGGTTTCAAATGAGTAAAGACCTGCAAAATTTGCGTTATAATTTGGCAACAGCTTATACTTCACTACCCTATACATACAGGAGTGAAATTCACGTTTTAACTGGCTACTGGCATCTGGAGCGCTTCATTTTCCTGCGTGGCCCAATAACCGGAGATTGGTACCTCTACAGTTGAACTTTCACTATTGGCTAAAAGTGTCCTTGGGAGGTGCAACACAAATTGCCGTACAGTGACAGAGGTTATACTAGAATAGTCCATTCATGGATACTTCCAACTATTCTGAATCCCTGCTGAAGTTCTACTTTTAGTTTATTTCTCCGCCTCGTGAAAATAAAGCTTAGCCAAATCAAGAAAAATTACACCAAATAGACAACGCACCACATATGTGCGCAGTTAATTTAATAACGTTATTCATGAGAACCATTTATTACTAGACACTGCCTATTTTCTCTCTGTTTTCATATATATATAAATTATAGATGAAATTATAAATTAAACTATTTATTAATAAAATATACGGAAAACTTAAAAATAACAAAAATAAGATTCTGTTACGTTTACAGAAATTTAAAATGCTTGAAATATATGACATACAGAATCCAGAAAACAGCCAAACATCCCATACACAAGGTGATTTTAAAAATTTTTGATCCAAAAATGTGAAAATACTGTGAATTACGTAATGGAGTTTATTCGGTAATAATTGACAAATCGTTATGAGAAAAATTAAGCTGATGACATGTAATAGAGAAAATGTCGGTATTTTTTAATATAGCTTTTCTCCTAACAAAAACGGTTGCGGTATATGAGCGTATGTCTGTATGTGTGTTTATATAGTTACGTATTTTATTTATATATAGGGACACATAAACACACACATACACATGCTCATGCGCTCAAGGCACTATAATTTATGCATAGAGACCGAAAAAATTTGCGAGTTCATTGCCCTGCAGGCTTAAACTCTACAGTCTTATGCGCACGTATGATGACATCAATCACACATTGGTTGGCTGCTCTCATAGTGGAAGGCGACGATTGGACCAGCATTCTCCCGGAAGTGTCAAATACCGCGTGGGCCAATGGCTAAAGTTATATAAACGCATGTGCTTTGAACTCTAGCTTGTCCCAAAACGAATCTGCGAATACTTCAGGTCTCTTTTTATGCATTCTTACAATAAATTCTTTGGAAACTAGCTGCAAAAGTTATTTTTGTAACAATACAAGTAAATTAAAGCAAATTTTATAACACATTACTGCGGAATGTGTAAAACTAGTTTTGAGATTTAACAAGCAGGCACTGTATATTTCGTGACTATTATACTCGTATCGATAACTGTGCATTAATTGGCAGTGCATGTAAAGTCATAAATAATTTGATATTCAGCACCATTGAAAGAGCTGGTTTGATTCGCCGGTTCACTGCGTGTTGCAAGTTTAGCACCGA
Organism: Clitarchus hookeri; assembly: GCA_002778355.1. Taxonomy (NCBI): domain Eukaryota; kingdom Metazoa; phylum Arthropoda; class Insecta; order Phasmatodea; family Phasmatidae; genus Clitarchus; species Clitarchus hookeri. The sequence continues at coordinate 190,635 of NQII01004093.1, read as the reverse complement.
GCTGGTTTTTTATGCCTTTTAGTCACTGATAAACATATCGCTTTAGGCGCTGCGACAAGCAGATATTTTGTTCGGAACTGTACTTATACTGCCACGAAGCTCCGACATATATCAAGACCAGTTATTCATGTTAGTGGCAGCAGCTGTTTATAAGTCTACGGAGTGTAGTCTCAACAACGAATTATATATACCCCATTGAACGCTCTTTGCTGTAACGCACACTTCAAATAATTATAGGCTGTTCACGGTTGATTGAGCACTTTTGAAATCGTCTCTTGAAAAATGACACTTCCCCTACTTGCGTTTATTTAGATTCACCTGTTTTTTTGCGAAAATAATTAGGCGCAGGTTGGACTCCAATGTCCTGTTGCATAATTGCAGTTTTTCTTTGGTTACTGGCCAAGCGTATTTTTCGAGAGACAGTTCCTTACCTGACTGGGCCAATCAGAATTAGGTAAGCCTGACACTGAGTGTCCTTGATTCGCGGGCAGACTTCTGCAATGCGTGACAGTTAAAATGATCCAATCACAAAAATGGATCTTTGATCTGGTTTTTTTTTAGTACAAGTAGTCCTGGAATCTTTTCGCGAAAAATAGGTGGCCTTGCGTAAATTTTAAAAGGTACGCTGACTCACATATGCCCCGTAACGTTGGTAGCGACGTAGGGGAAGTAGTTTCAAGACGCAACATTGAATTAAAAGTAATACGTTAATATTAGTTAGCGGTGAAAATAATCATTTAGTAATGTGTTTTTTCTAAATACATATAAGTGAAAGAATAAGCACATTTGTAAAATATTGACATTCCAAACAATTTCATAGTTTCACTTGACCGACGCACGAATAAAGTGATCAGGTCCATGGCAAATTTAATTTAAATAAGGTGGAAGAATACACAATGTGAATATAAGTAGATCATAAGCAGGGTTGTCAGAAGTGCTCAGTTTATCGTGAATAGTATATAAAACCATTTCGTGTGCAAAGTTACAGATATAGAACAATGTGACTAAAAGGGTTAACTGCGTTGCAGTTATCATGCGAAATTTCTGAATGTGTTCGTAATGTGTGTTTATTTAGAAAAAGAACATATACTTCAGGCCACATGCAAACTGAGCTTCCAAGATATCCTGTATATTAAAAGCATTAGTATGGAGTCCTACAACCCTTCCAAAATAAGAAAATTTCAGAGCGCTCTATTAAAATATATTTCCCAGATATGTTCGGAAGTAGGACAGATGACTGCTGGAAGCTTTATACGGTCGTTCCACCACTAATTATAATAGGATCGCCTCTTAAAACTCCATCAAGACGCGTTTCCGGCAGACAAGACTGTATGCCATTTCGGGGTATTGCACATAGGGGTGATGCGAGAACCGATTTGCGTGAATTGATCGCCCTTGGTGCTCCGACGCTTCTGGACCTCGAACACGCAAATCACTCGTATATCAACCCAAAAAGCGGGCTTCAGTTTAAACACAAGGAGATTTGTAATACACGTTTAAGTCCAATTACTTAATTTATTTGCAGACATTTGAGCACTGCCCGACTCCCGACTACTCACTTTTTTAACCTACATAAAACTCTGCCTTACTTTACGCTGCTTACTTCTACTACCTTACTAACAGCTGCATGGGCGTCTCCAAATTAACCCCGACCTCGAAAGTAAAGCCATTTATTTAAAGGTAAATATTTTGGCTGCCTGCGTATCCACAATTACTCTTTCAGATAGTGACAGAAATTTAGCTAATTGACGTCTTTGAACGCCTTTAATTCATTTCCACCGAAACTTCGTAGGCAGCAAAAAATTATAATTTCCTTGGGAAGCTGAAATGGCTACAAAATTTTGTGACTGCAAATTACTTGTTAATATCGGTACTGAAATCGATACACCTGGCACTATCTATCTCTCAGTTTGCTCGCCACCAACTCATTTGCACAATTCTCAGCCTCGGACACCATATAATTTTAATAATATAGTTTTTATTCATATCTTGTAACGATGCGTGGTATCATCGACAGCGATAGCAGCAAAGAAAGAGCCAGTTGCGCAGAGAAGTAGGACCGGGGAAGGAATCGGCCATTGCTAACGTTTATTCTTCTCAGGTTGTGAAGCTTTTAGTTTGGCAAGTAGACATTCTCGTCTCCAGGGTGCACTGGTGTCGCACGAGTGCCGGTTTTTTCGGTTTTGTATCCAAACAAACGGGATAATTGCAATTTTCATAAAATAATTATAACAGTGTAAAATCTCCATATTTGTACTGTGCTAGCACATACACAAAGAACAAACTTCATTCTTAACACGAGAGTGGAAGTATAATGAAATATGTTCACAAGTTGTATTATATTATATCGTAAACTGGCTTTAGCAAATTGTCGTGTGAAACAGTTACTTCATTTAAATATGACATTCGAATACAAAAAAAAATGTGGAATGTTTAAAAACCTCATTTTTAGCACTTACCTGTGCAGTTTACGTTAGGGAAAGGAGAAAAGTACTTAGTTCCCTTTGATGACGCCTGTATTTATATCACACTTAAATTCGTTATGCTTTACCATTGAAATAAAATTGCTGACGAAAGTTCAGTGCCAAACGTGGTTGCATTTTTAGTGCTTGCGCTTGCAAGCAACATTAGAAGGCGTGAATAAGAGTTACAATATAAAGTTAATACTTTAATTTCGTCTGAGGTAATCACAATTCGAGCCAAATACGAGCTTTTACGCAGAAATAAATAGAATACCTATATTTACCGCCAGCTTAAAATCGAGTACTTTGGAACACCAACGCACCTTGCAGTTGAAGTTTTACCTATGCCAAACTCTTCCATGAGAAATCTCGTTTTATTCCCGATCTGAGTAGAATAAATAAACCTTAGCCATAGCCGTTAGTAATAAATCGTCCCGAAATTCGCCTGGAGTGATTTCGGGAAACCACGGAAAAACGGAATTTAGGAGGGCCAGACCGGGAATCGAACCCGTGTCTTCCCGAGCGAGAGTCCTGCGGTTTACCAACTTGCCACCTCGGTCGGTTTATCTGACAACAAGGTTCGGGGCTTGGCTTAAATATTTGTGGTTTACTGATTTTAGATAGCAGGAAGTAGCACTTACCGGACGCGTCAATGTGTTCTGTTATGTTAGTTTTTTCCCCTTCATTTTCACTACAGTTGCTAATGTATTTTTTTTTTAAATTGAGAATACCATTATTTTTTCGCAATTGAAAATAAATGGTTGTGATGGATAGTATAGACTATATTGTTGATTGAAACGGAAGTTTATATTTACGATGCCAGGAATATTTTCTTCTATGCTTAAGGATTTTCATTTAATAAAAAAAAAATAGGAAGAGTGAAATGTATGATTTTTTTTATTTTCTTAAATTTTTCACGGTATTGTATCATTATATAAGAAAAAATTTTATAAAAATTCCAAAATATTTTTGAAATACCTTTAAGCTTCATTTTACAATCAAATATTTTGCCAAATTAAAAATGTATTTAATACAATGCTTGATTTCAGCCAGAGTGATTGTTGAATTCATGAGAAAGTCACGAAGAAGTTTATTTGAAATCTGGCACTTTGTTCGTCTGTGACGAGGGACTTTAAATTGAATTTTATCTAAATATTAAAACAGAATTGCGGACGATCAGCATAAAAAATTTAGATTACAATTCGTTTTGTTAGATTGGTGACAAACAATTAACATTAACTGTAACCGAACGTGCTAATTATGGAACATTTTGTCATTTGTATAACAAACCACGTAGATTAATAAATTCAATTACTTCCGTAGTATTTTTTTTTATAAATTTTTTCTACGACTTTTTTGCACTTGATGCACTTTAACAAATATAAAATATACTAAAAGAACAGGATCTACTTTTGGCTTTTAGAATGCCCCTAATGCACGGAACTGGTGTTCGCTTGATCTAATAGGTAGTTAGGGCTTGACGTCTCGTCGACGCGAAGTCATTAGAGACGATGACCTGATAAAAGATGGTAATCAGGTTTTTAAAAACTGCTACCATTAGAGACGGCTGGTATTGACCGCACATCAATCAGACAAGCTATCCCGCTACGAAACACACGCGGTAATGATAAGCTCAACTTTTTGACTGTACCAGCAGTTCGGATCAACTAATCGTTCTCTCGCTTATCAGTACAACCGATTTTCGCGTAAAGATACATGTGTGGACTAGACTTTAGTATCTCACGTGTACACTTGTAGCTTTCCGTTAGTTTAAGGTCCCACCTGCCTTCATCATGTTTCTCCTTTTTTGGCCGAGAAGCGCGGGAGCTATAAGGGTTACACTGGCACGCGCTACAAGAGTGCCATCGCCACTAAGCGCAGGGCTTCGAACTGGCGAGCAGTTTCCTCGTAGTTCTGCCGGTACCTACGAGACTTTCAGCGGTGACCCTATCATATTATTGATGGAAAGTCCGGGGCAAAGTTCAATACAGGCTCCTATCGTAGTTTGGCTCGTGTCCGGCTAGTATGTTTTAAAATACGGCAGTTTGAAAAAACATTTTTTTACTATATTTTTTAAGGCTCCAAAATAATACTTACAGCATGCTTGGTAACTTTTAAGTAGCATTTCGTCCTCGTCTGGGGTACGATGTCTTGACGTACATAAACATACTGGAGGCACGTTTAACACTTTCGTCAAAAAACAAGGATTTAAAACATTCTGCAGCGCAGTTCAAATGCCAGGCAGGTGGAACCCTTAATTGCAAAGATCCTTTTTCGGAATTGATTTTATTTCTTCACTGGGCTATTCAGACCTCAGTTTACACAGGTATCGAAAGTCTGTGATCCGTAAGTAGACACTCGAAACGCTTCACAGCTAAAAACATCCAATCGCGATAGTGGATTAAAGATATATTTTTTAAAATTCAGCTAATCATAAAATCAAGGCGTGTTTTATAAAAAAACGTTAGATGATTAAAAAACACAGATTTTGAGATAGTGGTTTCATCTGTGGCATATCACTGATTTACAAAAATGCGTTCATTGAGAGAGTCAAAAAAGGCATTAGTCAGCTTGTAAATGCTGTTTTAAAATATAGCTGTTCTGCAAACGTGTTAATAGACCCCGCTGTTTCCCACATAAACGTCTGATGTCCAAGAACAATAATTATACTAAAACGTCATTTGTCAATTTGAAGTTGGCAAATAGGGGACAAAAAAAAAAACAAGAACTGTGTCATTGTGCATTTTCTGTAGACACGTGTTCATTGTCTGAAGGGAAAAAAACTATTAACTACAGCCTCCACTTTTTTGCTGTTATCGTATTTAATATATTTAACGATAGTAAAAATAGCAAAAAATTGTTTTAAAAAAAGCTACATTTTGTTTTGTTTTCCTGCGCAGTTTTTTTTTACGGAAATGGAAAAAGAAGTACAAAGTGGCACATGTAGTCTAATCCATTTGCTATAATTGATACGAATCTAATTTGCGAGAAATTCAGTTACAGTTTGTTCGTGGTTTCTTCACACTATTTGAATCAAAACTTTGAAAAATCACTCCATGCATAACGTGATTGGTTGTTTTCTAATTATTTTATGTATCACACGCGTTTTATGCTTGTGTTGACATAAAAGTATCTTTTTTTTTTAATTAAATTTTACTCANTAACGATAGTAAAAATAGCAAAAAATTGTTTTAAAAAAAGCTACATTTTGTTTTGTTTTCCTGCGCAGTTTTTTTTACGGAAATGGAAAAAGAAGTACAAAGTGGCACATGTAGTCTAATCCATTTGCTATAATTGATACGAATCTAATTTGCGAGAAATTCAGTTACAGTTTGTTCGTGGTTTCTTCACACTTTTTGAATCAAAACTGTGATTGGTTGTTTTCTAACTATTTTATGTATCACACGCGTTTTATGCTTGTGTTGACATAAAAGTATCTTTTTTTTTTAATTAAATTTTACTCATATCTTATGTAAAATAAATATTCTATTTAATTTGTGATTAATTTGAATAAAACAGTAAGAAAATAGATTTGTTGGTAATGCCTAGTAAGAAAGAGTTCTTATGCAAAATATTGTTACGCTGAGTGCGGACGACTGCGGTGTGTTGTCCTCTTGGTGTAATTTCCTAGACTCTGCCAAGGTTACTTCTGCTAGAAGTTGGGAAGATCAATGTTAAAAGTTCGGCAACCAAACGTTTTCGCTACTAAGTAAGCGCTAATGTGAGCAACGTACCAGATATGCTCTATTTTCTACTTTAAAACACAGGATAATTGTAAAAGTCAGAAATAAAATATAAAATAACTTGGACACTAAATAAAATCTTTTTCTTTATTATTTAAGTAGCTTAAAACTTTAAGTAAAAATTTACGTTTTGGAACACTGGGCATCTAGCGGCGGAAATTTTCCCTAAGCCAAACTCTCCCATAAGAAATCACGTTTTATTCCTAACCTGAGTAGAATGACCCTTAACTCTGTTAACCTTTGCTTACATGAGGCGGAGTAATCTCCTTGAAGTAGAACTTCAGCAAAGCTTCAGAAAAGTTGGAAGTAACAGTGAATTAACTATACCCCGGAATGTATAATGCATTCTTAACCCCTTGACGTATTATCCCACGTATACTCGTCACGTTTGACATGTTGCAGAATAGGCGAAATCATGGTCGGTACTGTACAGGTCCAGATGGTAGATCCAATGTAAGCATTGCCTTTCCCTGGGAAGTGCTCTTGATCACTGCTGACGAACCAACTAGTAAACAACTAGTTTATAATTGGTGGTTTCTTGTGTAATTGATCTACTGAATCACTTTCCATGGGTTCCAAAATGTCAGGCACTGTAAGGACTTTGTATGTACTTCTCACACCGACATTTTTTTTCTTTTGCAACGCTTCAAAGGGAAAATTATTGTGCACGTTAAGGGGTCAAGGAGGGCCCTTTGCAATGCTCCCTAATGGTCTGAAGTGACCTCGGCAGGTTTGAAATATTCTACTAGGAATTCCCCATAACTAGAGACCTGAAAAATTCACGGATTCATTTCAGGACAAGTTAGAATTCATCACACGTGTGTTAATAAAACTTCAGTAATTGGTCCACACGGTGTTTGACACCTCCTGGAGAACGCTGGCCCAACCATCGCCTTCCACTGTGAAAGCAGACAACCAATGCGCAGTTGATATCGTCATATTACCACATAAGACTTAAGAGTCTAGCCCGCAGGTCATTGAACTCACGAATTTTTCATGTCTTTACCCATAACAGGTAACTGAGAAAGCAACGTTGTCGAGCGGCGTGCTCGCGCAAGCAGTTCGCGCCACCACACTGCTTCTGTGTACTATCGACGTTAAATGACTTGCTGTCTCGTAGCTCCGGGAAAAAGCTTCCATCGAACGGATGCTGCACGCGAACGTGTCATGACAGTCCCAGGGGAGGCTGATGGAATTTCAGAACTTCTTCATATTTGCATATAAATTGAACCAAAAAAAAAAGGAGGAAGGGATCGGTGAAAACCACTTTGCCCCTTTTGCCGAGCCGCAGTTGACGATTTCATGTGCGCCAAAGACTCGTCTGAACTCGAAGAACATTTCAGGTTTGACCGCACAGCCACGATGAAAGCGGCCGCACGACTGAGCCAACTCTTTTATGTTTTAAACATGAAAATCGTACGTCACGGTTCTATATTGAAATTCTACAGGTGCAGGGTCTAGTGTCGAGAAAATAACTTGAAATGACTGTTTTTTTTGGCGGGAAGTATTAATTTAATTCACTGAAGCTCCAGAGGGTTTCTAGAACGAGAACGGCGTCGCACTCCTCGTGTACCTCAGCGGTTGTCAGATTTCGAATTAAATTACGGGTACAGCTAGCGGGAGTCTGATCATCTAAACTCGCGACTCCTGGTTTATTGTNCAGCGGTTGTCAGATTTCGAATTAAATTACGGGTACAGCTAGCGGGAGTCTGATCATCTAAACTCGCGACTCCTGGTTTATTGTCCAGGGGGAAAAAAAGCGTCTGATATAAACAACCGCAAGTGCAAAAGTGGTTGTAATTAATGCAAAGTCACTCACAGTAACATNAAAAAAAAGCGTCTGATATAAACAACCGCAAGTGCAAAAGTGGTTGTAATTAATGCAAAGTCACTCACAGTAACATGCAGGATGTCCACGCGATGCACTGCACGAACATCTTGTGTGCCCGACTAAATATTACGAACTATAAAATACGACGTGGAGCTGCAGAATCTCTTCACGTGCTGCAGCAAAACTAGACCACCTTATGAGTTGGCTAGCATCGGCCTTAAGAGCTGTTTTTGGACGTAGCTCCGAAATCACTCAACCATAACGACCACTAAAGAACATTCAACAGGGCGCAATAATGTATTAATCCGGGCTCGAAATTCTTGAACGATAGTGGCCAGGAAACCATTACGAATTAACGCACTCGTTCTACAAATAGAAGTGCGAACAGCGAGCAGAGAAGGGAAGGCAAATATACATAATACACAAATGCTGCTATCGAACACAGCAAAAATTAATCACCATTAAGGAGGTGTGGTTAAAAATTTAACTCCAAATACGTTAATTGAACTGTAGAGTTTTTTTTATACCAGCACAAAATATCTACAAAAGGGCAATCGTAGATAACTGTTATGTTTTCCAACTTTGTGTACAATTATTGTGCAATATTGGTGTACTTATGTCGCCTAATATCTTCCGCCGTTATAACATACAAATTTACGGCTTCATAAATGACTCGGCAGAAATACACCGCTATGGTAAAAATATTTTGTCTCGCAGTTCGTATAGTTAATTCTGTGAAAATAGGCTTTCTTCATTCTTCTCTACTTATTTCTATAAATTTGTTAAAAACGATTACATTATGTAGCTTTAATTTATATACCACGCTTCCTTGACGAAGGATGATTGACTGTTACAATAATTGTCACAAACACGCAGAGAAATTAAGAATAAATAGGGCTGTGGCAACTCCTATTATGTGACGGTGCTGCGTTTATATAACTCATGCTTTATGAACAAATTATGATGTAGACTAGTGCGAGGGTTTGCGAATCATTTACCTACATGTAAGATTATTGGCCAATGAGCTTCGCAGTGGGCAGTGCAGACCATAAATTACCTACACGTGCGTAATGTACCCAATTGTGTGTACACTNCCAATGAGCTTCGCAGTGGGCAGTGCAGACCATAAATTACCTACACGTGCGTAATGTACCCAATTGTGTGTACACTCTCGGTTAGTTCCAACTTTCTGAAGTCCTGCTAAAGCCCTACTTCCAGGATATTCTTCCGCCTCATGCAGACAAAGCTTAACCAAGCATAGAAAATTACATCTAAGGGACGATGCACCGCAATCGTACACAATCACTTAAAAAATATTTTGCTTAAGAACTATTTCTTACTAGGCAGTACCAGCACACTTTTTCTTCTCCCTGTTCTCATTCATATAATTTATAAAATAAATGTAATAATTTATAGATAGCATGTATATAAAATTTTGATTTAACAAGAATAANCCAATGAGCTTCGCAGTGGGCAGTGCAGGCCATAAATTACCTACACGTGCGTAATGTACCCAATTGTGTGTACACTTTCGGTTAGTTCCAACTTTCTGAAGTCCTGCTAAAGCCCTACTTCCAGGATATTCTTCCGCCTCATGCATACAAAGCTTAACCAAGCATAGAAAATTACATCTAAGGGACGATGCACCGCAATCGTACACAATCACTTAAAAAATATTTTGCTTAAGAACTATTTCTTACTAGGCAGTACCAGCACACTTTTTCTTCTCCCTGTTCTGATTCATATAATTTATAAAATAAATGTAATAATTTATAGATAGCATGTATATAAAATTTTGATTTAACAAGAATAAAGTTTTTTTTTAACACAAGTGTAAAACGCTTGTGATACATGGAATATTTAGGAAACAACCAAACACGTAATACATGGGCTGTTTTCCAAAATAAATATCATACAACAACTTGCACAGCGGGAGCCATGATGATTGTATATNCATACAACAACTTGCACAGCGGGAGCCATGATGATTGCATAGTTTGGTCCAACGCACAAACGTAGCCAGTAGCCAGTAATGAAATATCAGTGCACGAGCAGTATCCAGACTGCATTGCGTGGACAAAATAAACTGCTTCATTGCTGATAGTTTCTGACAGCGCATAGCACGCATCTTACAGTTTTACTTAATTTTTAGCATGCCGCGAATAAACTAGTATATTCGCGACAGTGTGTTAAGGCAAGTCAGCCTGGCGTTGACACAATTCCGGGTTTTCGCAAACCTTTTTACAAACACGGAAATTATAATAGAATTCAGTAAAACCCGGAATCAATAGAATCAGTTGGGTAAATTTCACGTTTACTCAGTTCTAGTAGCCTACTCTTTATCAGTAAAGGAAATCTGTAATCATCCCAGACTGCCTCAATATGTGCGGTTATACTCTGAATTGTAATGCGCATATTTAATTTCATGTCTTCGCGGTTTTATTATTGGCCCAGATCCTACTCATATGAAACATCGCCAATTGGGCATTATTGATAGTGAGTATTCCAAGCTGTTCTCGGGCTTAAGCCCTCAAAGAGTGACAGACAACAGCCAAAAAATAAATGCTTTAGGCCAAGGCATACAGAGGCCTGTGAAATCTAGTCTATTGGTAGATAATTAATACATTATGAAAATATTATGTAAAAATCTGTATTCAAAACCCTATGTTTTAACTGACTGTACTTCATTTGTGTGGCCAATCAAAAACTGAACGCACTTCTTTATCACCACCACACACATGCATTTTCTGGGATTACCAAGAGTTTGGAGGTATGGGAGCATTCCTTCACTTTTCCTGCTAATTTTCTATTTCTTCATGTTGACCTTTGACTTTCTATCGGGACCACGTAAATTTTGATCCTTTGATTTTATTTTAGTGTATCGACATCCAAGTAGCCTGGAGTAGAGGTGCGGTGATGTTCTCTTGCCATCCATCCAGTTCCCCACATTTACTCGAATATACTCGACTTCATATCTATGCCATCGTATAGTGGAGCTTACTACTTGAGTAATTAACTGATATTCTACCGTTGTTTCAATCCCTCTGTGTCGACATCCAGCTAATAAAGGCGCCTCCGGACATACCCCCTCGCTCTGTGGTCAGTCCTTTAGTCGTGAATCTGTCTAAATTGTGTGCCGTTTCCATTGCTATTGCTGCATTATATCTGGTTGATTTCTCCTTTGTCTCCCATGGGTNCTGTCTAAATTGTGTGCCGTTTCCATTGCTATTGCTGCATTATATCTGGTTGATTTCTCCTTTGTCTCCCATGGGTCTTAGTTTCTTCATTGCTGAATCGTCATATTTATTAGCATCAGTACATCAGAGTGGGGCGGCAAGGCAAGCCTACTCATCAGTTGCCTGCTGATAAATCCTTATAATGTTTTCTACGACTTTCTTTCCAGTAGTTATCCCCAAGCTGTGTAGTGGGACCTACTGCAATGTTTATATAACGATTTTACTCATTGTCAAATCAGGGAAGTAAGTCCGCTCCTACTTTTGGGTTTCTATAGCGGTTTTATACTCTCGATTCCAGGGGTAGGGTACTTTACGAACAATTATCTGTTTCCTCTTCCAGAGAATTCATCGGTAACAACACATCATAGTCGACTACTCTACTGACAGCTTCCTGCACAATTTATCCCAAATATCTTGTTGTCTCTTTATGATATATTTCTTAAATTAATTTCTTGTTCCAATTGATACCAATTTTTGGCTACGTCATGTTTCAAAATGCTGTATCTATTCATTATTGTTATCTATTTCTGTTACCTCCTCTTATACTGAGGGATTTCTTACATTTGAACGCAAATCATACCTAACACTAGGTTCACCTACATTTTCTCGAATTTTCTCTTTGTAATACCGCGACGGTTCCCAAACGTCGTTAATTTCAACAGCATCGTTATTCTCATTATCCTCGAATGTTCTGCAGTCCGTAGAGTATTCAACATGATTTACTCTACCTCACCTATTTCTGCTATCTCTGTTATATCTGCTAAAATCGGGCGTGACTTTGAACCTACATTTACTACAATATTTTCTTCACTTGACACATTATTGTTATTTTCATCGTCAGAAAAATGTTTATAGATTCTACTTCATCAATAATTTTAAGGGGCCGTTCCTTACGTATCTCGTCTTTCTTACCAAGACACGATCTCTCATGCTCTGTAGAATTCTATGACAACTTTAACCTATCGCTGTGCACAACTACTTTTCTCTTATCTAATAAAATTTCAAATGTGACTGAGATCAATTTTCTGAAAACTTTATAAGTTACAGACCAGAACTTGTGAGATTTAGACCCTTTGCCTTTCTTTACACTTGGTGTGAGCAAATATACGCAATCACCTGCCTCAGTATTTGGTGACTTAAATTTCCTATCCTAATATTTCTTTTTTTTTTTTCTCAAATGCTATCTAATTTATTTATTTCGCTTTTTCATGTGCAAATTTTAATTTCTTGCTTAGAATATCGACATGTTCTTTGGGAGTGATGCCTCCTTCTAACGCAGCAATTTTAAAACTTAATTCACCTAAAGCGGTTAACCTAATTTCTTTCCCATACAGCACATAATGAGGGCTATTAGGCCTACCCGTCATGGAATGAGGGACTGTTCGATACGCATGCACCGCATATGGAAAATATTACTTCAAATTACTACAATATTCATCGACATAATAAGAGATCATGTACTTGGCTGGAGTGTACCTACGAAAAGCCTCAACCTTTGAATGAAGAAATCAGTCACCGAGCATTCAAGACTGCGAATCAAGCTCTGTGCAATGTCAAGGGTATCCCAGGGGCTGTAGAGGCCTTGACAGGAAAGCTTTGTCGTGAAGAAGAAAAATATATGGCCAAGGGTTCTGGTTGTACGCTTGCTATCATAGACTGTCTTGAGCTACGTGTAAGAAGATTATATTCTCTACAAGATAAGTAAGCACGCCGATGTAAAGACACTATGTGAATGGTGTGGAAAATTTAAGGATTCTGTTTTTTATGCTTGTAATCTGAAGTACGTAACTATTTATATATGATTTAAAGACGTCTAATACACTGATGTCCGAATGGTGTTGTCTGTAATTTCTCAATTTTCAACAATTTGCGTATCTACAACATCATTCTAGACACAAAATTACTCCCGTGATCTGTTAGTAAGTTCTGCGGGCAACTGTGCTTCAAAATAATTTGTTGTTTAAAGTATTTGGCTACGGTTTCTGCGGTCTGATCAGGAATCGGCACTGCTTCGCAATATCTAATGAAGTAATCTATAAATTTCAAAACATGTGTTTATTTCCACTCACTCTGTGATAAGGGATATCTAAAGACACTAACTGAAGAGGGGTCGTTGCTTGCGGCAGAGAACTTAATGGTGCTTTTGTCGTCTTACTGTATTTTCTCCTGATACATTCATAGCAAATTTACAAAGTATTTCTCTATATTCTTATCTGATGTTGGCCACTTTTATTACGATTTCAGGAGGTTCTGCGTTATTTTCACTCCTTAGTGAGCAGAAAATGGAGTGACATGGTTTTGACTAATATTACTCTCTGTACCAGTAATTTTGGAACTACTAATACATTTTTATCTCCCTCTATTTTACATAGGATGCCTTCAATGTGAGTACAGAAATCTCCTTCATCTAAGTTGAGAAGTATGTTTTGGCATGTTTCATCTTAATCTTCTTCCTCCTTAATATATTCACTAGTTAAGTCTGCTGTCTCTATTGAATTTACCATTCCAGACAAACAGTCTGCATTTGCATTCTTCTTACCCGGTTTGTTGACGACTTCAAAATCAAATTCAGACAATCAAAGCATCTATCTGGTTAACCATGAATTCGGTTCTTTAAAATTCAATAGCCATTCCAATGCAGCATGATCAGTGACAACAGTGAACTTACGTCCATAAAAATAGGATGGAAATNTCTGCGTTATTTTCACTCCTTAGTGAGCAGAAAATGGAGTGACATGGTTTTGACTAATATTACTCTCTGTACCAGTGATTTTGGAACTACTAATACATTTTTATCTCCCTCTATTTTACATAGGATGCCTTCACTGTGAGTACAGAAATCTCCTTCATCTAAGTTGAGAAGTATGTTTTGGCATGTTTCATCTTAATCTTCTTCCTCCTTAATATATTCACTAGTTAAGTCTGCTGTCTCTATTGAATTTACCATTCCAGACAAACAGTCTGCATTTGCATTCTTCTTACCCGGTTTNTTAATATATTCACTAGTTAAGTCTGCTGTCTCTATTGAATTTACCATTCCAGACAAACAGTCTGCATTTGCATTCTTCTTACCCGGTTTGTTGACGACTTCAAAATCAAATTCAGACAATCAAAGCATCTATCTGGTTAACCATGAATTCGGTTCTTTAAAATTCAATAGCCATTCCAATGCAGCATGATCAGTGACAACAGTGAACTTACGTCCATAAAAATAGGATGGAAATNAAAATTCAATAGCCATTCCAATGCAGCATGATCAGTGACAACAGTGAACTTACGTCCATAAAAATAGGATGGAAATGGTTTTTTGTGGCGAAAACTAAGACACATAATTATTTTTCTGTTGTAATATAATTTATTACAGCTGAATTTAACTGTCTGATAGCATAGGTAATTGGTTTCTCTTGCCCATTCCTCATTTGAGACAGGACAGCTTCTACAACATAATTACTGGCGTCGGTACTCACAATGAATGGTTGTGTAAAATCTGGATACTTAAGTATTGGATAAGAAATAANGCATAATTACTGGCGTCGGTACTCACAATGAATGGTTGTGTAAAATCTGGATACTTAAGTATTGGATAAGAAATAAGATTTTCTTTTAAAATTTGGAAATCTTTTTTTTGTTTTGTTTCCCATTTAAATGATTCATCTTTCTTTGTCAACCTTGTTAACAGTCGTGCTATTTCAGCGAAATTTGGCACGAACTTCCTATAATACTGAAATACTGAACGAACTTCAGATACATTTTTGGGTCTCGAGAGTTCTTTAGCTTCTTGTAAATTCTTTGCATTTGGTTCTACACCTTTTCATATTACAACATGCCCTAGGTATTCTACACTGTCTTGTAGAAATTAACATTTATTATGCTGAACTCACAAGTTTGCCTTTCTCAATCTTTTCACAACTTTACCCATGCGTTCCGCATGTTATTTCACAGTGCTACTGCACATATAATATCATCAAGGTAAATCAAAAATTGATCACCTAACAACACAGTTAAGACATAGTTTTTTTATCAATCTCTCAAATGTGGCTGGGGCATTACACAATTCGAATGGAAGTCTTTTGAACTCATATTCACCCACGAATGTGGCAAAACTCGTTTTCTCTCTATCACACTCCTCTAACTCAATTTGGAAATAACTACTTGCTAAAACCAAAGTTGAGAATTACTTAGACCCATGCAAAGATTCCAATATTTCAGTGGCAATAGGAATCAGGCAAGGGTCCTGATTTGTAACCCGGCTGAGTAGGCGGAAAACTATACCAAATCTCATTTTAAATTATCCGTATTTGTTTCTCTGTTTCACAATAACTACGGGAAACTGCCAAGTTGATTAAATTTGTGAATTATTGCCCTTATCAAGCGTGTATTTTATTTGCTCTGCAATTACTGGTTTTAAGGCATCTGGCACTCTGTAAGTATTTTTCTTTATTGGTCTGGCCTCACCATTATAATTTCTATACTTTAGTAAATTCGTGCAGCCGAAATTCGAACTATCTTCCATTTCAAATTTATAAGCAAATTTCATTAGTACTAGGAACATGACATCCAAATAACTCTTACACAAACGTTTCAATTTATTTAGAATAATTCTCTCTACCTCTATAAGTTCCTCTTTTGGCAATACATCACCCTTTTTGCTCACTGAAAAACATATATCTGAAATATGGCTATTATTGCTCTGACTACCTTGAGTCACTTGATAATTCTTAAATTCACGTGAAAAATTTGAATTCGGTACCGTTTCTACGTTTTTGCGCTTCTCTTCAAACTCAATGTCTTTATTTCTAGAGATTTGTAAATGTCTACGACTGAAAATTTCTTTGACAGGACACGGGGTTTTCTCTTGGAATCGAAACTACCTTTGCTCGGTATTCACGACCTCGGCGGCTTTGATTGACACAGCAACACATTTTTCCCTGTTCCGTGACCACGCCTACACACACACACACTTATTCTACGAAAACTACAACCTGAAGGAATTTTAGTTACTTCGGGGCATTGAAGTGAACACTTTTCATCAATTGTTCCAGGGACATCTGCAAGGATTTTCTCCCGTAGTTATGTTTGTGGCGTTTCTAACACTTTATGTTCCGATCCAATATAATCTCTCTCGGATATTCGGGGTACGCTTCTGCTATTCGCGTGTAGTACTCCAGCCACTTCTCTAACAAGTGTGGCAAATCCTATTACCGTACCCTGTGGCACAACGGGCGTCTCATTTGTAATATTCACAATTTTGTCCCGGCCCATACTGAATGTTTTAATGCTCTACGACGAGGTTGAACCAAATCCTCGAATTCTCGATCGACCCTGTCAGCAGTCCTATTGACATGCCCGCCTACTGTACATGCCACTCCTACATCTTCTACGCGCCTAGGACACTATGTCCTCTTGCCCCCTTTGATGTTATCGCGATGAGAAACGAAACACTGGGATGCATCCCTTTGACCAGTAAAAAAGGAGATATCTTCACTCTGGTCACTCACACTCCTGAATGCCTTATTTTCAACTACACAAGTACCCTGATGGTCGTTCACCCTGTCTACAAGATTCGACTCACTAAATCTATTATATGTCCCTGTAANGATGGTCGTTCACCCTGTCTACAAGATTCGACTCACTAAATCTATTATATGTCCCTGTAAAATCATGAGCCATACTGCTCCCTTCAAAATACACCTCGTTCTCTCTGAGGCTCTTACAAGTATGAACTAAGTTACACACTGCTCTTGCCACGCAAATGCCCGGTACATTCGTCAATGCCGGTTCGATAAGAAGCAATTTCGAGTCAGTATCCGAACTCGCGACACGCATGGCAACTTCTGTTACTATCTCTGACTTTGGTGGCAGAACCGTATTTTGTTTCAATTTTACTTCACAATACTGATCACTATCTATAACCTCGGATCCAGGTTCAGAGTTAGCCAGGCTCCCGACTGGTTTTCACTCGTCTTCACAAATCACATGATTCAAACATTATTGTGTCTTTTAAATATAATGTTTGTCCTCTTAGATAGATTCTGGCATCATAAAATTTGAGAAAATCTGTTCCAAGTATTCCCTCGAAAGGAAGCCCTGTGTGCGTACTAGGAACCAATATGGGTAACACTGACCATTTACCCACAACTCAATATATTGGGTACTTGCGATATGGAGAGAACCTCCAGTGATGCCTTTCGCTCCTAAATGGGATGCATCGACTATGCTTTGCTGATGCTAGGTCTCACAAGAGACACATTGGGTCCTGTGTCAATTAGGAACGAGTGAGACTAGCTCTCGACAAGAACAGATATAATTGTCTCATGACCCCCTATAACAGTAACTACTGCCCTTGGTGCCCGGGGCTGACGCCCGGCCTTTCGCGTTTTGTACCATTATTCACAGTCCCATTAGATTCATTGTTGTCGTGACCTGGGTTCCTATGTCCATGGATTTGTCGGGGGTTTTCTAAACTTAGGCATTCCCTACTAACATGTCCAAATATTCCGCAACGGAAACACTTGATGTTATTATTAAGTTCTTGCCTGTAATTCATGTTCTTGGGAGAAACACCTACTCCCGATTGACTCTTTCTGTTACTGCTTTCAATCGAACCACAGTAACATTAGTTATAACCCCTGCCATAGCCTTTTGCTCATGGAAGTATTTCGCCACATTTTTCATTACCCTGTGCAACATTTGTTTGTTGCGAGACTATATAATACATTTTCTTTCTCCTACTCGTATCATAAAATTGGTTTTTGCGTTTCTGATGCGCCTCTGTGATCTCTAAAGCTAAAGTTATTATCCCGGCTTCGTCCACGGTTTGCGGTAATTTATATATAAATTGTAAACCTACGTTACCTTGTAACCCGTCTGTAAAAACTGCTAATAGCTTTTTCTCTGCCTCCTAATTTAAAATTTATTGTTTTTCTGGATCATCTAACTGCGGAATAGTTTTCTCACACAACTTACGACATCTATCAGCGAAAGCTTACACATTCTCGCCTTTTTTTTTTTTTTTTTTTTGCTTTACTTTGTGCTATATGTAATAATAAAACTTCAATGGCTGATTTTCTTCAAATATTTCAGTCAATTCTCCCTTCAAAATTTCATATGTTACGTCACCTCTCAAGCAGGGACAGGTGATGACAAATCACGATGCTATACCTTTTAGTCTCATCTTAGTTAATATTATATTGTCTTTATCTGAAAGGTTAACGTTATTTGTGCAGGTACTTGACCTGGTGCCTGTGCTGGCACTGGGTGGGGGAGATGGATGACTAACTGAATGTCTTTAATCGTCCATCTTTGACTAGAGTCNGTGCCTGTGCTGGCACTGGGTGGGGGAGATGGATGACTAACTGAATGTCTTTAATCGTCCATCTTTGACTAGAGTCGTACAGCTGCCTTACAATGAAATTACTCAGTTTCGAAAAAGGTATCCATGTCTTACGATCGTGAGTCCGTTTTTTTGGAATATCATAATGCGAAATACTATGTGCAGGGATATTTTCATGTATTGAATCTAGTTTCTCTTTCTTTGAAATAGTAATGGGGCCGGAACGCGAAGGAACAACTACAGCTTTGTTTTTCATTTCGCTTTTCGCATCTAGAGGTCACGCTCTGTGAAGTTGAAGGCTCTGTATTTGAAATTAAATCAAGTTTTTCAATTTAAAATTCCCGTTNCTAGAGGTCACGCTCTGTGAAGTTGAAGGCTCTGTATTTGAAATTAAATCAAGTTTTTCAATTTAAAATTCCCGTTAAACACGATCCCTAGGCATAAATCGCCTCACTATACGAATCTCAATTTCCAAAACTTCTTGTCCAGCTGAATTCTTCTATTCATAAATTTTATGGACTAGCATTGGAAAATATCGCTTCGGTTTCCCTTTGAAAACTGTTTCCAATCCTGAACCTGTTTCTAACGCTTTCAGTTTCTCACGAAATGGTTCTTCTTGTGACAAGTCAAAAGACGTGTGTTTCTGAAAGAATTTCTGTTTTAAGCTGTAAGAATAATCTTCCAATCCCTTCAATGCTTCAGTACTACTCGTTAAAACATTTTCTATAGACAACACTGTGAAATCTATAACTTTCCCTTCTTACTTAGATAAGAAGCGTCTCAGCATAACACCCTAATGATTTTACAAAGTGCAGCAAAGAAGCGGGGCAGAATCCAAATAATTCTTACAATATTCAACTATAACCCAAGTGTGTGGAGCTATGTCGTCAAGATCAAACTGACACTCAACACTACATGCTACTCGATTGTTCATAGGTCCATGAATGTATGAGACTTCAAACCAATATGTTCTTTTATAATAAACATGTTCGTTGTAATCCTGATAATCTCCTTTCCCTCTATAAATTGTGTTCTCATTGGTCAACTGAAATGCGAGCAGCCCTAAATGTTTCAGGACAAGATAAGAATTGCCACTCGGTAACGTTACTNCTCATTGGTCAACTGAAATGCGAGCAGCCCTAAATGTTTCAGGACAAGATAAGAATTGCCACTCGGTAACGTTACTCAACTCAATCATAACTTCATGATTTGCGTTCATAACAAAACTTGTCTTCACGCAAACTAAAATTAATTCAATAATAAATTCAGTATAAGAACATATTGAGAAAATCTTGATCCAATATTAAAAACCAATCACCTATCACCTTTAACCTATAATGCTTCGGAGTAGGTTACTGTCAGAACCATCTGGAGCAACATCCCACCGCTGCCACCAGTTTGTGGAGCTCGAGCGGTTAGGCAGGTCACAAACAACCAATGGGAAAAAAATAAATAAGTTTCGAGCATTTACTAAGTAATAAGCAAGCAAGCAATATAATATAACACTGAGTTACTCACTGTGACTACTCTGCGAGTCAGAGAAAGCGGACTTGGCTAGCAAAATAAAATAAACCAAGTAAAACAATTTCATTATTGTTGACTCGCAATGATAAAGGAGGTGGCGTTCCAGGCGTTGTCCAGCGGAGTCGTCCCAGGTAGGCGAAGTGAACTCTCTGGCAAAGCTCAGCGAATAGGGCGTCTCCCAGCTTGGCGAGTGATATTATAGTAACTTGTCTGGGGTGGGGGAAGTCTCCCATCAGGATGGAAGCAGGGTGTCGGCAGGGAGTTGGTCATCCGCCACGTTGGAAAAAGAACGAACGAACTCTGCAAGGTGTCAAGTCCGCACCTTCACATCACTGTGCTAGTGATACGGGAGTCATGCGAGGAGAATAATTAAGAAAAACAGGACGTGACTTGCCTGTCAGAAAGTGGCTGTATCACACTCGTGTGTTGTATTGTTCATGATATGTCGTATCGTAACGTTTTAAGGTTTCCGTCAGGGTAAATACAGAGTGTGATATTTCGTGAAACTGTGGGCAGGCAGGGCCCATGGCACTACTCTGTCTTCTACCAAACGACCAAAGAATATGCAATTTAATCTGCTTCCTACTTCGCCACCACCGCTCGAGAAGTAGGCGACATCTGTTATGTCACCTCTTTTTAAGATCAGTATGGAGATCATGAGAGATTTAAGATATAAAACAGAAATAGAGAAAAAGAAATCAGTTAAAGAAAACTACAAAATAAAGTTAAGACTTAAAATAAAGAGTTATTTATTAANGAAATAGAGAAAAAGAAATCAGTTAAAGAAAACTACAAAATAAAGTTAAGACTTAAAATAAAGAGTTATTTATTAATTCATAGAGGCCTCTTTTCAAAATGAATAAGGGCGAAGAGAAAGTTTGAGAAAGACAATAGTGTAAGGAAAGGGACATACCCAACTTCGAACTCGCGTCCGCTCGCTTACTACATAGCGAAAGAGGAAGATGTCTAGGCCACTGGTAGCCCGCCGATTGCAATCTTCCCTTAGTTCGGAGCCCTGTCCACAATTTTCGCCGCACTCCTTTTGCCGTTTCGCCTTTCGATTGTGATTGGTTCTGACGTGATTGGTGGGGTTTAGCTTCAGATTGTTGATAATCATTCGTCACTTTGAATAGTCAGCTGGACCCACATATTAGTCCTTCGCCAGTGGATTATTCATTCAACATTTAATCTCTACAGAGTGCTGCCCTCTTTTCGGACATGCACATGTGCCTTTCATTTTCTAAAAATTGCGTAACGAAGAGAATTAAGTGCAAGACATCGCCAACGCATGCGCAGTCATTGTCGGTCGCTGTGCGTCGTCAACACCACGCAACTTGATTGGCCCTTGTTTTCTGTCCCCGAAACACTGTCGCTTCGCCACGGTATTGTGGGGGTGCGAGCGCCCTTTCAGAGTTGTAATTTTCTCGTCCCTTTATAGCGAGAAGACAAAGTGCCTCTTATCTCGCCGCAAAGGCGAATTGGCCCTTTTTGTTGTTGGACAAAGAGAAGGGAAGGGGAAGAGACCAAATTACTTTCATTCTGTACCCCAGAATATAACAGTAGGCTGGGTGGTTTAGCTCTCATTCGGCCACTTTTTACTTTTACAGGAGCGACCACTGTAGACTACTAGTTGCGAAAAGAATTTGTTTGTTAGTCATTACTGCACATCCGGATTTTAACGAGAAGAGTTCTCTGCAGACTAGTCTTTAAGGCTCCCTCTTACGTGGCGCTTGAAGAGTATTGTAGAGTGTTTTAAATTCACGTTTTTCAACGAAACTATTAAACGTGCGTCTAATGTGCTGATCTACGAATACACTACACACTTTAGACAAAGGCTAATAAGTGCTTTCAATACTCACATACATAAGAAACACCATTTCGTAGAACTCCAAAATTGTTAAACACTGTATATTCAAAGCGCTGTATNATAATTTTTTTGTTAGTCATTACTGCACATCCTGATTTTAACGAGAAGAGTTCTCTGCAGACTAGTCTTTAAGGCTCCCTCTTACATGGCGCTTGAAGAGTATTGTAGAGTGTTTTAAATTCACGTTTTTCAACGAAACTATTAAACGTGCGTCTAATGTGCTGATCTACGAATACACTACACACTTTAGACAAAGGCTAATGAGTGCTTTTAATACTCACATACATAAGAAACACCATTTCGTAGAACTCCAAAATTGTTAAACACTGTATATTCAAAGCGCTGTATCTCAAAATATACGCATCAGATACAAACAAAACTACTCAGAGAACCTGCAGTTAATCTTCCTACAGACTTTCCACTAATAAAATAATAGGGTCACAGACGATTGTCCCGTAGGTACATGCAGTCCGACGAGAACACTGCATGCGTGTTCAGAGCCGTTAGCACTTGATACACTTGGCAGTATCGACCTTATCGCTCCCACGCTTCTCGGTCTCAAACGCGGAAAAAGCTCTAGGTAGGCGGGAGCCTCAATATCCTACCACGGAGTAGATAAGTAAACAGAGACGAAATGGCATGGCGGTACTTTTGATGTGGGCTTACCCATTAGGTGAGTGGCTGCGCGCGGTTCTGGAACGGGGCTTGTGTCTGAGTGTTTACTATGTTATAAAAAAAAAGTTCCCAAATAGCTATGTTGCAGGGTGGGGAGTGGGCTACCAGGCGGTGATTGGCGAACAGTGTTCAGGCATTTTTCTGTCGTGTGTGGCTGGAGTTCGCTGAATAAGCCACTATTTCACCTCTGTATTCTTATTTACTCTGTATTTCTACTGTGGCGTCAAGTATCTGATGAGCAGCTGATATACAGGTCGCACGGTGGTTCATAAGTTTAAGTTATACTTCAACTATACATACACTACAGTTTCTTCTTCAGTTGGGTCAAAGCGCTACTCACAAACCCTGGATGTTATTGAGTAAACAGCAACATTGCAAGAGAACAAGGATCTAATCCTGTTATACTTGGCCTAGTATTCTAAAGGACGAATCGTTGGGGGGACAGACAATAAATATTAAGCTGAGACTTGAGGATGTGGACTGTGGTGTATTGCTTAAAAAGCATTGAACCCACGAATTTTCCAAGTATGTAGCGATTACACTATGTGAGAAATGCTTATAGCAGCATATAACAGCTGAGATCTTCAGTGGCGATGGGAGTGAAGTGAGGTGCAGATGTAGCATTGACGGAATGTAAAGGTGGAGGAAAATTGGAGTACCCCGAGGAAACCTACAAGTAATCTGGACGTCGTGGCCGTTTGCCAAAACTAATAGGAAATTGTATAAAACATGATAGAGCCAATCAGACACATTGCACATTTTGCACCAACACAAACCAATCAGATTTTATAAAAATATCCTGAGTAGATAGATTATGCCGATCAGAGGACAGGGGCTGGGGGTTGTAGCTCCATGGCTTGGCCACCATATTGAATCCGCAATCTTGGAAGATGACACAGCCACCATCTTGGATGACATCACAGCCACCAACTTATTTCGATCCACTATATTGTTTCTGCCTGCCACCTTGATCCCGTCCGCCATCATGTTTCTGCCATCGACCATCTTTTTGACCATCTTGTTTCCACTTGTCTTTTGTTTACATCGGCTGTTGCTAGAGGGCATACTAGTCCTTCGACCACCATATTTGCTTATAGTGTTGGCAACTAGAATGCACTGTTGTCGCTCTCACTCGGTTGCCATGTTGATTCTAAAGGCTTTTTACTTAATTTTTGCAGAAATTAAAATCTCGTCTGGAGAAGGGAGGGATCGAACTTCGGAACCTTGGGCTACGACTCGACTCGACTATTGGGAAATGTGTTGGAACAAGGGTTTAAAAGAAGTAATATTTTGTGTAGAGGACGAATAAATATTTTGTCGTTATTGTTCTAATGCATAGAANAGCATGCAGATGCCTTAGACCACTCGACTATTGGGAAATGTGTTAGGACAAGGGTTTAAAAGAAGTAATATTTTGTGTAGAGGACGAATAAATATTTTGTCGTTATTGTTCTAATGCATAGAAAATTTTTCTTTATAAATTTTTGTGTTATCCGAGACATTTAAACCAGCAAAAATAAGTTTTTTTCTTCATATACTCATAGACATACAATAAGAATTTTCTCATATAGTCATAATTCATTTTTAAGTATTTTAAGTTTTTTTTATATATATATTTTGAGAAGGTGTACCATAAAATAAAACCAATTTTTTTATTTAATTTTGTATTAATTTAGGTTATTGAAGTTGAGTTTGCTAGCATGCATGGACATGCAGGGCCGCTAGCGTTGTCAAAATTTAAAATAAAATATCTGCGCTTTGTTATGAATGAGTTTTTAAGTCATTCATACGTGAAAGTGGTTATAGGGCGTAGCTCAATAATGGTTCATGTTTCGGGAGAGCACATCAGTACAAGATGGAGTTTATTAAACATATAAGGATTATACAATAACTATTTAAATGACTATTGATCGGGGGAGCTTAAATTGAATACCAATATGCTTATTAATTATGTTAAGATTTAATACCTCATGCCATTACTGACANTCTTCATATACTCATAGACATACAATAAAAATTTTCTCATATAGTCATAATTCATTTTTAAGTATTTTAAGTTTTTTTTATATATATTTTGAGAAGGTGTACCATAAAATAAAACCAATTTTTTAATTTAATTTTGTATTAATTTAGGTTATTGAAGTTGAGTTTGCTAGCATGCATGGACATGCAGGGCCGCTAGCGTTGTCAAAATTTAAAATAAAATATCTGCGCTTTGTTATGAATGAGTTTTTTAGTCATTCATACGTGAAAGTGGTTATAGGGCGTAGCTCAATAATGGTTCATGTTTCGGGAGAGCACATCAGTACAAGATGGAGTTTATTAAACATATAAGGATTATACAATAACTATTTAAATGACTATTAATCGGGGGAGCTTAAATTGAATACCAATATGCTTATTAATTATGTTAAGATTTAATACCTCATGCCATTACTGACNAATCGGGGGAGCTTAAATTGAATACCAATATGCTTATTAATTATGTTAAGATTTAATACCTCATGCCATTACTGACACAATCTAATTGGAAAGTCCCCACCTTGTTCATGTTGCCGGAGACTAATTCTAGGAGGCGGTTAGCGATGGCCGGACACACGCACCTTCCGTGGTGGCTCTCTGGTCGGGTCGACGACAAAAGACGCCGCTCCCGGTGTTATGCTGGCCTATATCGGTTGCGTTGTTTAATATTTCGGCCTGGTTTACTGGCCGGTGGAGGGGATTTCTGCAACTGTCTTTCACAAGGTGCTGTTGCAATCATGCTCGTACCCTGGTTTAATGTTTGAAGGTGTGATCAGGCAGGCCGTTCAGCTAAGGCTTCATTACATCGTAACAACTTGCATGGCAAGGGCTGTGTTAGCATTTACACAGGCCGGCACCTCCACAGTGTCAGGTAACTTGAGTCTGCATGAACATGTGCTTCCACATCGTTTTCACAATCTACATGGTGTCAGATAGCATAAGTCAACATGGGTGTGAATAGCTGTGTTAGTATTTTCACTGTCCTGCACCTGCACTGTGTCAGGTAACTGGAGTCTGCACACACACACATGCTTCCAGGTCGTTTTCACAATCTATATGGTTTCAGATAGCGTAAGTCAACATGGGTGGGAAAAGCTTTGCTAGTTCTTTCACAGGTCTGCACCTGCACAGTGCCAGGTAACTGCACACATGCAATTTTACTTGCTTNTTAGTTCTTTCACAGGTCTGCACCTGCACAGTGCCAGGTAACTGCACACATGCAATTTTACTTGCTTCCATGTAATTGATAAAAATCTGCATGGTGTAAGGTAGCCTAAGTCAGCATGCATGTGGGAAGAGCTGGGAAGAGCTGTGTTAGCATTTTCACAAGTCTGCACCTGCACAGAGCTAGCTTTCTCCAACCCAATATTGTGTATAAGGACAGGCAAGTGCAGCAATAAAATGATTGCAAAGTAAGGTAAACAGACATTAATTTAAAAACAATGCATCTATGTAAGTACAGGTATCTTATATTTTTAAAATATTGGTAAGTACTATTTGAGAATGTCCTTTTCGACCCAGGAGTCGTCACATTTCGAGCGTTCGAGCCATCTTACGTAAAAGCATCCATTATGCCATTTCAGTACCTTTTCCACCAAATAAACATTGGGAAATTTCATAGGCTGGATCTCCTCAATGTAAAAGCATCCGACGATGGGTTCGCCACGTACGTNAAATAAACATTGGGAAATTTCATAGGCTGGATCTCCTCAATGTAAAAGCATCCGACGATGGGTTCGCCACGTACGTGATCGAGATAATAAATGCATGGGTACCAATGCCATATGCGAACTACCTTGTACAATTCTGCCGACCTGTTGTGACTATTGACCTTGTGGAAAATGCTACGCCGTTTGGAGATGTGCACCAGGTCACCGATCTTGGCTCTAGGCTTGCGAAGGCCCCTCTTCGTCGGAATAGCATAAACAGACCGTAGCAGGGAGTCGTTCTGGACATCTTCGGTCTTCATGTGAGTGGTATAATGAATGGTAGAGTTATACTCTCGAACGAGTTTCGGCAGTAGTTCAAGCCACTTGTAGTTTCCATTTGCTGTGAAATGTCTCTGCAATTTGGCTTTAAGAGTCCGGTGTAAACGCTTGACTATGGTAGCCTTGAGTTCAGAGTATGCGGAATAATGATTTATGCCCTACCTTTTCATCAGTTCATNAAACGCTTGACTATGGTAGCCTTGAGTTCAGAGTATGCGGAATAATGATTTATGCCCTACCTTTTCATCAGTTCATGGAAACTAGCATTAAAATATTCTTTAACATCGTCGGTGTGGAGATTTAAAGGTATGCGTCCTTTGCTCAACACATCCGTAATGGCCTTGGCGATGCCATGTGCTTTCTTCAACTTGAGCGGTCTGACCCAGGCATACATGGAAAATGTGTCTATTATGGTCATAATGTAGTGGTGGCCTTTGTTCGGACAAGCAAAATCTTGCATTTCGATCAGGTTGGATTGGAAAGTATCGTCCAGCCCTTTCATGGCGTACTTTCTCCGGGGATAATTATTTCTGTCCGACCTGTGCAATTCCCCATAAATGACATATTTCGTCATCTCACGACGTAGCCATCTTCGACGAGTTCACACATTGGTGTGTGACTGGTTGCCTGCACACTGCGAAGCGACCAGTAACCGTAGTCTATCGGCCAGAAGATAAGAAGAGAAAAAAGAAGCTATGGGTATAAGTATATCCATCCAATATAAGCATTTAATGTTGTATGTATGGAAAATTTTGGTTGATGCAGCCACTACTGACAGCATGCATGAAAGGGTCCTGACACTGCTACAGATGTCATCATGAGAGTGATTGTGCACTACCAGCAAATTTNTGACAGCATGCATGAAAGGGTCCTGACACTGCTACAGATGTCATCATGAGAGTGATTGTGCACTACCAGCAAATTTTACTATAGATGGCTGCAACTAGTATTTAACTTCAGCAATTTCACTTGTGCACTTCTGCACGGGGATTTGGGGCTGCGAATTATGTTTGGGCCTCCGACTATAATTTAAAGCCAAATCCTGGGGGTTCCAATCCACATCCTTTACTGGGGTTGTGGGGTTAAATATTTTTTGGTTGTGACATATTTGCCCATTGTAACCATAAGAGGCTGTATTGTTCTTACCCATCCTATCTATCTACTTGCTATCTTAATTTTCTTTCTCTTTAAATACAATTATTTCGTTCACGTTCTTTCGGCTGTTTTCTTAATTCTTGTTCTTTATTTTGTCCAAGGTGTTCTTTTGTCCTAAGTTGTTATAATTTTCGGCGTTGTAACCCGCCTATACAGCTCATTATTGCAGCGCCATAGAGATTTAAAATATATTTTTTGATCTCTATATTACTGTAAGAGTGTACTGTATTGCTCCGTTCCCAGCCGGAGACCCGTGCACATGGTTGCTTTAGCAGCCATCATCCAAGATGACGGCCGAACCACAGAACCACAGCCTCCAGCCCTTGTCCTCGGATCGGCATAATCTATCTATTATCCGGAGTCCGGACACTCTTCTCACTTCTGTATAGTCGAATATTTTGTGCTGTTTGTATGTGACAAAATATTTTTGACATTTTTGTTGATTAATGCAGTAGTCGTTCAAGGATGTTATCTCCAAGATGTTAGTGCGCCTTTAAAAAGCCTGAATCGGAGCACCCTCGCTTTAGCGAAAATGCGGACGTGCTTTATCGTGATAACCTTTATTACGCTCCCATTGTTCGCACACGTCGTCTTTCATCGCTTTGCTTATCCTCTTTGTCTCCCGTCTGACAGCATTCTTTTATACACCATTTATTAATTCTGATCTTTAGTACTCGTGTTTATGGGTGAAAGATGACGTAATGAAGTCAATAAAAGAGAAAAATAGTATGGGAATATATGACTGTGGGATAACAGGCCTCTCAGGCCAGACCATGTATTGATGCATAACACACGATTACAGCAACTTGACTATATGTACTNTGGGATAACAGGCCTCTCAGGCCAGACCATGTATTGATGCATAACACACGATTACAGCAACTTGACTATATGTACTGAATACATCAGTCGTAGTTAAAAGAAGGCCGTTCAGAGGACGAGAGTGAGTGAAAGAGAAATAAATACATAAGTGAGATAGGCGAATATCGAGGATGTTAGGGAGGGTTAGATAGAAATGAATTTGACTGTATGAAAGGACATAGAGAAGGAGAGAGATCGGCACAAAAATAAATATAGAGAGAGGTAGATAGAGGCAGAAAGGAAAAGAGAGATAGAGAAAGAGGGTAAGAAAAATAAAAAAGAGTGATAAAGTTGGGTAATGAAGAACGGGAAAAGAAATATTGGTATAAATAGGAGTAATAACAAGATGAAGTTGCAGAATGATTGCTACAAAGAGGGAAAAANGGGAAAAGAAATATTGGTATAAATAGGAGTAATAACAAGATGAAGTTGCAGAATGATTGCTACAAAGAGGGAAAAAAATGGCAGATAGAAGGAGAGAGTGTACAGGTATAAATGAAAGATTCAACTACCGTTAATCATTTACATTAATNAAAAAATGGCAGATAGAAGGAGAGAGTGTACAGGTATAAATGAAAGATTCAACTACCGTTAATCATTTACATTAATTCATATAGTTTTATTTTGTACACTATAGAGTATAACTCTTAAATCAGAGTACATACATTGAATAGGTGTTTTCACCTGTTTGATATGTAGAAACATTTCTGTCATTGCATAACTGGAAATAATTACGTCTCCTCTTTGAAGGCCAATATAGCCAACTGAATGGGAAATCCTGCGTATGTGCAATGAACATGCGAAATTTTCTTGGCCCTAATTATGACAGACGTGAAACTAACATGTACATGTATGACGTCTACTTCAGGACTAAATNCGAAATTTTCTTGGCCCTAATTATGACAGACGTGAAACTAACATGTACATGTATGACGTCTACTTCAGGACTAAATTACACAGTACTTAAGAAAAGAAAGGCACTGAGACTGGTTCTGCGCAGCCAGCGAGATCGTTCTACCCCATATTCACTCTACGGTTAAAACTCCGTTCGCCTATCAGAGTCTGATGGTACTCTGCTCGCCAGCAGAAACCCAACCAGTAGGGAATATTTTGCAGCATGCAGTAGCCAATCAGACATAAGGCTCGTCCCAGAGCCTCACTAAGNTGACACAGTACTTAAGAAAGGAAAGGCACGGAGACTGGTTCTGCGCAGCCAGCGAGATCGTTCTACCCCATATTCACTCTACGGTTAAAACTCCGTTCGCCTATCAGAGTCTGATGGTACTCTGCTCGCCAGCAGCAACCCAACCAGTAGGGAATATTTTGCAGCATGCAGTAGCCAATCAGACATAAGGCTCGTCCCAGAGCCTCACTAAGGCAATCACAGGATGGGTTCGCTCACATCAAAGGAACCGCAACGCCATTTCGTCTCTGTGAACTTAAATGTACACTCACTAAATTATAACGCGAATTAATTAGGTCGTTTGATGACAAAATTCATTATTAAATTTCGTAGAAAAGATATCCTTTTACAATGTGTAAGCTATTGGTTGCATTTTCACGTATTCTACTTATTTTCAAGAGCGAATTTTCCCTCAAAGTATAAAAGCGCCTTATAAACTCACGCAGTGTTGACAGATACAATTATATTTATCGAAATGCAACAGTTATTATGAGTATTAGAATAACATTTTATTGGCAATCCACAGTGACAAGACAAATTCCCACTTTACTTGTGTTTTAACCGAAAAAAAAGTACCAAAAATGTTAAGAAATATCTTTNCAATCCACAGTGACAAGACAAATTCCCACTTTACTTGTGTTTTAACCGAAAAAAAAGTACCAAAAATGTTAAGAAATATCGTTTCAGCATACAGATGTGATAAAACACTGGGAAATTTCTATACAAACATAGTCTAGAGTAGGAAAGGTGCGTTACGGAGCGCTTCCAAAAGATAATAAAAATATTCGCCTGTTAGAAAAAATTCTTTTAATGTCCAAATAATGTTGTACCGGGACGAAAAAGCTAAATAAACATTCTCTATACGTGAAAAAAANAAAATTCTTTTAATGTCCAAATAATGTTGTACCGGGACGAAAAAGCTAAATAAACATTCTCTATACGTGAAAAAAACATTGAATTTCAGCGTAAATAAACATGTAATCACTGCAGAATGCGAAACAACGAAAAATTATTCACTCCNAAAAAAACATTGAATTTCAGCGTAAATAAACATGTAATCACTGCAGAATGCGAAACAACGAAAAATTATTCACTCCTAACAAATATAAATAATTACAGTCAAGGCGTGCACACAGAGGAAGCTTTAACAGAACGTCGCAAGAAAGTATTACTGAAATGAGGTCTGTATTGTGTGTTGAATGACTAGGGACCAGGAAAATTCACGGATACAATGGCCTGTACTCTAGAGTCAAAATAAGTCTGCATATTACAGCCTCTGTATTTTTCGTTGGGCCTTTTGCAGATATGGACTAAAACGAGTATTTCTTAGGAACACCTCGTATCTGTTACTGTTCCTAACATATGACTGCATAACTGTTACCAATACCTGTTTTCGTAGTACTTGTTACTAAAGATGCGCTGTANACTGTTCCTAACATATGACTGCATAACTGTTACCAATACCTGTTTTCGTAGTACTTGTTACTAAAGATGCGCTGTATGTCACTTACCTCTGTGTAGTTGGGTATTAAGGAACAGAAATATATGTTTAAGATAAATATTTCTAAACTTTTTCATTACTAAAAAAGATTTTAAATTAAAATATTTGCATTTATAAAACAAGACACCACGCAGATATGTTTGGTAAACGACCAAAAACTCAAATTGAGTTTAAATAAAGTTCGGATGTAATATTCCTGTTCGTAAGTATCGGGATTAGGTAATAAATANACTGTTCCTAACATATGACTGCATAACTGTTACCAATACCTGTTTTCGTAGTACTTGTTACTAAAGATGCGCTGTAGGTCACTTACCTCTGTGTAGTTGGGTATTAAGGAACATAAATATATGTTTAAGATAAATATTTCCAAACTTTTTCATTGCTAAAAAAGATTTTAAATTAAAATATTTGCATTTATAAAACAAGACACCACGCAGATATGTTTGGTAAACGACCAAAACTCAAATTGAGTTTAAATAAAGTTCGGATGTAATATTCCTGTTCGTAAGTATCGGGATTAGGTAATAAATAAATGTGATAGGTATATTTTATGAAGTAAAAGATATCAGAAGGTAAAAACATGTAAGATATTATATAGTAAGTTACGAGTCATAGACTAAATATGAGGCAGACCGATCTCGCTGGCTGCGCACAACCAGTATCCGTGCCCCAACACTGAACTGCTTTTCTGACAACACGACTAGCAAAAACGGGATGGACTAGTATTTAGGTCAGAATACTGTTTTGTAAACAAGTGCTTTGAGATGTTTGTACAATTGCTCTAACCGATATGTAATGCAGTTTAATTAAATTAAAATAAAATAATAGTGTTTCTCAATTGAAAATTAAGATATCAACAAAGAAGTTCATCATTGTCAACCATGTGACTTTGACAAGTGTGTTGATTTGGGGTAGGTCAATGTTGGGTACATGAGCAAAATACGAATAAGCGGTCTGCCTCGTCTTTAGTCTATGGTACGAGTGTCGTGTAACAATTATGATTCATCTTTTACATGATTCTGCTTCACATGATACGAGTATCAGTAATATGTATTTTCCAAATCTAGGAACAAGTACAGCATGTTTATTCCCAATACCTGTTACTTATAACATATTGCCTGTTGCCACACTCAGAAGACATTCTTATTCGGAACTGGTCTCCTCATTATTAGGCAGTCTTTTTTTGTTGTTGGTTTGTGGTCGGTGTACGATTTATGTTGCATGTGAAATGAAATGTGTTCCAATTGCGAATGCAGTTTTACATACAAGATTTTGAAGTCTAGCCTGCCAATAAATAAATTGAATAATACTTTAACCAAATACAAAGGCTAGGAGCACTTGTTTTTAGTTTAAAGATTCTACGACTAGGTGTCCTCCAAAACACATCAGTTCAGGCCCACTTTCGTAATTGGACGATTCTAATCGCCACTTATGTCCGGGAATCATGGACTTTCAGTGTCGCAGTAACTTAACTCTGATGGGCCGTGAGGAAAGAAAATATTTTCTCGCTAAAGCACGTGGCCAGTAACCTAAGGAAATTTGCAAGTGTGCCAGCAGGAAATTAAATTCTATCCTTCTTGTTTTGCTTGGGAGTAATCTCATTCGTGTGAGGTTCTGCATCTGTGATTAATGAACGGCTGATCCTAAAACCACAAAGCACCCAGCACTTAGTTTACTAGCGTAAGATAATCAATCTCAGTACGCAGGAGAATATTTTGTGAGAGATTACAAATAAATTCCTTGCAGAATGTGTTATGACTAGGGACAGAAAACTTTCGCGTTTTAAAGGATATGTATGATAGACTCGACTGCTCTGTGTATTTTCAAGCCTCAGCGCGCTGTCCATTGGCTGTTTCCCTAGTAAAAGTGATCTGGGGTACGCAAAGAAAAATACTTGTTACATCAAAAAATTTATTAAGCACAATACACATACTGTTTATGACCTAATACACGAACATCACCATTCGTACCAACCAACTTTCTAAAAATCCAAATCGCATCTCCCAGCTCAAACTTAAGCCTACTACGAGAATACAATACTGGTGAAGGAGGCATAGCAATGACTCATTATCTGCTTGGATCACTGTAAAAATAAATGTGAAATCACAAAAAAAAAAACGCAGTCACATTTTTTGTTCTAGAAAATATTTAATGCAGGACATTCCATAAACTTCCGTGCCATAAGATATTTTTATGCCGTTAGTACATGCGATATACCTACATATGAAAGTAAGCTTTTTCTGACACAAACGCGTTCCAACCAAAAACATGTTATCATTATTTGCTATGGGTTTTTTTTCCGCTAATTTTAAAATGTTATATTTACTTTGAATTTTTATTTCCGGCAATTTTTGACCTGTATAATTTTTTAACGTCCAGATTTTTGTAGCAAAGATTAAAATTGTAACATTAAAAATAATAATATCCGTGCTTCTCAAACAAAATGGACACAAGTTCCAAGCAGTTGTTAGCGACTATCTAAATCGATTTGAGAATTATACTTCCGAGCAGTCAGAATTTGTGTATACCTAATTTTCAGGTGGCANAGCGACTATCTAAATCGATTTGAGAATTATACTTCCGAGCAGTCAGAATTTGTGTATACCTAATTTTCAGGTGGCAACCAAATGATTGTACTCTGCCAATATTTTGTCAAGCATTATTGCTACAAGGAGAAAGCATCACAATTTAGCGCAGTTACCGATAAATTATGAACAGAGATCCTACCAATAAGCGTTTTAAAAATGCACCAAATTATAAGCTCCACAATACGCAACAAACTGAAGTAGAAGTCCCTTGTTCACTGGATGCCGCCACAGTTAGAACTCATTCTCCTATTTGACCCGATAACAAAGAACGAATCTTCCATAGTGCTGAACGTTTACTATTGGCTCTAAGTATTGAAGGGCGTGTCGGATGACCGGAGGTTCAATGACACACGAGAAACTAACATATTCATACATGTACGCAGATTACCTAAATAATTAATTGTAACGCGAAATGATAGGGTATCTAATATGGAAGAAAATAGAACCACTAGCAGACACTGATGAATGAAAGAAACACACCAAGAAAATAGACACCTGATTTACGCGAAAGAGTTCCACAAAATTCGCGTTATTATTTGGCATCATACTAGAATTTACTGTCCTCTGAATACTCGAGTAGGTCTCTTTAGTTCATTGGCTGCTATCTGGTTGTGAAACTATTCCCCTTCTGACAAGACCACAGATCATTCAGGCCGACAATTCATTGGCGTAAAGTTTTTCCGAGTGTGTCAAATGAAGTACGGTCAGATTACAAACGTAGTGCAAACTTATAGGTGCTTAAAGGTGTTGGCTAAGAACAAATTGGTTTTGTTTTATGTTTGTATCACATATTGTTAAACTTTTATACATATTCAGAGATTACTCTTTCGTTGCAAAAATAATTGA
This sequence comes from Clitarchus hookeri, assembly GCA_002778355.1. NCBI lineage: Eukaryota > Metazoa > Arthropoda > Insecta > Phasmatodea > Phasmatidae > Clitarchus > Clitarchus hookeri. Next base: position 155,817 of record NQII01004093.1, on the reverse strand, counting down.
GCACATAGTTTTCGCATAAAATATGTCAAAATCATAATTTTACTGTTATATAAATGAACGAATAAAGAAAACTAACTTANCATAGTTTTCGCATAAAATATGTCAAAATCATAATTTTACTGTTATATAAATGAACGAATAAAGAAAACTAACTTACGTACAGAAATGAGATAATTCGTACTAAAAGAAGACGCTAAAAGCTGCTCCAATGCGTCAATAAAATCGCACAAGGAAATGTCTTTTCAATTTAAAAAAATTGCTGTCAATAAGAAAATTCTTGAAATTTTTTATTTGTGGCTGTCCCTGTGTGCTTATAAAATGAAATTGGCAAAGCACACCATATAATTAAGACAAGACCTTTTAATTGCCCTTATTAAATTTTCTGNCATAGTTTTCGCATAAAATATGTCAAAATCATAATTTTACTGTTATATAAATGAACGAATAAAGAAAACTAACTTAGGTACAGAAATGAGATAATTCGTACTAAAAGAAGACGCTAAAAGCTGCTCCAATGCGTCAATAAAATCGCACAAGGAAATGTCTTTTCAATTTAAAAAAATTGCTGTCAATAAGAAAATTCTTGAAATTTTTTATTTGTGGCTGTCCCTGTGTANAAATGTCTTTTCAATTTAAAAAAATTGCTGTCAATAAGAAAATTCTTGAAATTTTTTATTTGTGGCTGTCCCTGTGTACTTATAAAATGAAATTGGCAAAGCACACCATATAATTAAGACAAGACCTTTTAATTGCCCTTATTAAATTTTCTGGAAACAGTTTGGTTTATCTTATTTGTACATTATAAAAACAGTAAAATTTTGACATTTTCATGTCATTATTGGAAAAACCATGTAATCTAAAAAAACAATTATCTGAGAAAAATGTGTGTTGTAAAAATTAAAAATAACACATTTTTTTTGTGTCCAACGCTTTTAAAGTATAACTTGTTCACTAAAGATAATGCTAATTTCACAGGTATCTTTTATTTTATCTTAATGGCCCAGTCAGAATTTGGTTACTCTGAGCTGAGAGATTTGAGCGGCTCCTAACGAGGTCTTGAGAGCCTATGAAGGTGAAACGAGGTGAGAATAGAGCAGCGTTGGAATACAAGGGTGGCGAAACGGGAGATCCCCGGGAAAACCTGCTGGCCAGCAGCATCGTCCGGCACGATTCCCACTCGCGAGAATCCTGGAGTGGCCCGGACGGGGAATGAACCCGGTTCACTTGGGTGTACTCCAGCAATGAACACCAGTGATTCGCGGGCAGACATCTAGGACACATAAATTTGAAACAATCAATCACGAAAGTGGATTTGGATTCTGAAGAAAGGTGGTTCACACGGGACATGAACCATGAAGATGGTTTCACANCCGGGAAAACCTGCTGGCCAGCAGCATCGTCCGGCACGATTCCCACTCGCGAGAATCCTGGAGTGGCCCGGACGGGAATGAACCCGGTTCACTTGGGTGTACTCCAGCAATGAACACCAGTGATTCGCGGGCAGACATCTAGGACACATAAATTTCAAACACTCAATCACGAAAGTGGATTTGGATTCTGAAGAAAGGTGGTTCACACGGGACATGAACCATGAAGATGGGTTCACACGAAACTGTCCTATGAATATTTTAAAATAAAAAAGAAGTATTATTAGGATTTTTTAAAATGCTGATTTTATTTGGTTATCTAATATTTTTGTATAGTCCATTCACGGTTACTTCCAAGTTTTCTGAAGCCCTGCTAGAGTGTTACTTCCAGGATATTTCTCCGCCTCATGCAAACTAAGCTTAACCAAGTATAGAAAATTACACCAAAGGGACAATGCACCAGATTAGTGCGCAGTAGATGTATAATTGTTTTGCATAAGAATTATTTCTTATTGGGTGTTACTTTTTTCTCCGTGTTTTATACATATTAATAATGAATGAAATATTATAATTTATAGATTGAATACAAGAAAAATTCATTTTAAGTAAAAACATGCTACTTTTATGTAAACACATGTGCCTATAAAACGCTTTTAGTACGCGACATATTTAGGAAATAACCAAACAAGTCATACATAAGGTGATTTTTCAAAGGTTTGATTTAAAAAGTGTGAAGAAACCGGGAATAGACTATCTCTAAAATTATTATGACAGAGTGCCCCCTTCGCATTCCACGACTTGGAAGTTGGACGTCTAGTAGACCTGCTCTTGCACAATGAGTTAGTGAAACTCCGCCCCCCCCCCCCCNTAGTGTCATGGTGGTGTAGTGGTTAGACTGCTCGCCTCTTACCAGTGAGAAATAGGTTCGATTTCCGCCAGCGTAGCTCCTGGATTTTCGCATGTGGGAATCGTGCCGGACGATGCCGCTGGTCGGCGGGTTTTTCACGGGGTCTCCCGTTTCCCCCGCCCTTGCATTCCGGCGTTGCACGATACTCACCTCGCTTCACTATCATCGGCTCTCAAGATCCCGATGTTAAGAACCGCCCAAATCTCTCCNTTTTACAAAATCACACCTATAGACTTTTTAAATATTTTCTCTTTTTTTCTTTTCATGAAACTCACATGAGTTTGTATCGTCGCACATTGTGTTTCCCGTACTTGTATTCAAAGTAGAAACCTTCTTCCTCTAACTGCAATAATGTTTGCACAATTCCAAACAACCAATGCGTTCCCTCTTCTCAACCGCACATGAGCTTGTTCTCACTTCGATTCCCTCTCTGGTTTTCACCAAAGTGGTCAGGCTGCCATGTATTTCATGGCCGTTTCTCTTTATTTATTTCAGGAACGTTTGTGGAACTTTCCCATTTCATCGACAATAAAAGGTAAAACTTAGGTGGGGCGAGAGGTTGGAAAATATCTTTAGCAATTGGAAGACATTCGCAAATACATGGAGTCAGTGGTTTTTCGCGGTATAATATGAGAGGGGGAAGGTCANTTTAGCAATTGGAAGACATTCGCAAATACATGGAGTCAGTGGTTTTTCGCGGTATAATATGAGAGGGGGAAGGTCATGGGACAGGAAAATTTCGCGTTTTAAACTACTTGTAGGCTAGACTCCACAGTCCTATGTATTTTCGATCCTCAGCTTTCTGTTTATTGGCTGCTGCCCAGTGTGTAGCCAGTTTTACCTCAGACCAGGTATCAGAGGCCTTGATGCTAGTTTACTTGAAGGTCTGTTATTGGCTTAGAGTTCCTCTGAGTGTGTCTAATAAACTGTGATCCAATTACAAATATAACAGAAATGTACATGTGTTTGAAATGTACACTGAGGCGGGAGCACCCGGAGGAAACCNTTTAGCAATTGGAAGACATTCGCAAATACATGGAGTCAGTGGTTTTTCGCGGTATAATATGAGAGGGGGAAGGTCAAGGGACAGGAAAATTTCGCGTTTTAAACTACTTGTAGGCTAGACTCCACAGTCCTATGTATTTTCGATCCTCAGCTTTCTGTTTATTGGCTGCTGCCCAGTGTGTAGCCAGTTTTACCTCAGACCAGGTATCAGAGGCCTTGATGCTAGTTTACTTGAAGCTATGTTATTGGCTTAGAGTTCCTCTGAGTGTGTCTAATAAACTGAGATCCAATTACAAATATAACAGAAATGTACATGTGTTTGAAATGTACACTGAGGCGGGAGCACCCGGAGGAAACCNAGATCCAATTACAAATATAACAGAAATGTACATGTGTTTGAAATGTACACTGAGGCGGGAGCACCCGGAGGAAACCCATCCACCTCATGAGAGTGACCTCCATCCATGATATTCATATCGTAATGACTACTTAAAAACTTGCACAGTTATAAAGTATATTGAATAATCAAGTAAATTTCATCCCATAGGAAAAAATTACAAAAACTCCTCAGTTGTGATAAATGAAAAAGAAGAACTTCTGTTCGTTATTTATAATTGAGGGATATCGATTTTTCTCCCCTTTTTCAAAATGCCCTAAAAAGCTACCCACACAAAAGTATAAACATAGTATTAAAACAATAAAAACTATTTTGTGTGATTATAATAGAATTTACAAACTTGAACAATACTGGGCTTAAAAGTTCACAATTAACTAGCCTAATTCCACATATTTACAATAACTTNAATTTACAAACTTGAACAATACTGGGCTTAAAAGTTCACAATTAACTAGCCTAATTCCACATATTTACAATAACTTCCCCATAAAAGATTAAAGTTCACGTGTATTATCTGGTGTTCCCTCTGGGACCCCCCTTCCACTCTCTATATCTCTCCTACTCGGTTCTCTCACGACCAGTTGTTAGGATCCGCTATAAGTAGGACCAGTGACTCCATTGACTGCTGGTGCCGTGTCCGTCTTTGACCAAGCCACTCAGGACTAAGTAACTCCGACACTGAACCTTTGTGGTTCGTGCGCAAACCGTTTACACGGGCCAGAACATTTTTTTAGCAAATCAAAGAAGCTGGACGACTCTACAGTGCTTTGGACTGTATCTTGTCTCGAAATATTTTCGTGAAATATTACTGCCCCTAGCTATAAATAGTCTGGAAAGTTTCCAGAGTTCGTTACGCCAGGCGTTTCGACTCCCAGAAGAGGTTAGCGTCGATTTCTCGCCGGAGAAAATGCAAATCCCGGTGACGTAACCAAAGAGTCGGACCGTCGCCAGGCAACGCAGAGGGTCGCTGAGAGGGGAAAGCACCGCTCGGCTCGTTGTCTAGTTGTGCATAGCGCTCGCAGCGAGGTAGACGGGCCCACGCCTGCAGACCCTCGCCGCCGGGCGTCGACAGCGGGCGTCGACAGGTGTGTTGGATCACACCATTGCCGACGCCCTGGTAGCACGTGGAACCTAGCAGCGTGGTTAACGAAAAATTGTGCTGTGTTTGAGGTACACCGTCACAACACTCTAGGTCCGAATCAGTGATATCAATCAGTGAAATACAATTCACTGAAATTCAGTTGATAAGCTTCTGCAGACTGGCGAATCGAGAAAATTAACTGGAAACAAGTGTCTTATAGCAGTGGGATTCTTGACATTCAGTGCGAATCACAAATAAATCAGTGAAATTCTGCCACCAATTTAATTAGTTGTATGGCACTGATAAACAGTCGCTCAATTTTCAAAGTTTTCGCTGATTTGTCTTGGTTCTCACTGTTTCAATTTTAGAGTGTAGCTTGTCCTAAAACGAATTAGCGAAAATGTTCCGTCCCTAACAAAATCCTATCACAGAATAGATAAGTATACAGAAGTTAAATATCATTGCAGTCCTTATTATGTGGACGTAACCATTCGCTTATTGGCACTGCGAGGCTCTGGCCTTGTGTCAGATTGGTTATTGCGTTTTGCGGAAGATGTCCTAATGGTTGGGCTGCTGGCTGGAAAATGTGTTACATGGCGCTGATTGGCAAACGCCATCTGCTGGCGTGTGCGGCCGGAGTTATCTGTGTAGACGGCTGTNCATGTGTTACATGGCGCTGATTGGCAAACGCCATCTGCTGGCGTGTGCGGCCGGAGTTATCTGTGTAGACGGCTGTTTCACTTCTATATTGTTATAAAGGTTCCGTCGCAGGAAACGGACGATTTTCAAATCGGTGAGTGAGCGAAGAGTTTTGGACGGCTCTTAACATCGGGGTCTTGAGAGCCGATCCATTCATTATGGTTAATACATTTTGCATTATAGTCCATTCACGGTTACTTTACACTTTTCTGAAGCCCTGCTGAAGTTATACTTCCAGAAAATTCCTCCGTCTCATGCAAACAAAGAATACCCGAGTCTAGAAAATTACACCAAATGGACAACGCACCACATTAATGACCACTCCATGCAATAATACTTTGCATATGAGCTATTTCTTACTAGGTATTACCAACATACCTATTTTCCCACTGTCTATTCATGTTAATTATATATACATATCATATTTTATGGATACAATTTGAATAAAATAAAAAATTAAAGAAAAATAAGGTAATTTAATATTAACATAAGCATAAAATGATTGTAATACGTGGTCTATTTAGCAAATGCACAAACACGTTATAAACGGGGTGATTTTTCGAAAGTTTGATTAAAGAAATGTGAAGAAATCGGGAATAGGATATACACAGAACTGTGCTATATCTCTTTTCAAATGGTCAGTTTTCCATTACCCATTCTATTCATTCTGTGTCGGGGCATGGCGCAAAATCACCACCAATCCCGCCTCTTCGCCACACGTGCTTGAAGCTTGATGAGCACGGCCACGGAAACTTCCTTGTCGATACGTCAGCAGCCGATGAGCACACTGCATCACTCAGAATGCACAGAGTCTGCAAAACCCAGCCTTTTACAGGCAACTCAACTCGCTAATTTGCGTAGTCTTAAAACAATTAGTAGACATTTTGAACTCCTTTACTTAATTAGTAAGTTTTCGTTTCCTTTGTTTCAACAGAGGAGATTATTGGTATGGCAAGTATGGACGAATTATTTATAATTATATACCATAGTCTTTCACGAATTCATTTGGTACCAGTGTATATTTCAAACTTTAATGTACTATTGTGATTAGACCGCAGTTTTTATACACGCCCTGTTTAAATATGAGTCAGTGATAAACGGAAAGAGAAATTGTTATTCAGTCATTTCACCATGGCTAGGGTCACGTGTTTTTTGGCGAAAAGATTTTAGGACTTCTTGTACTCCAAAATACTAGGGCTCAGATCTATTCTCGTGAATGGATAATTTGAAGTGTCACGCATTTCATGTGTTTGCCTGCGAATCACGGACACTCAGTGCCGGAGTTACCTAATCCCGACTCACCCAGTCAGGTAAGTAACTGTCTCCCGACAAAGCCACGTGGCCAATAACCAAATAAAAATTGCACGAATTCCATATTACATTGGTGTCTAGCCTTTGCCTAAATATTTTCGCGAAATAAAGAATAAGGAACCATAGTTAGAGACAATGGAAAATAGGGAAAATTATTAGAGCTTAATTATTTTGCTATTTTATCCTTTTACTGCTGGATGATCAAGCTTTCACTCAGCTAAGTCATTTGCAGATAATTCACAAACGTCATGCTTTAGGGAATCAGAATGCTCATTGGCCCAACGAAATTGGATAGTAGCTTCTGATATGCATGGCAGTCAAAACCGAACTAAAACTATCTGGCATGTGTACAATATGCTGTATCCTATGAAATAATATAATTTTCCTACGTTAAACCATCCTTATGGGCGTGCATGATTGGCGTTATTTTCTGGCAGATAGCTAGACTTCACTGTCCCGTATATATTCAGTCGGTGCCATTTGTTTATTGGCTTATGCACCACTGAGATAACGCTGTCCTTCTTGACTTGGTCGGACGTTATTGGTTCTTTCTATTGGCAGTTGGTTGCTATTGGCTCAAAGGCATCCTGGGCATGCCGAGTAAACTGCAAACTAATAACAAAATCAACACAAACACATATGTGTAGTATAACATGTATTATGTCTCGAAATAATAACGCAAATTTTACATCATCTCTTATGATATTTGCTGAAGTGCAGGGCTGTGATGACTAGCCTGCTGCCGAACTAATTAGCGAAATAACCGGGACTCAAATTATTGCAGTAACACAGCTTTATGTGACCCTATTTATATATACGTGTGTATATATATATACACACACACCTTGTGTCCATTTGTTCGGACGCGTGTAACTTCCAAAAAAATCAACCAATTTTCATTCTGTTTTTTTATAAACATTCATTTCGTTCCCACGAGTGTTGGTGCACATTTCTGTTTTATCTGTATTACCTGAAAAGGTACTAANGTTGGTGCACATTTCTGTTTTATCTGTATTACCTGAAAAGGTACTAAAATCTGCAAAAAGCTCATTTTTAACATGCTTTCACATCAGGAAGCACCTTAGTCAACAATGCAACGTCAACAATGCAATGTCAACAATGTAAAGTCGTAACCTAGCAACAGATCTATTTATCTATATAAAACGATATATCGATACTTATAAGGACTCCAATGCTTGATATATCGATATATCGATACTACTATATATGTCGATACTTATCGACAAGCGAACATGTGACATATAAATCTGTGAATGTAACAGTACACGAAAATGAAGCGGTAAGTCATCTGCCAGAATTTCTAAATTCGCTTTAAGTTCCAGGATTGCCTCCACGTATATTAAAGTTGAAGTTTAAAATAGGAGTGTTACTTCGTAACATCAATTCACCAAATCTTTGCAACGGCACACGCCTTGCAATAAAACAAATAATTGGCAATACTATAGAAGCTACCATCTTGAAAGGTGCTTTCAAAGGAGAAGATGTGCTTCTTCCCAGAATTCCATTTATTTCATCAGAAATTCCCTTTCCCTTTAAAAGAACACAGTTTCCAGTCAGACTGGCATTAGCAATGACAATAAATAAAGCTCAAGGGCAGTCATTACAAATGTGCCAAATAGATTTAGAAACAGAATGTTTTTCGCACGACGTTTTTCGTACGTGTCGTGTTCTAGAGTAGGAAAAGCACACAACTTATTAATACGTGCGGAATATGGTAAAACTGAAAACATTTTATTCAAGCAGGTACTTCAATAATAACGATTTTGAAAATATATATACTTCTTTGAATTAATTTCACAGAAATGAATAGAATCAAAATCTTCTATGCCACATCAACGCATGGCAGGGTAAGCTAGTAATGAATAAAAATGACTTTTTCATGGCACAGCAGCCAATTACAGAAGAAAATATGAAGTTACTGTATTGGCTATTGGTGGAGACCCTATCATTGCGTGTAATAATTATAATTTGGTAACATGCAGATGTCCACAAATATATTTTAGTTTCTCATATGCCATTGAACCTCTGCTAATCAGTCACTCTCTGGAGAAGTCAGAATCAAAAATATACATGCAACACTCAGGTGGTTTTATTCCGTGTGGGCGAATGAGCTCTGACTATGTTGTAGTAAATACAATATTGTGATGACTAGCCTGGTGCGGTTTAATTGCGTGAAATGGTGAGGTCCCTAGCTATTGAAGACCATCCGGGTTGACCGTATTTGGAGAACAATCATTGACTTTACTAACGCTACAATCTCAACTATCTCTCGAATTTCAGTTCAGACGCTATTAGCCCGGTCAAAATCGACATTCAAGGTTATAAAAATTCACATAGAGCTAAAAATTGGTACCAATGTTGGGAACACCATTATAAATTAAATGTGAAAAGTCCTCATCGATCCCACATATGCAAAAAAATTTATTCAAGGTCAAAGTTCGCAAATATGGTTTTTTTTTGCATTTTGCAGCCAAACGGTAAGTTTTATCATAAAAATATGTCAGACAATAATTGTAGATCATGCAATTAATTATCTATAAAAATTGTCTTCTTACACCTTTTTTCCTAAGATTCACCATCTCTGAGATATAACAATTCAAAAAGTTGAAAAAGTTGTGTTCTTCATAATATGCTCACGTTTCCACGCCACCTGTAAGGTAGTGAGTGTACTTGGCGCGTTTTTTTTTTTAACGTGGTTTCCCCGGTAGGCCTATTCCATGATCTATTGTGGTCCTTTGTAATTCAATAATTGTATCTTAATAGTTGTGTTATCTACAGCTGCATTTTTGCAAATATGTTTTAATTCGTCTAATGTAAACTAACAATCATCGCTATTTTCAATGTAAGTAAATATTTCTTCCATTGCCAGATTCATAGCTTCATCTTGAGGACGACCGACTTTACCCCTAGTGGTCGATCTCAAGAAGGAATTATGATACTTAGCCTCAGCAGCAACTAAATCATAATCAAACCCAATTCAAGCACTAACAGCTTTTGCCACATCATCAGAACAAGCCTGAGCTACTTTCAGAATAGATTCTTTGAATGAAAGTGTAGTTACTTTGAAAATTATACGCCGAGCATCCAGTGCTTTTTTCTTCTCATACTCTTCATTCAATCCATTGCCGCAAAATAAGCAACATTGTTTAAAACAAAAAGCTGATTCACTTACGCGTGCTCTAGTACGAGGAGGACTTATTGTAGATGTGCTGGCTTGTTCTTCTTCATGTTGTCTTTTAACTGCAGCAATAGTACTCTTTCGAGTGTACTTTTTACGACATGGCACATGAATTGTCACAGATTTCTGGTCTTTCGGGTATTCCGACAATTCATCACCTCTTTCAGTACTTGCATCAATTAATGTCTTCATGCCACGATCAACAGTAACAATTTCACTTTAAGTCAAAGGTTTACTACAAATAAAGCACGTTTGCGACATTTTTTTTTAAAACTAAAAATGGCACAAACTTGGTTAGAAAATATTAGCAATACTCACGTGTTTTCACTACGAAGGTACGTTTGAGACTAACAGTATTTCGTTTAGGCCTTCGAAAAAGGAGCAGGCATACGACCGTTGCTACGCGGACAGTTGAATAGGAGACAGATGTTGTTCAAGGTTATACTGGCGTATACAATGAGGGAATGGGTTTCTTTCGAGTTCATATTCTCAGAATTGTACTATTTTGCACGTATAAGTTACACAGACCAATATAAAAGTATTTTTACTAGTATTACGGCTCCAGTGATGTATATACGTGGCGTACTTGTGCATATTATGAAGAACACAACTTTTTCAACTTTTTGAATCGTTATATCTCAGAAATGGTGACTCTTAGAAAAAAGGCGTTAGAACACTTGTTATAGATAATTGCATGATATATAATTTTTGTCTGATATAGTTTTATGGTAAAACTTACCGTTTGGCTGAAAAATACAAAAAACCCATATTTGTGAACTTTGACCTTGAATACATTTTTTTGCAGAAGTGGGATCGATGGGGACTTTTCACATTTCATTTATAATGGTGTTCCCAACATTCGTACCAATTTTCTAGCTCTATGCGAATTTTTGTAAGCTTACCCCTATTTTTTGAGCTAACTTGACCGGATTATATACAAAATATTTTTCCACAAGAAACGTCTCGCATTATTTAAAAAATACGCCACATCGTTCTGGATGCGAATAATTTTCAGTACTCGCAGAAGCACAGACTGAACACCGGTAACATACTTTAGCATTTCCCTTTGAACACGGTTGCAATTTCGTTTCACAGTTGTAATGGAGTATTGCTGGAGAGGGACAAGAAATATAGCTTCCTTAATTAAATACGAAATTACTGAGGATGCAATTTGCAGTAATATTCGTGCGAAGAACTAAAAAATAACCAGATTTTATACGGGAAATTAACCAAAGAACGTGGAAAAAGAAAACGGAAGAACGTTGATGGAATATTTTCAAGGAAATGTTCACAATATTTTGCAGTGTTTGCTCTTAACATAACTTCCGAAATATACTACGAACAATTTTTTTCCCCATTAGGAACAGGAAAATTCCACGTTTCAAACTACCTACAGACTATACTCCGTAGTCCTGTGTATTATCAAGCCTTTAAAAAGAAATATTTCGTTAATTTTTTGTAGTGTTGTAGATATATTGAAACATTACAGTTATATTTTTGAATCATATATGAAACACTGTGTCCTGTATGGGAAGTAACTTTGTGTTCACTGGATGTTACTCTAACTTGTTGTCAGTTTTGCCAGAAACCAGGTTGCATGAGTTACGGTACTTGTTTCTTTGCAGGTATGTTATTGGCTCAGAGTTTACGTGGGCGTGTCTAATAAACTGTGATAAGATTGCAAACATCACAGAAATTTACATGCGCTTGAAATCTACCTTGTCCTAAAATTAATTCGCAAATTTTTCGGTCACTACTGACAGTTAAATTTTGTTCCTTGCTTTACCATTGCCATCTTCTTTCCGTCAACATACAACGCAGTAGAATGAAAATGGTTAGTCGGGCACAAGAGTGGCGGGCGGCGTATCGCAGGAGCTGTTCATTCTCTGTCATTCCGGTCCCCCGGCACCATCTTGTTCTGAATGTTGGATGTAGATGACTTTGACCTTTGACATTGACCCCGGTGACATTTAACCTTAAAATTCCAAAAAAATAAAAAAATCATACATAAAAAATATATAAATACTTATCAAAATTGTTTTAATAAAAATGTATTTTAAAAGTTATTATTAAAAACTTATTATTAAAAAATTGTTAAAGTTTAATAAACATTTATTATTATAATATACAAAAATTACATTTCCGAAGTCCCCCCTTCCCGCATTACGTCCAGCAGACGATTGAAAACCCCCACTCAATAACTTTGTCTTAACTTCCCCCCCCCCAACCACTAACAAAAATCATTCCATTGTATGTAGCCATCTTGTTTTTTTCGTGTGGCATTTGTTTATACATTGCTTGAGGACGCCATATTTTCCACCATGTTGAGTATCCGTGACCTTAACCTTAGAACTTAACACAGTGCCTTTAAATCTTGAACACAAAAAATCGCAAAATTCTCCAAAAAAAATTCTAAATAATACAAAATCTTCAAAAAATAAAATAAATAATTTATAAAAATGTATTTAAAAAAATATGAAATTAAAATTATAAATATTTAGTTTTAGAAGGGATGAGGGTCCAGGGCCAACCAGCCACCATGTTAATACGTCACCCGGTAAACGTATTGAATTCAAGTGACCTTGAACTTGAGTTTTGACCTTGACGCTGGTGACATTTAACCTTAAACCCAAGAAATCGCAAAAATTCTAAAATTTACCAAATATTATAAGAAATTCCCTTAAAAATATTTTAGAAAATCCAGTATTAAAATAAAATATATAAAGTTTCAAAATAATTGTATTTTAAAAAACTTACAATTACGTAAGTTCCTCCTGCACCACGTCCAGCATACGACCGACCCTCGTCAATGTTCCCCATTGGTAAATTNAATGTTTCTCATTGGTTGATTGATTGTGTTCGCTTCACCATCCAACAGTGGTTTTTATTGGTTGATTACTCACGCTTCTTCAACCTGCGCCAATATTTCTCATTGTATTAGCATCCCCCTCCCCTACACCCTCGCTATTGCTCATTCTGTTGAATGCACTCCACCCAACATAATAATTTGTTTGTTTCTCATTTGTTTACTTTTTCATCATGTAGGTGATGCTAGTTTATTAATTACAAATTTCGCCGCCAGAGGAGCTGTCGATTTAGCCACAATGTTGGCTTTTGCCAACCTTGACCTTGACCCTAATTACATTGAACTCGAAAAATCGAGAAAAATCACAGTCCAAACAATTGTCCATTGGCAGATACTCACAACAAGGGGCCATACCATCTAACCATACTGGCCAACGACTGATTCCACCCAAGACTGGTTCCTGGCGAGACTGACTGAGCCCGCGACTAGTTCCTGACGAGACCAGTTCCTGCAAAACTGGCTAGACCAACCTGCCATACCACCCACCTATACAAAATATGATAGACAATCTTGAAAAAAGTCTCTACTAAGAGTATCGTAGCTAACCTCTACGAACAAAATCTTCGCAAAATTTTTGAAAAATATTTTAACAACAGCTCACCATAACAAAGGGGCATACTATCTTACCAATCAAAATGACCAGGCCAACTAACTAGTTGCGAAACATTCCTCAAAAAATATTTCCCTCATTTCATTCGTTTGCCATATAGAACAGATCCATTTTAAACGATCCGAGTAAGACATAATACTTCAGATCAAACCATAACCTTCCTCCTGCACACAAAGTAATTCCCAGATCCGAAAAATTCGGCAAGCTAGAATTCTGTAATTCACGTAGGCCTAGTTATGATACATTTGAAACAAGCTCACCTGCTATTTCCAATACCTGGAACCATACGCAGTGGCAGAGTTATAAACTTTCGGATTCGCATTCAGAAGAACTAGGGTTCGATGTCCGGCATGACCATCTAGATGTCGGTTTTCCATGGTTTACTGAAATCACTCCAGACGAATACTGGGATGGTTACTTACTACAGGCCATGGCCGATTCCTTCCTCGTTCATTCTTATTAGAGCATCTTGCTCCGTTGTTATGGAGCTCACTGTCCGCGAGACGTTAATCCCTACCTACATACTTAGCAACATACAAGGGTACACACAAATACTTACATGGGTACATAGCTACGTACCTACCTAGGCACCTACCTAGTTATTTACCATGGTCTCTATCTATCTACCTAGGTACCTACCAACCGACCTACTTACTTACTGAGATACATACTTACCACAACACCTGGAACAGAACTGTGCCTAAAATAATCATGCATCAAGTTGCAATACTAACAATCGTCTTTCACTTTAACAGCAAGAAGTGGTTAATATCTGCATGTTTGTAAAATAACACTGTGAAGTTTAACTTATACGTCAATGAAGTCGTGAATTTTTCATATCTCTAATCATCACTCACATAAACTATAATTGCAACATTGCCGTTTGTCTGCGCCCGTTTACAGTCCCGATAATAATAAAATATGTCACGCAACTTGCGGCGAATGAAGAAATGTATTCGGGACAATATCTTAAGGTGTTGGTACTTGCATTAATACTGCTCTGTTTGTAAACTCCACGGGCGTTTTCACGGGTATTTCAGCGTTTATCCAGCCGTGCCACAGAAAATTATTCCAAAAAAATTAGGGAGCTCCCGTGTTTCGAGTAAAGAATCCACGAACAGTTGTACTCCATAACACTTCAGTTCAGGCCAATTTCGTGATTGGAGGATTCTGTTTACCACACGTCTTAGATGTTTACCCGCGAATCAAAGACGTCTAGTGTCGTAGTAACTTAATCCTGATTAGTCCAGTCAGGCAAGATGATTTTGTTTTCCGCACAAAGACACGCGAACAATGACCAAAGGATAGGTATAGGTAGGCAGGTAGTTGGGCTTAACGTCTCGTCGACAGCGAGGTCATTAGATATGGAGCAAGTTGCACCGGGAAGAGGGATTGGGGAAGCAATGAGAAAGAACAGACCACAACCTTTGTTAAGGACCCATCCCAGCATTCACCTGGAGTGATTTCAGTTAACCATGGTAAACCGAAATCAGGATGGCTGGACCGGGAATCGAACCCGGGTCCTCCCGAATGGAGGTCCAGTGAGTTACCACCGCGCCGCCCCGCTAGGTAATGACTAAAGGAAATTTGCACGCATGCACACAGGTTATTAAAGTGAAGCCTTCGCAAAAAAAAATATTTTACCGATAAACAAGTGGCGTCACAAATAAAATTCGCGAAATTTTCGTTTTCACTGCCCCCAATAAAGAACCTCAAGGATACTTCTAGTTTTGAAGGTGACTGCGTGAGGGGATACGACCGGAATCTTTTCGGGCGGTTGTCAACATCCAGTTTGGGAGGTTTTGTTGATGGTAGTCGCGCGGCAGTAACGGTGTAACACGCCAGTCTATATTCTCGCTGGCGTCGTATCCCATCGCAGTCTACGAAAAGGACTGGCGCCGGAAGGCTGTTTGCATCTAGAATACCCGAAAAGTTGACTTTTTTCCCCCCTTGCTCTTCTTCAACTCCTCTTCATTTTTTTGTGTACTCTCTTCTTCCGCCGTCGGAGGTGGAATTCCCTGCCAAAGACAATTTCATCTACAGCTACGCGAGCTTTCAAAGAGAGTTTTGTTTGTTCTCCTTTTTCCGCCGTAGTTCATATAGCGTGCGCAAAAGTGCCTGATTTACAGTATATGAAGGACAGCGTGTCCACGTATCCAGGGCTAACAAACGAAATTTTGCAACACACGGGGAAAAAAGAAATGTATTAGCTTTCGATTTTCCTAGTTTCTCTGAAATATTTGTTGGATAACACAGGAATAATTCAAAGGCGGGGTTTTCCTCTGCATTATTCATTCGTTGAAAAATGAATAGTTATATGCAAATTTTAGGAGTACTATCTTTAATGGGATCGTAATTTCATGTATCTAGAGCAACGAATATTTCTTCCTGCGACAACTCTTCTTATTCGCTTTCGAAATTATTATTGTACCACAGTTTTTCAGACACGCACTGCATAACTGAACTGCAGTCGCGCCGGCATAAGAAAGGACTTGGCTCCGCCTACCCAAGTGAACGAGAGAGACAGAACCACTAGCAAAGCACCAACCACAGGCAGCTGGCGGGCGGGCAGACGAATCTGCAGGCACTCCCTCCCACCTGCCGTACCACAGTCGTCAAATGTGTTTCCTTTCCCGGGGAGGAGCGGCTCGGCACTGGCACAGCTTCCAAGTCTGAAGTTGCAGCTGCGCTGCTAGCGTAACAATGTCACCGAATTACTTTCTTTACCGCAGAATACGTAAGTGAACATAAGTGAAATTGCGTGGCGGTTCCTTTGATGTGGGCATACCCATTCTCTCACTATAGTCCATTCAGCAGGGCTTTGTGAGGCACTGCTGAATTTATACTTCCAGGGTACTCCTCCACCTCATGCAAACAAAGCTTAACCGAGTCTAGAAAATTATACCAAAGGGACAGCGCATCGCATTCGGGCACACTCAGTGTAATAACATTTTGCGTGATAACTATTTCTTACTAGGCAATGTCAACACACTTATTTTGCCTAGTTTTTATCCATATTAGTTATTAATTAAATATTATAATTTATAAATAAAATGTAAGTAATAGTTGAATTTAAAAATATTTAATTTAAAGTAAACATAAATATAAAACAATTGTGATATATGATATATTTAGCAAACAACCAAGCATGTTAGGGTGATTTTGCAAATGTTTGATTCAATAAGTGTGAAGAAAGCGCGAATGTACTATAGCTCGCTAGGCCCTGTAAACGAGCCTTTGTGTGTTATTGGCCATTTTCACATTGTCTTGACTGCCACCTGGCAAGTAAGCTTCCAGGCGCTGATTGGTGAACGACTTTGTCGCCATGTTGCTGGTAAGTGAGGCCATATTGCTCGCGTGTGCAGTTTGACATAACGGATACACACGAATGTTACGCTGCTATATTCTAGGGTATTCTGTGACTAGGCAGTGACTTGTAGGCGTGCGCAGTACCGACTTTAAGTACCCTTTGTGAACACTGTACCAACGATCCGGGACACGGTGAATGAACGGGTTAAACTATGTATATTTACGAAAAAAAAAATTTCAAAAGTTTTCTTTAAAAGTCCTTAAATAATTGCGAACCAGCTAAACTTTTTGAAATCAGCCTCCGGGAAAAAATATTTAACTNTGTGAACACTGTACCAACGATCCGGGACACGGTGAATGAACGGGTTAAACTATGTATATTTACGAAAAAAAAAATTTGTAAACTTTTCTTTAATAAAAGTCCTTAAATAATTGCGAACCAGCTAAACTTTTTGAAATCAGCCTCCGGGAAAAAATATTTAACTGCAATAATTAATTAATATATATTTAAATGCGCGAATTTTCAATAATATTGGCAACCACTTAGGAAACATTTTTTTTTAATATTTCATTACTTCGTATAAAAGTGAATTTATATAAACTGTTGTTTACTTACAGCTAGTTTCTGTTTGTCATATTTTGAGCAGATAAGCATTTTACTTGTCAAGCAAGTTCACAAGTTCTAACAAATGCACAGCGTATGAGATAAATGTAAGATCGAGAGTTTGTTTGCATTTTTTGTGGCAATTAGAATAGCAACAGTATTTTTGCTCTAAGTGATGTTTAATAATGGTATAAACATCCCAACAACAAAATTCAACAGGAAACTTAAAAGTAAAACAGTAAAACGTGAAATTTCTGCGCATGTAGTTAAAGTATTTGAAATATATATTTTAAAATAATTCCACCTTCATTAGATGTCACTTCATCTGATGTTGCTAATGCGAAGCACGGGGGCGCAGATGATATAGGTTCTAATCTCGGTCGGGCTTTCACTTTGTTTAATGTTAAAAAAATAGGTTTATTGTACATAGAACCAAATTAATATTTAGTTGCGCTAACTGAATCTTACTGTATGGGCAGCCAATGAAGAGCAAACAAATAATTTTGTTTTATCAAAAAACATTTTTATTGCCCCTATACGAACAATTAATTTCATTGCGCCAAACAAACTTTGTTTGATTAAAAAAAAAAAAAACATTTTTCTCGGAGTAGCAAGCAGCTAAAAGATACTTGAACGATACCGTCAACGGAACTGTCAACTTTAGTGGAGTGAAGAGGTGAGAATGCAGCAGCGCTGGAATGTATGGATAGGGGTAACGGTAAACTCCGAGAAAACACGCCGACAAGCGGCGTCGTATGGCACAATCTCCACGTGTGAAAATCTGGGCGTGACCCCGCCGGGAATAGAACCCGGCTAGTCTTGGAGGGAGGCGAGCGCTTTAGTCGCTACACTACCACAACCCGTCAAGTTTGGTCTACAGGTTATTGAACTCGCAGACGCCATGTCTCAAACAATAACCAGAAAGACAAAACTACACAGAGCTTTAGAAAGTTTTCAACTAACGGTGTTGCAAGCTAAAATCAAACGTCAGGGAGACACCACCTCTACAAGGAAGAACGTAGGGGAAACGAATTAAGAGTATAAAACAGTGTGTGAGAGGAAGACAGAGGAACAAAGGTGGCAGATAAAGCGTCAAATGGCTTGTGAAAAGTAGCAAACGCAGGGGTTTTATTTTCTAGTCAAACGCGGCTAGGTGGTTGGATTCTGTAGTGGCTGAAGATGAAAACAAGGATAACGTCGATATTATCAATTGACAGAGTAGATAAGCGCAGAGAAGCAAAAAAAGCCTGGTGGTTTCTTTGATGTAAGTGCACTTGGTCGCTGATTAGCTGCGCCGTGCTCTGGGAGTGGACCTTATGTCTAATTGGCTACTGAATGATGAGGCAGAGTCCATACTGGTTGGGGGCCCGGTAGCTGAGCGGTTAGAGTGCTCGCCTCCCACCANCTACTGCATGATGAGGCAGAGTCCATACTGGTTGGGGGCCCGGTAGCTGAGCGGTTAGAGTGCTCGCCTCCCACCATGGCGAATCTGGTTGAATCCCCGGTGGGGATGTGTCAATCTCGGATTTTTGCAAGTGAGAATCGTGCCGGTCGAAGCCGCTGGTTGACGGGTTTTCTCGGGATACTCCCGTTTCCCAAGCTCTTGCATTCCGGCGCTGCACCATTCTTACCTTATTTCGCNTGACGGGTTTTCTCGGGATACTCCCGTTTCCCAAGCTCTTGCATTCCGGCGCTGCACCATTCTTACCTTATTTCGCCCTAGTTGGCTCTAATACCTCGTTGTTAAGAGCGGCCAAAATTTCTCAATTGAACAAATCAGTCCCATACTGGTTGAATTACCGTCCAGTTAGTTCATTGCCAAGCACAGATTTCCCTAACTGTGGTACCAATTTTTGGTTATTTCTTCGGCGTGTGTAGTTATAGTTTGCAATAAACACAACATATGAAAGGTTGTTCACTGTAAACTGAGCACTTTTTAAAACCCGCTTAATATCTACTTGTATGAAAATTGTGAATCTTTCACCATATGTAAAATTAACATTATCATGAGCCAAATCACTTGATCCGTGTGTAGGTCAATTCAAACAATGAAATTATTAGTAAAGCAAATATTTCACAGATTTTCCAATTCTTGTATATATATNTGTGTAGGTCAATTCAAACAATGAAATTATTAGTAAAGCAAATATTTCACAGATTTTCCAATTCTTGTATATATATATATGCATTAACCCGTTAAGTCTGCGTGTCCACAACAGTGGACACGTTGCAAATGAATGAAAGTTATGTCCGGCCTGTACACAGCAGGGCACCAGTGCCCAGTTTTCCTTGTGGCTAATCTTACTTGTGGAATGTTCTGCTACTCTTCGACATGAACGGTTAATACCAACTTCATCGAGCACGCAGCACGTTGTGCTTTGGCTGAAAAAAAATTCTGAACCCAAGTACAGTTCAAGCCCAGAGATAACGTGATTGCAACACTTCAACTGAGACATTAATGTGTGACCGAACTGGTTAAAAAAGACAGAAAATAAAATATAACAATTTCAGTATTCAGAAATGTTTACTGTCATAATTTAAATTACACGTTAAGACATGGAACTACTTCCCCTCAGTCGCTACAAACTTTACTGTGCTCATATCAGACAGTGTGTCCTTTAANTGAATTAAACGTTAAGACATGGAACTACTTCCCCTCAGTCGCTACAAACTTTACTGTGCTCATATCAGACAGTGTGTCCTTTAAAATACATGCAGATAGGAGCAGTGGCATTTTCCGTACTCAGTTAACGGTGAATATTCTATATGCTTCTGTACCATTACGTATTCCTTGTATGAGTGCTATCCAAAATGGTGTATACATTATTTTATCTTGGACTGGTACAAAACACTCGATGAATTATGGTTGCATATTTTGAGCATATATTTAACGATGCAGCATTAGGTGCTTAATATCATAGTCTATAGACCAAAACGGAAATTTTGCTTGAACGGTATACTTTGCCGCTACAAATAATACATAAATTAGGGGGAAAAATTTCTAAGTTAAATTAGCTTAAAAAAAAAAGTCTTGAAAATCAAAAACAAATATTTTGCTTGTGGGAGATGTCATCTGTATTTCCTTCTACGCCAAGCAAAGCAGTGCAGAGACTACTGTTTGTGCCGCAACTGTTGGCTGGTGGATGTACGGCGAGCGCGGAGCGGCCGGCGAGGGGATAGGTAGCTGCGCGCGCAGCCTGCCGACACTTGCTGACGTGCTTAAAACGCCAAGTCTCCGTATAATCAGTTGCGCGTTTGCCGATACGCGTAAAATATATTTTTTTTTTTACCAGTTTACACACAACCGGGCCGCCACTAATATCAGGTGCCAGAGGCCGGGCCGTGCCGGCGGCCCGAGCGCAGGTAAACTATAGAGGCGAGCCTTCAGCACACGTGACGCTACAGTAAACACCGGACTTGAATTCGGGAGAATCATTGTTAAATTTCTGGTCTGACCATCCTAATTTCGGGTTTTCCATGGTTTTAGGAAGTCGCTCCGAGCGAACCCAGGACTGGTTCCTTGATGCCAGGCATTGCCGATTCCTCTCCTTCTCCTGATTGGAGCAGGTAGGTACGTCTGAAATTAGCCAGTTATCGACGATTCGGTAAACAAGTGCAGCATTATTTCGCCGAATGGCTCCGAGGCAATATAAATGTCAAAATATTTGCACATGTTTAATGTTTGCACGCGTAACCCAGGCGTTCTGTGTTACAGGTAACTAGCCAGCCCCGGGTAGTTCGGTAAAATATGAAATGGCAACAGAAGCGGAAATTTCTTCAGTCTCTGTAATTGGTTTATTGGCTAGCACCTTCATGATGAGCTCTATAGTGTACATACGTGATACGCTGGGTCTCTTTATACGTAGCTAGCACTGGTTTAAATTAAGGCACGGCGTATCAGTAGATACGTACAAAGTTGACATTATTATTTTGTAGTTTGCAAGATTTCACTATCCTGTAACTACTTAAGCGCAATTCGTGATTTCATTGGCTACTGGCAACTATAACGGCGTAGTTTACCTGATCGGCTGTTTTGCTGGAGAGTAGTTGCTCAACGTTTGAGCCTTTACTGTTGGCTAAAAATTTCCTTGGGACGAGCCACTCAAGATGTTAGCCAATGGCAAAAGTGGAAGCACATTCATAGAGGCCTGCAGAATTCGCGTTATATTTAAGGAAAAGGTTATATTTTAAGCACGTGTGAGTTTGTACAACGTTTGCAATTGTACTGTCCCTAATTTGGCAAGCCATGAAAAACTTGGTGTCAATTAATAAACACTTCATAATGGCATGCCTGAAACATGTGCAGTCTTGTCAGAATGGGGGTGACTTCGCACCCAGAAAGCAGAAAATGAACTAACAACACCGGCTGGAATATTTCCATTGTTGTGAAGTCTAGCGTGATGCCACTCAGTAACAAGTATTTTGCACGCCCCTATAGACATACAACACCTTGGCTTGCAGATCGCTACGCATCAGGAATAGAGTGGCCCAATACAAAAGTAACATTACACAAGAGTTTAAAATGTTTCCAGCATGGCTTGAATTTGAAATACTTCCGAGTTGTCCAGAAACGTCTTCTCCTTCAAAAATTAGCATGTGACAAGAGAAACAGCTGTTGTTTCGTACACCACGAGATCCGCCGTGTGCTCAGGCTGTTTCGCGAAATATCACTGTCTCAAACGGCTATTCATAATTTGAGGTCGGCAATTTTTTGCTACCAGCGGTAGAAACAAGGTAGTAGCGAGATACATATATTCAAGGCCACTGGGACACCACGTTCTTCTATCGCTTACTGCCGTTCTATTGGGTCAACACTTCGCCCAACTTTCATAATTGGTTGGCTGTCAGCAAACGGAGTGCCGAGTTGGCCGTGTACCAAAAGGTTTTACAGTCCAATGTATTATTTTCAGAAACTGCACATAAATTGTCCGTAACGTCANGTTGGCCGTGTACCAAAAGGTTTTACAGTCCAATGTATTATTTTCAGAAACTGCACATAAATTGTCCGTAACGTCACGCTGTATCCTTTGAAAAACGCGATGAAATAAAAAGCAATGTAACTTTATTTGGACCAATTACTTTCATGGGGAAGAGAAAGAGCCATATAAGTACGGATTGGAAAATTTCACGAATAAANGTTGGCCGTGTACCAAAAGGTTTTACAGTCCAATGTATTATTTTCAGAAACTGCACATAAATTGTCCGTAACGTCATGCTGTATCCTTTGAAAAACGCGATGAAATAAAAAACAATGTAAATTTATTTGGACCAATTACTTTCATGGGGAAGAGAAAGAGCCATATAAGTACGGATTGGAAAATTTCACGAATAAATTTTATAACAACCTAGACCTCAAACACGTGTGATTTTATGTTATGCTTGCAATTTGGATAACAGTCAGTTAGAATACGCCCAGGTAATCTCTTAACCAATAACATAACTTATCTGAGATAAAGCGGGCTACAGACTAGGGCAGTAGCCACTGAACAAAAGGTTGAGGCTCGAAAATAGATAGGACCATGGAGTCTAGCCTACAGGTAGTTTAAAACGTGAAATTTNCTGAACAAAAGGTTGAGGCTCGAAAATAGATAGGACCATGGAGTCTAGCCTACAGGTAGTTTAAAACGTGAAATTTTCCTGTCCCTTAATATAAGTGTTGCCCGAACTGCAATCGGGCATAATTGTCAATGTGTAAAAAGAAGATGGATTACTTCGCCTACCTTGAGTGTTCGTCTGCGGGACTCGAAGACGTTGTCGGAGCCGCGGCCTGGCGAGCGAAGCGCCCTCGAGTCNCTACCTTGAGTGTTCGTCTGCGGGACTCGAAGACGTTGTCGGAGCCGCGGCCTGGCGAGCGAAGCGCCCTCGAGTCGATCTGCACGTTAGTCTGCATGGTGCAGCGTCAGCTATCCTCGCCACACGATATGACAACTCCTCTTCTCCTCGGCTGTCCGGCTATCCACCATTCAGCAGTCTGACCGCATGCGCAACACACCGACCTTCTGGCTAGCTGTCACCATGAAACTGTGCGCGTAAGCGAGCTGCTGCCTCAAGAACAACGCTCTCTAAATCTTCTAGAAGTGTCTGAAACAAACGTTTCAACAGTTACTTGCGCTCTATCCATAAAACAATAGGCTCTGCTCTAAGAAAGTAAAAACACTTTTACTCACTAAAAAGTTACTAATAAATGGGTGCCCGATTTTCGAAAAGAGAGTGCTTGCCTAGTTAGTAGTAGCGAAATAGGAATTTTGACGCAACGGGGTCCGGGATAGGAGCAAGAGCTGACCACTGCCATCTTTAATTTTCCTTTTTTAAATTTTTTCTTTCAAAATTTACATTTATCATTTTTAAATTTCATTTCTTTCTCCTAAAACTTCCTGTTTATCACTCAAAAAGGACAGATCCCCTCATAAAAAAAAACGAGCCCCTTTTTGCAAAAAACGATGGATTAGAATGATTTGGTGGTCTCGTTTTTTACCTTAGGCCTTGACCTGTAACCTTCACCCTATGTCCAGTGACCTTGGATAACATTAACCACAAAAATTTCCAAAAAAATTACAGAAAAATTGTAAATTCCCAAAACATTTATATAAAATANAAAATTACAGAAAAATTGTAAATTCCCAAAACATTTATATAAAATAAAAAAAAAATTATAAAATATATAAGGATGGTTTGATGGCAGGTGGATTGATAAAGCTCCTGACACGACCGGCCCTCGCCAGGTGGACCAGTGTCTATCTTGTCAGACATTATATATGTCGATACACCTTACCTTGGCCTTCGACCTTAACCTTGGCAAACCTCGAAGACAAGAATTCTCAAAAAATCATAAATTGTTTAAAAAATTCCAACTAATTCCCAAAAAAAAACTGCTGAAACTTGGCACAAGACAATTGACTCAAGATTTGAGACACAAGACTCAAGATCCTTGACTCAAACCACTGACTATTAAACTAAAACATAAAAAACTAAAAAATTATAAAATTTATGAAATATTAAAAAAAAATCGTAAATTGTTTAAAACTTACTAACAATTAATGAAAACATAAAAAAAAGTAAGCAAATAATAAATGTTAAAATTAAAAAAAAAAATTACAATGTAATTATAAAAAAAATTTATTTAAAAAACATTTCGGGAAGTTAACTCAGTACCATGTCCAGCAGACNTGAACCTTACCTTGGCCTTCGACCTTAACCTTGGCAAACCTCGAAGACAAGAATTCTCAAAAAATCATAAATTGTTAAAAAAATTCCAACTAATTCCCAAAAAAAAAACTACTGAAACTTGGCACAAGACAATTGACTCAAGATTTGAGACACAAGACTCAAGATCCTTGACTCAAACCACTGACTATTAAACTAAAACATAAAAAACTAAAAAATTATAAAATTTATGAAATATTAAAAAAAAATCGTAAATTGTTTAAAACTTACTAACAATTAATGAAAACATAAAAAAAGTAAGCAAATAATAAATGTTAAAATTAAAAAAAAACATTACAATGTAATTATAAAAAAAATTTATTTAAAAAACATTTCGGGAAGTTAACTCAGTACCATGTCCAGCAGACNCATTACAATGTAATTATAAAAAAAATTTATTTAAAAAACATTTCGGGAAGTTAACTCAGTACCATGTCCAGCAGACGACTGACCCTCACCAATGTTTCTCATTGGTTTTTTTGGCGGTTGCCTTCCACTCCCTCCACCAATGTTCCTCGTTAGTTGATTACTCACGCTCGTTCGACTCGACACTAATGTTTCTCATTGGTTAATTAGTCGACGGCCTCCACTCACCTCGTCTTTGCTCATTCTGTCGAATGCACTCCACCAACTATATTACTTTTTTCGTTTGTCATTCGTTTTCATTTTCATCACCTGTGTGATGCTAATGTATTATTTATTATTGACTTTGCCAACAGACGAGTTGCTGATTTAGCCACCATGTTGGTGACCTTGACCATAACCTCAGGTGACCCTTACCCCAAAATTTCAACAAAAAAAATTACTTAATCGAATAGATCCCAAAAATCGAGGGAGAAATTACATTATTGACAACGACTGCCATCTTTAATTCCATTTTGCTTTGTCACCTGTCCATCATGCTCAGTAATTCCTTCTCATCTGTGCTCCAAATTATCTTGTATTTTATCAATGCTTTGTTATTACAGGTCAGCCCTATTAGTTTCCATCACAACCACCATCTTACAAAACATCGTCACCATGCTTCCCACTAACTTATGCTTTATCATTCCATGTCAGGCATCTATGATTTTATTGGTTTAAGCTACCAGGCGAGCCAACGAAACAAACATTCTCTCGTGCTCTGTCATGCCATGTTCACGATCTTTGATTTCGTATATTTTCGTAGGTAACTTNACGAAACAAACATTCTCTCGTGCTCTGTCATGCCATGTTCACGATCTTTGATTTCGTATATTTTCGTAGGTAACTTACTTTGATTCCCTATCATTCTTTTTTATTTAGTCACAGTCTATCATATTAGATCCTATTCATTCTATACCATTCCACCTCGATTTAGTAGCCTACTGATTACTCGCTCCCCTCGAAACACCGTATGGGATAATATCACTTCTATAATCATTGATTATAACATGTGATCTTGTAATTTAATCAACAAGATCTTCAATTTAGTTCGTCATTTGTGTTTAATAGAAAAATAACTGTGCTGTATAAGAACAAGACCGGGCATGTAGACATTTATGTAGGACCTCTCTTCGCCATAAACTGCTTTTAAGCAGGTCTGGCCAGGCTCGACTTAGCCTTCGCCCTCCCCTCCCTCCATGACTCACGGTAAAATTTCTAACATTNTAAGCAGGTCTGGCCAGGCTCGACTTAGCCTTCGCCCTCCCCTCCCTCCATGACTCACGGTAAAATTTCTAACATTTCATCATCTTACTTCCAAGACTGCTACATTCGACCTGCTTAGAATGTATTACATTATTAGTCTTCTCTTTTTTTTGTACACTTCAGCATATTACCTTTGCTACATTATCAGTGATTATACAAATTCAATGATTTGCATACACAACAAATTGAAGTACTAACTTTCCTAACTTCAAATTTTGCCATCATTTCATTTATTTATATTATCATGCTAACTTACAGTGTCGGCTTGTAGTGGCAGATGTGAAAACCAAGCCTACCTTTTCACTATATCAGGGATCGTAGGCATGCTAATACATGGTATATCAAACAATAGTGAGAAATAGAACACTTTTGTTTATTCATTGAAAACATATATTTTTTACATACATCAGACTACAAACATAAAAAAAACAGAACTCTCAAATTCTCCATACCATACATGCTGTGCATTTCCAGCAAGTCTTGAGTCTTGGCTCAAGGGTCTTACGTATCGAGTCTAGTGTCAAAGGTTTTTGGGGCTATTAGTTGGAATTTTTTAGAAATGATTTGTAATTATGAAAATTACTCTGGCTTCAAGGTCATCCAAGGTCAATGTCGAAGTTCAAGGTTATCGGCAGCTAATATAGCTGACGAGATGGACACTGGTCGAGCTGGTGAGGGCCGGTCGTGTCGGGAGCCTAGTCGATCCCTCTTCCATCGAACCCCGGAACTCTTACATGTATGTCTTTAAATAACTTTTAAAATAATTTTAAATTTTTTTTTTTAATTTTGTAAACTTTTTTGGATTTTATAATTTTTTCTGCAATTTTTTTGGAATTTTTGGGTTTAAGGTTATCTAAGGCCACTGGACATAGGGTCAAGGTCACAGGTCAAGGTCGAAGGTAAAGAACCAGACCTCAAATCCTTCCAATTATTCGTTTTTGCAACAAAAGGGCTCATTTTTGAAAATAAGGGCATCGGTGCTTTTTGAGGGATAAATTCAAAATGTTAAGGGAAAATACGAACATTTTGAGGTAAAAAACTAAAATTTTAAGCAAAAAAGTGTTAATTTCGATAGAAAAATCATTGTTTGCTAAGATACGCGTTTCTCAGCTAATAAATACCTCCATGTGTGTATGTGTGTGTATATATATATACACACACACACACACACACACACACTAGAGACGAATTTCAGAGGCAATTTTTTATTTCTGGAAAAGTTGACAGTTTCATATGAATCAACGTACTATACTCATCTCAGTCAATTTAATTTTGTAATTGGATGTTATCCATGTGTAATCTACTATTAATTTTAGTCGGCCAATGAAAGTTCTGGTGCTCTAAAGCCGATGTGAATGGTCTACAAACAACCAAACCGAGCCAAAATCTTCATCATCCAATCCAAAACAAACTAGAATAAATTTGTACAGGTGCCGATCGCCGACTTATTAATATGTTTAATCAGCATACAGCTACCTGAAATTTTTTTCGAAATATGATTTCACACATCTATGTGAAACAACTGACTTGCGCAACGTTGGTCTGGTTCACGGTAAAGTGAGCAATTTTGAGGCTCTAGTTTCTTTTTTTACTCTCAGCTACTATTTATCCTTCCACAACTTCTTAAAATAAATATAGCCATGTAAGTAATGAACATAGTGTATATGTTTCACCGGACTCGAAAAAGGCTACAATAAATATATTTACTGTCCATTATGCCAAATGAGAGCGGTTGAAATAGTGCTCACTTTACTGTGATTATCATGAACGTGGATGCATGCTTGGTGTATTGGCACATTTACAATCAGAAGATAGTACCCGCAGAGTTCTGTAAATATAGGAGATATATTTTTTATAAAAGGTTAGGTCGTGATGGTCGTTTGTGGCAACATATTCTTGCAAAATTTTATTAAAACCCATTTATGGATCAGAGAGTTATAGGATGGGACGGGATGACACACATCTTAAAAGATATTCGGGTGATTTCTTAAGCCTTCCTTTCTGAAGGAAAAATGGCAAAAAAAATAAAAATTGGGTAAAATCTGGATTTTTAGAGCTTGCTTTCGCTGTTCCCTAATAAAACACATTTAATGCCTCACGATCACGTTTGGCCATGAGGAAGCCCTCCAAAAGACTGCAATATGCATTCTCGGGAAGCTGGATTACTCGCAAAGTAGATCTGTAACAGTAGGGTATTATTACACGCGATGGAAGCCAATGTATTAAACCACAGGTGCCATTTAGCAGTATTTTATTCCGTTCCCTAAGGAAACTACGCAGGAAAGCCCTAAAATTGTTATTTTTTAAATTTATATATATTCTCTTTCGGGGTTTTTAATGCGATAAAATTAATTGTTGTAGCTGTGGGTAACTGATTATTTTGCTTTCCTGGAAAATAAATGTACTTCCACAACATGTACACTGAATGAGTGAGCTAAGAGATTTGGTCGGCTCTTAACAGTGCGGTCTTGAGGACCGATGAGGGTGATTGAGGTGAGTATGGAGCAGCGCCGGAATGAAAGGGTGGGGGAAACGGGAGATCCCCGAGAAAAACCCTCCGACCAGTGGCATCGTCCGGCATGATTCCCACTTGCGAAAATTCGGAGTGAACCGGCCGGGGATTGAACCTGTTTCGCCTTGTTGGAAGGCGAGCAGTGTAACCGCGCAGCCACCGTCTTATCATGGACACTATGACAGAGCTTAAGGGGAAAAAGGTTGGTTATCATGCCTGAAATACTAGAAATTGAGCCAAATAAGTGAAAACCATATAATGGCTCTACCTGAGATCGTTTGAAACTTCGTGATTGTTACGGTGGTTAAATTTCACAGGCATAAAGTTTGCTTCGTGACGTTGTAAAATGAAGGAGTGCGGGGATGTCTGTGCACAGACTGGGTTTCATTGAAAAGTGGTTATAATGCACAACACGCAGGTAGCATCGAAACAAGGAGTATTTCTACGCAGCGACACTATTGCTGTTCGTTTTACACTCTATGTGTTTTAATCAAAACGCATTTATTTACGAAGCACGAAAATAATATTACATGGCGAAACAATATCTGTCTGTTTGCCAAAGTGTTTTTATATTCAAATATAACCTTTTCATTTCCTAATAAATAGAGAGGTGCAAAATTTGCGTTATCTTTCGCTGGCAGGATAGACTCCACTGCCTTATAAAAAAGTGATCAACAACAGAGTACTTTATTGCGATTAGCTCAGTCAAATGAGAACATGTATTGACGTTTAGCATGGACATAAATATTTTCGAGAAAAACACATGTCCCTAAGTATATCCCACAGGTCGTTGAACCCGCGCATTTATTCTGTGCCTAGTTATCACAATTGACTGTCTGTTTGACCCGTTCAGACCCATTGTACACAACTGAGTAAAGCTAAGGCCAACTGTTTTTCACGAATATATTTCGCGACTTCTTGTACTCCAAAGCTCAGATTCACTTTCGCGAATGAATGATTTAAACTGTCGCGCATTTTAGGTGTTTGCCAGCGAATCACGTACACTCAGTATCGGAATTGCCTAGATCTGATTGGCTCGGCCACGTAAGTTACTGTCTTCCGACAATGAAACGTTGCCAATAACTAGGGAAAGGGGTTTTTAGCGAGAATATTTATAGCCATGCAAGACTTCAATACCCTACGTTTACAACCACAACTTCCTTTGATTATTGGCAAAATGTCTAAGCGAGAATAAATGTTCCTGTTTGACTGGGCCGATCAGAATAAAGGACTCCGGTACTGAACGTCCATGATCCGCGGAAAAAGTATAAAAATCATGTGCTTACCAATACCAGATAACATAGTAGATTCAACGGTTAGCAATGACTACATCAGGGAAACCTCATATAATACATTAGAATTGCACACCGCCACAACGCTTATTGGTAATTCTCTGTTATAGATAGATATATGCTACTGCGGAGTTTTTTTTAGGTATTTTTGTTGTACAGAATTCTTTACTACATGATATTGTTCCATCGTTAACGGTTTAGACAGCGTATTGCAAGAAAGCGCGCTGGTGGCAAACTTTTTCCGACTTGATTCACTATTATCGTCAATGCTTATTCCTAATGTTACCATACGTAACAAAATATGTACTAAAACCTGGCTAGAGAACACAGCTACGAATTAAAAAAAAAGCACCTAAATCGGATAAGTGGTTCTCGAGTAATAAGTGCACTAACAGACAGACAGAGAGGCGTTAAGTTTTATAATATGTATAGAGTATAGAAGATTAACACTATGTAAAATTGAACTTTATTTTTAAAGAAATCTAAACAACTATTCTGTAGTCCATGCGAGCTAAATGTGTAATGCAATACAAGCGTTTTGCACTCCTCTTAATATAAATGACTTTTTATTTTTAGTTAAATTGAACCTTTAATTATATTTTATCTATAATTGTTAACATATAATTTGTAATCAATATGAATAAGAACTCATAAAAAGATAAGTGGGTTGGTAACGCCCAGTAATAAATAGTTATTTTGCAAAATATTATTAAACTGAGTGCGNGTCATAAAAAGATAAGTGGGTTGGTAACGCCCAGTAATAAATAGTTAT
This sequence comes from Clitarchus hookeri, assembly GCA_002778355.1. Classification (NCBI taxonomy): domain Eukaryota; kingdom Metazoa; phylum Arthropoda; class Insecta; order Phasmatodea; family Phasmatidae; genus Clitarchus; species Clitarchus hookeri. Next base: position 125,015 of record NQII01004093.1, on the reverse strand, counting down.
TTTGCAAAATATTATTAAACTGAGTGCGCACAAATGCGGTGCGCTGTCCCTTTGGTGTAATTTTCTAGACTAGGTTAAGCTCAGTTTGCATGAGGCAGATGAATAGCATAGAAAAAAAACTTAAGCAGAGTTTCAGAAAAGTAGGAAGTAACTATGAATGGACTATACATAACGTGTAGGAAGTTTATTTTTGGCCGGTTCTGTACACTGCAACGCACAGTGACCGCTGGGTAACTGATACTTAAACTGTGTTACTGGCCTATAAGTCATTATTGGTTCACATTCCTACAGCCGAAAACAAAGCCTACAGCTCATTCCCTATGGAAACAAAACTAGTGTTGTTTCGACTTTAGTACAGCATGGATCATAAAATTTCTTGTTTGCAAAACCTGTTTACTTTGAACAAGAAGTGATTGCGATCGTAACAATTTCGGAGCACGTTTGAATGAGTGAAGTGAGTGAAGAGATTTAAGCGGCTCTAAACACCGAGGGTTTTGAGAGTCGATGTGTGTGAAGCAAGGGTGCACACGGTGAGCACGAAGCAGCGCCGGAATGCAAGGGCGGGGAAAACGGGAGATCCCCGAGAAAACTCGCAGACCAGCGGCATCGTCCGGCACAATTCCCACATGCGAAAATCCGGGAGCGACCCCGCTGGGAAAGGAACTCGGTTCGCCTAGGTGGGTAGAAAGGCGGGCGAGTGGTCTGACCAATACACCACCGCGGCCCCTGTATCTGCTTACAGGCGGGGTGGGAATATTGGGGCGGCCACACAGGGCAGCTTCCATTACGGCCAGCGTCCTTGATGGACGGACCTGCTCCAGGGTGCTAATCGCGGTGCTAAAGGGCCTGAGCCCTGCGGCATTGTCCCGCCCACTGTGGGGCGAATGTCACCGGGGATGACGAGGAGAGGCTGCACTATGCAGGCCATGTCCTCCCCCCCCCCTCCCGTGAGCTCATAAGGGGGCGAGCATCATCCTCAGGAGCCGGCGAGATGATGGTCCCACATCCCTCGTCATCCCCGTGGAGAGCACGTGATGAAGCCGGGTGGTGGGGGAGCATCGACCCTACCCCTTTCGCTTTCTCTAACCCATCCTTGTCGCTTATGAGCGACGCGGTCACAGGACGTCATAACCCGCCTTCCGGAACAAATTCTGAAGACACAATTAACCCCTTTATAAAGCTGTTCACGGTAAAGTGAGCACTTTTGAACGTCCTGCATAAGATCTACTTGTGTGAACATTGTTAGAGACACGTAAATTTCGCGGGTTAATTTTAAGTCAAGTTAAACTTCAACCAGATGTACCTTTCTACTTGTGCTTCTATTGGACGATAGTTTGCTAACCACGCCCCGGGCAACTTCCAGCCAATAACGAACCTGCAAGGAAACCGAGGATCGAATCCCGTGCTGCCTGTTCTGGAGTTAAACTGGAGCAACAGCCAATGAACAACAAACCGAGTCTCGAGTACACAAAAGTGATTGTTCTGTCTATCTTGATGCAGAGGGAATCCGTGAAATTTCCGGTTCTCTACACATTGTGTATTCTTCAATCACATGTAATACTAATATTACCCTAGGCCTGCTCACTACATTCAAACGCGGTCGAGTGAAAATGTAAAATTATTATAGATGTAAACATTTCACAAATTTGCTAATTCTAAAATTTAATGCATTGAAAATAGAAAGCTGAAGCAATAATTCACGAATGTTTACCCAACATTTTAAATTCAACATTAAGACATGGAACTAAATTCCCTCGATCTTTACCAACTTTACTCGGCCCATGCCAGGCTGTGTACCCGTTAAAACGTATGCGAGTCGGGTCAGTGCCTTCATTTTCAAAAGTTGATTTCAAAAGTGCTTAATTAACCTTGTGTCCACGGCTGTGGCTAAAGACATGCGTCGCTTCACCTGTGATCACTGAGGATCAGTACGCGATGAAGTCAGATACATCATCGCAGTTTAAGTGATTTGCCGACTTTTCTAAAGGTGCAACCGCTCTTATTTGAAATGTGTGCACCTCGTAATCAGATATAAGAAATTTTTTCGTCACAAAACAGCTAGAAAACAATTACTTATATGTGGTTTAGAATAACTCGTGCCAAACNGTGCCTTCATTTTCAAAAGTTGATTTCAAAAGTGCTTAATTAACCTTGTGTCCACGGCTGTGGCTAAAGACATGCGTCGCTTCACCTGTGATCACTGAGGATCAGTACGCGATGAAGTCAGATACATCATCGCAGTTTAAGTGATTTGCCGACTTTTCTAAAGGTGCAACCGCTCTTATTTGAAATGTGTGCACCTCGTAATCAGATATAAGAAATTTTTTCGTCACAAAACAGCTAGAAAACAATTACTTATATGTGGTTTAGAATAACTCGTGCCAAACAAAACATCTGTCTTTAACAGGTTGTTGGTCAACAGTCAGAAAGCACAGTTTAATACTTGGAACACTATGTCCAAGTGAAACAACACTAAACAAATAAAATGCCTGTGCCACTGAAAACAAAATTCTCATGGATGTAGATTTGGTAATAAGTTTACGCTTGTCAAGGTGTTGAAAGACTTTACATAACGTCAACAGTAATTATCGTGAATAAAAAGAATACATTTTTACAATAATTCAAAAGAACAATTTCGATTGTCCTACCCGTTACACATGAAAATATGCTTGATTGGGAAACTACAAAATCGGCACTCCATTGGCTGAGAGCCAGCCAGTAATACACTTTATTCAATGGCGTAAGCGTGTCAAATTTGGCACGAATCAATAGAACGGTGTTGAGTGCGAAAGCTGAGACCAACATAAATTACGTTCCTATAATTGTGGACATAACTGACACAAGTTAAGCATGTATTGAATACCAGTACGTAAGTAGAGAATGCAAAGTGTTATCACGATAACTGAAAATTATATGTCTCTTACAGCCAGAATAGAAAATACAACAAAGGGCAATCCCGAACAGAAATTTATGGCTACTTCGTGAACAAATATTTTGCCTGAGTGATGCATTTCTGTAGAACAATCTCTTACTCTGTAAACTTTTAAAATTTTTTTTGCGCTGTACGGCATTGTACATTTTTCTTTTCGTTTCCACCCAAAAGCTAGACAAGCATTGTTTTCACTCCCCGCGCCTATGCCCTTTCTGAGCCAAGCACGTATATAAGTATGTCCTTTAGCGTATTATGTACTCAATCTAATGTATTTCAATCCTTTAACTCTCTTGTGCCTCCTGATTTTTACTTTTTTTTTGTTTTTATTACTTTGTTGGCTGCCGGCTGGCGTCCGAGTTACCAGACTCTCATTGGCGACCGGCGCTNTTTTTTTTTGTTTTTATTACTTTGTTGGCTGCCGGCTGGCGTCCGAGTTACCAGACTCTCATTGGCGACCGGCGCTCCTTCGCGCGCCTGACTGTAGTTAGCGGAGTAAGCGGCTAACTCACTTCTGTATTCTTACGGGCCCCACCTGACTGCATAGTGTTTCTTCTTTTTTCGGCCGAGAAGCGTGGAAGCTATAAGGGCCGTGCAGACACGCGCGCCATCCCCACTACGCGCAGGGCTTTGACCTGGAGTGCAGTGTTCTCGTCGTGCTGCGTGTACCTATGAGACTTTCAACGATGGCCCTATCATTTTATTGATGAAAAGTCTTTAGTAAAGTTCAATACAGTCTTCTATCGTAGTATTGACAGTGTCCGGCTAGTATGTTTGAAGATACGGCAGTATCAGTTTTTAACTGTATTGGAGGGCTCCACAATAATACTTACAGCTTGTGTGGTAACCTTAAAGTACCGTTCCTTTCTAGTCGAGGGTATGATGCCTTTTCGTAGGTAAACTTACTGAGGGCACGTATAACAGCTTCGTAAAAAAAAATGTAACACTCTGCAACGCAGTTCAAGCGCCAGGCAAGCAGAACCCTTAATTACTCTGTGGTAGCGCCCTACATTTCGTCAAGCACCCGGTTATCTCCGGTCTGTAGCAATTCGTACCGGCTTTGTCGCGAAGCTGTTGGTGGCGAAATGACGTCCCACTGGCCTGCAGCGCGGCATCGACCGAGTTGGGCAATTCCCTAGCACGCCTCACCGAACGCCAGAGCGGGTATCACGCAAGCGACGCAGGTCGTTAGGGAAATTTACATGGCGAACACAGCCCGCAGGGTTCTTTATCAGGAGGTAGCAGCACGTGGTGGCTTCCTGGAGGTTGCCGACAGCGGATAAGCCACGGATCACACAGACCAACTATACTCGCCGCCGCATATTGCCTCACCCAGAGGGCACTAACAGGGGGAACCAAATCTATCAACCCTACTCACTGCTGCAGCATTGGATTAACATTTTAGGTCGGTGCGGGTAAGGACAAGCTAGTCTTCAAGCAAGTGTATATTTAACAAACACAGAGTACTTGAGAATGCGCAGGCGAAATAGCCGCTTATTCTGTTAACTACAGCTTCACACGCCAGTAAATTGGCGATTGGCTGTCCGGAGCTCTGAAAACTATCCTTGTGTCTGATTGGTTATTGCTAGGTCCACCGGTTTTTCGCGAAACATTTACGAGGAAGCTAGACTTCAATATCATAAGTGCACACTTGCCATCTTCATTTGACTACTGGCCGCTTGTCTTTATGTGAAAACAGTATGTTACGTGAATGAACCAATCAGAATTAAGTTTCTCTAATACTGACCATCCGTAATTCCCGAACAGATAGAAAAGTCGCGAAACAATTCAAATAATCCAATCACGAAAGTGGTTCTGAACTAAAGTGGGTTAGAACACAACTTGTCCTGAAATATTTTCACGAAAAACAGGTGCCCCTAGCTATTGCGTGCTAGGAAAGATTCGCTACTGGCGGGGCTACTGCGAGGCAATTAAGATATAGGCTGTCCACAGTAAACTGAGCACTTTTGAAAGGCCTGCTTAACATCAACTTGAATGCACATTGTGTACTCTTACACGAAATGTAAAACTAACATTGTCATGGCCCTGAATTAGCTGTAGGTAGACACGTTTTTTTAGAGGCGAATCCAGTTTTCCAGGTTGCCTATGAAACACACAACAGCAACACTTTAATTCAAGCGCAATTTATTTACGGTTACAGTGATACAAATAATACGATGTCAAGAAATATCTGTTTTCACGGAAAAATATTTTAACACATATTTTGCCGTGACATCAATAGTTTTATGGTGTAATTTCCACTGTTTATTTTTTAGTGTTTTTCTCCATGGACTGGACCCAGACCTCTCAAACAGTGGTGGTTAGAGAATTGTTGCAAAGTATGCAGGTGTCTAATATATGCAGTGCACTCTCGGCGTATGCGTCATGAATCAGTAACCACCGCAGAACCAGAGAAAACTTAATGTATTGGGATCAGTCACGAAAAGATGTGAGGCACCCATAGCAGTAGTTATAAAATGGGGGTTCTGCGCCAGGGGCTGGGGGCTGCGGAGCCGCGGAGTCACATTTTACACAAGTGTCGTTTGTAGTACGCTGTATTATGCAATGCTAGACAAGACCATTCATAATACTAGCCGAGAGAAACGCATCAGGCTCCAGGTTAGCAGACCAGCCGAGTCAATACATATGCACATCTTTTTACGAGAGGAATTCAGTTTTACAGTACAAGGTGACTATTTATACCGTTTTAAATTCTATATACAAATGTACTTATTTGAATACATACCATTTATAGTGCTAGATCTGTAAGCACATATACAACAACATACACTATTACCATTAGCCTCGCAAGAGAGACGTCACCGCTACGCGCTGAGACAAACNAAGCACATATACAACAACATACACTATTACCATTAGCCTCGCAAGAGAGACGTCACCGCTACGCGCTGAGACAAACAGATATAAAAAATAACAATAAAAGCTAATAGTAGATGCACTATTTTGAATACGTACCATTTATAATGGTTGTGCTGTAAGCTCATTACGAAACGAATTGCCCATTTTTAACTAGAAACAAAGTTTTTATTAATATATAAATATCATTAAATGTATGAACTTTGTAATGTCGAGTAAGGAGTTATCAAAACACACACACACATATGCTTCAATTATTTATGTACTCTGCTTTTAGAAGACCCAAAACATAAGGAGAANAAGCACATATACAACAACATACACTATTACCATTAGCCTCGCAAGAGAGACGTCACCGCTACGCGCTGAGACAAACCGATATAAAAAATAACAATAAAAGCTAATAGTAGATGCACTATTTTGAATACGTACCATTTATAATGGTTGTGCTGTAAGCTCATTACGAAACGAATTGCCCATTTTTTAACTAGAAACAAAGTTTTTATTAATGTATAAATATCATTAAATGTATGAACTTTGTAATGTCGAATAAGGAGGTATCAAAACACACACACACATATGCTTCAATTATTTATGTACTCTGCTTTTAGAAGACCCAAAACATAAGGAGAAGAGGCTTAACTTAACTGATAAAATAACTGGTGTAGCTGTTTCATACACAGAAGACTTGAGGCCGCGAGAGCATATCGTGGCTATCGATGTGAACTCAACAGAAGCACAGACCGCAATGACCATCCTGCCTTTCCGTTCATGGTATAATTTACGGACCAAGAAAGCAACTCGGCACTTACAAGTATTGTAATTACACCACCCTTGACAAAACATACTTACTTTTTACATATGCTATTGAAATTTTTTATAGGAATTAACTCATGTACCCGGACGGCACTAGCGACAGTGCATCATCCTTAAAAATAAGGTTGCGCAGGTTTAATCCTCCTAGACAGTCCAGTCCATTCACATGTAAAAAAATACATGATACGGAATCAAAAAACTTTTCCGGTTTAAGATATCTACATATTTTGTTATCGAGTAAATCATGCAACAATTACAATGAGCTATATATCTCCAACAAAAAATATTTTTGTACATGACTGTAATCATTGTACGTTCATCACAAATACTTTCAGCTTGCCTGACATTTATAAGTAGGTAACAAGTAGGTCACCTTGTGACAACCCGAGACGGGCAACACGAATCATCATGTAGTGATAAACATAAAAGCATGCTCCATGTAATAAATGGTTCCCACTTCGTCGTCGATCGTGGCGGAAAGGAGATCGTTANCAACACGAATCATCATGTAGTTATAAACATAAAAGCATGCTCCATGTAATAAATGGTTCCCACTTCGTCGTCGATCGTGGCGGAAAGGAGATCGTTACGTCTACATTCGTCTACCGCCATTGCGTATGCTGTAACTATATGAAGACGGAATCACTTGTTGAAGACTTACAATCTGTAACACTTACTGCATCGTCAACAGCAAGGGACTCTGGAGATTCGCTCCTTACATCGTGACAACATGGAAGTAGTCATTGCATGTTCGCCCGCAGTGATAGCCTGAATAGACATAGCAAGAAGTGCAAATACAATGTTTGTTGTTCATCGGGAAGTGAGTGGAATTATTGTAGCAAGACAATCACTTGCAGCCTACCAGACATTTATAAACACATAGTAGGTATATTGCTGTCGATAGGAATATAAAAAATAAAACAAACATTATTTTTATTTTTTGTATTTATTCACATTCATAACCAAATCATTCACATACATAATATATCATTCAATAAATCCTTCAGCTCTGAGTTCATCAATAATCGAATTTATCTCTTCGTTGAACGAAAGATTTCCACTTCTCTGCAATGGAACCAACATCCTTAGTCTATCAACCAAGCAATTGGGGTCTTCAGAAAATAAGTAGCTACACTTCACGACACTCTTCGCAGAAGGTTCACGATACATGTCTGCGTCTATGTTCTTCTGTGATGAGTAGGTTGTTAGATACATCTGGGTCAGAGTACTAGGTTCGAATCTGCGTTTCTTCTGTTCCAACTAGCCCCTATCTTCAGCAACATGTTTATGCTTTTGCTTTGCAGACGATGACACTTCATCATCATCAGTAGAAAAGCATATTTCACATCATCACCAGCAGACTTGGAGGTCACATTTTCGTTCTCGGTGTGCTGGATAGTTTTAGCATCTTCGTTTTTCACTTTACATGTTAGCGGTACATGTTTGTTGTTCACAACTTCCTTTAGATCTGTATGGCTCGCACTCTTCATAGTAAATGTCTGCAACACTCGTATTTACTTCTTCACACACTGTTTTGGAACACGATTCAGGCCCAGGTAACGTTATGGGCGCTCTAACCATCGTTAGTTTACACGACGAATCAGCAGGAAGACTAGCCATAGCCTTGTCTTGCGACAATAAGTTCAATGCATACTGTCCCGTGCCAAGTAAAGGTGCGTTGCCTTTACATGCACCAGTCAGTCTCTTTAGAGTATTGCTTCAAATGCTGTCCCGCGATGAGTATATGATAGTGATTAGGAGGTCGGTCCTTCTGGACATTTGCTTTTCTCATGTCGACGAGCATAGCAGTTTTTGCTGAAACTTTTTCCACTGGACCAACACTGTTTTACTGGTAATTTTCCAGCCGTGAAAGAAGGTACATCCATAATGGCAAGCTCAACAGTAGGCTTCATACAATAATCAGTTTGTGCCACCTTCATGATAAAAAACTGAAGTTCTAAAAAGACTGGTTCTAGTTTTTACTCTCTTGACATAGTTAATAACACATTTCATTAGCGAGNAAAAACTGAAGTTCTAAAAAGACTGGTTCTAGTTTTTACTCTCTTGACATAGTTAATAACACATTTCATTAGCGAGGTTTAAGCATTGTTTTTTACCAATCACTTGATCTAGTTCTCATTACCATACAGTAACATCTTCAAAAGTTTCTTCCAGACAAGTTCTTCACCCAGATGGAACCCAGGACAGCACTTAAAGCAGACAACCGTCAAATAAGCTCTGCGCTCATTCTTCCAATTGACGAGTGCCAGTCCGGCAATATGTTCTATTTATTCTGTCGCGAGTCAAGCGAAGGTGTGGTACCTTAACACATACAAGTGTGGATCTTTAAGTTATATATTCTACCAAATTGTTGCACAGCACATATCACATGTTAGTAACTGGAAGTCACTTAGTTCGAACATTCGCTCTTTCATGGTGTCGAGCATTGTAAGATTTACTGAAGGTATTGACACAGTATCATCATTGTTTTCCATGTAATTATTCATCAGTTGGTGAGGGTTTGCACATAGTTGTACTCATCATAGTTGATTTCGAAGTGCTGACCCCTCACTGCTGCCCCTCACTGCTGACCTTTCACTGCTGAACCCTCACTGCTGCCCCTCACTGCTGACCCCTCTCTGCTGACCCCTCCCTCTTGACCAATCAGTGCTGACCCCTCACTGCTGATACCACACTACTGACCCCTCACTGCTGATACTACACTGCTGCCCTTCACTGCTGACCCCTCTCTGCTGACCCCTCCCTCTTGACCAATCAGTGCTGACCCCTCACTGCTGATACCACACTACTGACCCCTCACTGCTGATACTACACTGCTGATCCCTCACTGCTGACCCCTCAGTGATACCTTCATGCAGCACCGGTGCTTTATATAACAGTATAATAACTGCGCGAATTTCTGTGGTTGCAGTAATTTATACCACCATCCTGCAGGTCGAATACAAAGATATGTTGTAATTCTCTCTGTAGAGGGGTAGAGGTAAATCAGTATGCACCTATTTGCTAAGTGGCCTAAGTGAATTTTTTCTCAACTGTATTTGATCCATCGTATATAATGTCCAACCGGAACCCTTTCCCATGTATTCTTCTTCCTTGTGGCAAATATTCTGTATACTAGCTTCAACACTGTCTTCGATTTCATATGTGTTATACAGAGGCAGATTCTAGATCTTGAAGGCACTCTCACCATCTTTATTTTCATGTGCTTCTGGTTTGGTATATTTACATTCCAACCATACATTACATTTTGAAGCGGCTTTTTTTTTCCATTTCACATGTAAGTTGATCTATAATATTCTGCTTCTTAAGTTTAAGACATATACAAATATCTTTCGCCACGCCCGACGAATTAGATGCAACATACGTCTTCTTTAGACCACGGAAAGCAGATTCTTTCAGTATGAANATTTCGCCACGCCCGACGAATTAGATGCAACATACGTCTTCTTTAGACCACGGAAAGCAGATTCTTTCAGTATGAATCCGTTCTCATTTGATAAGCTTGCAACACATACAGGTGTAGGAAATTTGTATGTACACATTTTGACATGGTTGTCATACGACTCACAACACAGTTTTACCTGATGGTTATGTATTTCCCTATTTCGCGTCGCACACTGTCTGGGATGCCTGTTACTAAATAAGATGAGAACTCACGACCACACTTATAACAGCAACGAGTCAGTAACCCATCTCGTCTTATTAAAATATTTTCCGGTTTTCTCATGTCGACGGGCACTGCAACTATTACTAAAGGTCTTGCCGTAGTAGCAACATGAATATCTTGATGTCCGTGGAGAATTGTTTGCAATGTTCATGCCCAGGTCTGATGTTGTCGATGGTGACAGTGCACCAGTATCCAATNTGTCCGTGGAGAATTGTTTGCAATGTTCATGCCCAGGTCTGATGTTGTCGATGGTGACAGTGCACCAGTATCCAATGCAGAAGGTGCCTGACTTGCACATATTTTTGGATGCAGACAATACACTACATCGTTTAGCTGGCACAGCAGAGAGTCCATCACACATTGCAAGACNGGGTTTGCACATAGTTGTACTCATCATAGTTGATTTCGAAGTGCTGACCCCTCACTGCTGCCCCTCACTGCTGACCTTTCACTGCTGAACCCTCACTGCTGCCCCTCACTGCTGACCCCTCTCTGCTGACCCCTCCCTCTTGACCAATCAGTGCTGACCCCTCACTGCTGATACCACACTACTGACCCCTCACTGCTGATACTACACTGCTGCCCTTCACTGCTGACCCCTCTCTGCTGACCCCTCCCTCTTGACCAATCAGTGCTGACCCCTCACTGCTGATACCACACTACTGACCCCTCACTGCTGATACTACACTGCTGCCCTTCACTGCTGACCCCTCTCTGCTGACCCCTCCCTCTTGACCAATCAGTGCTGACCCCTCACTGCTGATCCCTTACTGCTGACCCCTCAGTGATACCTTCATGCAGCACCGGTGCTTTATATAACAGTATAATAACTGCGCGAATTTCTGTGGTTGCAGTAATTTATACCACCATCCTGCAGGTCGAATACAAAGCTATGTTGTAATTCTCTCTGTAGAGGGGTAGAGGTAAATCAGTATGCACCTATTTGCTAAGTGGCCTAAGTGAATTTTTTCTCAACTGTATTTGATCCATCGTATATAATGTCCAACCAGAACCCTTTCCCATGTATTCTTCTTCCTTGTGGCAAATATTCTGTATACTAGCTTCAACACTGTCTTCGATTTCATATGTGTTATACAGAGGCAGATTCTAGATCTTGAAGGCACTCTCACCATCTTTATTTTCATGTGCTTCTGGTTTGGTATATTTACATTCCAACCATACATTACATTTTGAAGCGGCTTTTTTTTCCATTTCACATGTAAGTTGATCTATAATATTCTGCTTCTTAAGTTTAAGACATATACAAATATATTTCGCCACGCCCGACGAATTAGATGCAACATACGTCTTCTTTAGACCACGGAAAGCAGATTCTTTCAGTATGAATCCGTTCTCATTTGCTAAGCTTGCAACACATACAGGTGTAGGAAATTTGTATGTACACATTTTGACATGGTTGTCATACGACTCACAACACAGTTTTACCTGATGGTTATGTATTTCCCTATTTCGCGTCGCACACTGTCTGGGATGCCTGTTACTAAATAAGATGAGAACTCACGACCACACTTATAACAGCAACGAGTCAGTAACCCATCTCGTCTTATTAAAATATTTTCCGGTTTTCTCATGTCGACGGGCACTGCAACTATTACTAAAGGTCTTGCCGTAGTAGCAACATGAATATCTTGATGTCCGTGGAGAATTGTTTGCAATGTTCATGCCCAGGTCTGATGTTGTCGATGGTGACAGTGCACCAGTATCCAATTCAGAAGGTACCTGACTTGGACATATTTTTGGATGCAGACAATACACTACATCGTTTAGCTGGCACAGCAGAGAGTCCATCACACATTGCAAGACGTCTTTTTAAGTTATCACTTCGTCCAAATTGAGACTTGTACTGTTCACATGTTAAGGTAGATCACTTCATGTTCATAGAACAATCAGTCTCATGTTGGTGGGCATTGTAGCTATTAGAAAATGACTTCCTGCAGAAACAGCATAAATAGCTTTCTGGTGTATTTTTCAACTTCGCTCGAGATGATGTTTACTCTTCGAAATTCTAATAACAACAAAGACGATTTCAACAATTTTACGTATTTCTTCATATTTCGTTACTAGGATTTAAACTTTTGTATTCATTCTGTAAACATAAATTCAGCTATGTCTTGAATCTAGTTTACTACACCACCATGCAACTGCAAGCTTTTTTTCCCAGTTCATTGAAAAGTTTATAATAGGGCTTTCACTGTAGCTTCAAATCATGACAAACACTTTAACAATAAACCCGAACTCTCTCCACCACAAAGTGTTTTTATCTCTCATGCTTCCATGCATTGCTACTTTTACAAATCATCTTACCAGAATAGCAAAATTGTTTTCTCCACATTGGCAAAGGATTGTGTACATTGATCGCATGAAGGTCGGAAGTTGGCGATGTAGGTGAACCAATTCGATACAGCAGGCACCTGATCGTGAGAAGTTTGTGATGATGTCAATACAATTTGTTGCTTAGCAGATAGAGTAACAAGGTCTTTGCAATTATTCATATGTATGTTTAAACTGTCTGTACGAGTGANTTTTGTTGCTTAGCAGATAGAGTAACAAGGTCTTTGCAATTATTCATATGTATGTTTAAACTGTCTGTACGAGTGAAAAAACCTTGGCACTTATCACATCGATAGCCTGTGCGACATGGATTCAGTTTGCATTTATGCTTTAAATGTCTGTTCGTATGGCAGGCATATACAAATGCCATGTTACAGTAGTTGCATGGATGTCTAGGAGATGTGACTAATCCAGCCATTGTTTACACTGTTAAGTACAATGCCTTTAATGATATTGATGGTTAGAATGTTTCTTTCGCAGGTATCTTTCCATCAAAAGTATGCTTTAATCTTAGCAACTATTGATTGACACAAACATGAAGGAGGGCTTTGCATGTGGCAATATGTCTTTTTAAGCTATCACACCTTCAAATATATGATTTACACTTTTCACAAATTAAGATAACGCACTTCATTCAAATAATAAGATAACACACTACATATTTTGTGGGCAACCAGTCTTGTGTTGACGGGCATTGAAACTGTTATAAAAGGTCTTCTTGCAGTAGCGACACAAACAACTTTCCCGAATATTTTCCATGGACGAAGAAGAAGAGCACGCTCTATGTAATGTAGCCACTGTTCACTCTTCGAAGTCTGAATAGCAACTGAGTCAGCCAGACTATACTAAAACCACACACACATATATATAGCCAGTTTAACTATGCATTGAAGTTCGTGTTTATCGACGTCGCATCCCATACACCGAACTGGTGACTGGCTCCTACTGCCAGGAGGAGATCAATAAGTGCGATAGCGCACCCTGCCGCAAATTTTTAGGATGAAGAAAAACATGCTAACACACTGAGAAAACCAATTTGCGCCTGCGTGGTACATGTCAGGACATTGGCACCAGCCACCGCTGCCACTGCTAGGACGAATACACTAGCTCCTACTGTCAGGAGGAGATCAACAAGTGTGAAATTCCAGAAATGTAAGACATTAACGTCTTCCGAAATGGCAGGCATGACGTCAGATGTCATTGAACCCCCACTCATCAGCCACAAGTCGCTGTCCCCGAAGAGACTTTTGATCTCTGCATTCAAAAATGTTCNGCGCCTGCGTGGTACATGTCAGGACATTGGCACCAGCCACCGCTGCCACTGCTAGGACGAATACACTAGCTCCTACTGTCAGGAGGAGATCAACAAGTGTGAAATTCCAGAAATGTAAGACATTAACGTCTTCCGAAATGGCAGGCATGACGTCAGAGGTCATTGAACCCCCACTCATCAGCCACAAGTCGCTGTCCCCGAAGAGACTTTTGATCTCTGCATTCAAAAATGTTCTCGACTATTCGCGTTGTCACTGTGCTAAATTTAACAAACTNCGAAGAGACTTTTGATCTCTGCATTCAAAAATGTTCTCGACTATTCGCGTTGTCACTGTGCTAAATTTAACAAACTGTTATATACTGTTCGCAACAAATTGAACACTTTTGAAAGTCCTGGTTAAGATCTACGCATGCACACATTGTGTATTCTTCCCACATATGTAAAGTTAACATTGCTATGGGCCTGATCGCTGTTCATCTGTCGGTCAAGTTTATTAGTAATGAAAATATTTTATAAATTTGCAGCAATTCTTAGAATTATACGAATTAAAAAAAAATCGTTTTTTAGCATCTACAAGGATTTTACTAACACTTTTAATTCAATATAAGACATGGAACTACATTTCTATGTGGCTCATGCGGATAATGGGAAGTCAGTTTCTGATTGGCAGATCGCACTGTCGCAAGCGCCGTCAGGGTACTTGAGTCATTTACTGTAAAAAATTCAATCGCATATGTAAAAAGCAAGTATGTTTTTTCAAGGGTGGTGTAATTACAATACTTGTAAGTGCCGAGTTGCTTTCTTGGTCGGTAATGTATACCACGCACGGAAAGGCAGGAAGGTCATTCTGGTCTGTACTTCTATTGAGTTCATATCGATAGCTACGATATGCTCTCGCGGCCTCAGGTCTTCTGTGTATGAAACAGCTACACCAGTTATTTCTTCAGTTAAGGTAAACCCCTTCTCTTTATGTTCTTGGTCTTCTAAAAGCAGAAAACATACATAGTTGAAATGTATATCTGTGTGTTGCGATACCTCCTTACTCGTCATTACAAAGTTCGTACATTTAATGATATTTCTATACTAATAAAAACTTTCTGGCTAGTTAATTATGGGTAATTCGTTTCGTAGTGAGCTTACAGCTGTAGCAATATGAAAGGTATGTTTTCAAATAAATACATCTATTATTTGCGCTCATTATTATTTTCATATCTGTTTGTCTCAGCGTGTAGCGGTGACGTCTCTCTTGCGGGGCTAATGGTTTTAATGTATGTTGTTTCGTATATGATTACAGTTCTAGCACTATAAATAGCATGTGTTCAAATAAGTACATGTATATATAGTTTTCTTAAAAATGGTATAAATGGTAACCTTATACTTTATAACTGAATTCCTCTCGTAAAACGAAGTGCATGTGTGTGTGACACGGCTGGTCTGCCACCCTGGACTCTGAGGCGTCTCTCTTGGCTAGTGTTATGTGCCATTACATCGACTTGCAGATACCCATATGCTGCCAGTTGACCATATGGNAGCGTCTCTCTTGGCTAGTGTTATGTGCCATTACATCGACTTGCAGATACCCATATGCTGCCAGTTGACCATATGGGCTGCCTTACATATTCCCGACATGTTATTTGATATTAAAACATCGGTCAGGTCAGACACGTTCTGGTGCTAGTGATGGGAGTGTTTGCCGTACTCTGAATTTGATGGTTTCGTTTCAGTCGATTCTTAAGGAAGTCGTTTGCTATTCTGTTGTACTAATCAGGACAATTTGGTCTTGTATACGTCATATAACACAGCATACAACAAACGATGCTTGTGAAATATGTGGTTGAGCTGGTTGGTAAGTGCTTATAACTCTTCACTTTTTGTTCTTATATATATGTTGCATCTATGTGTAGCAGTGCTGTCCTCTTATTGTTCCCGCGCCTAAAATAGTAATTTATTTCACCTAACATAAATTACAGCGCTCGATGCTCGCACAATATACTCTCGTTATTAGTTTATTTTAACTATTTCGTTTATATAATTACAATTTTTTATATCTGTTTGCATCGACTAGTAACAGTGATGTCTCTATTGTTCTACTTATGGTTTGAATGTATGTTTTGTGTCAAGAATAGGAAAACAGTAGTTACAAGTTGCGTAATGTGTATCGTACAAATTTTTGTGGTTGGTCCTTGTAATCATTCGTTATTTTTTATGTTGACGTGATAGCAACATTGATGTCACTATTATAGGTTTTGGCTCCATCGGGATATTTCTATATATAAATTGTGATTCGTTATCACATCATGCTCTTGATGTAGTTTCATGTATGGTAGTCCTTTATTGTTTGTTATGTGACTGATTTTTCCTGTAGAGGATGGTTTCATATATTTCACATTCCGTTTCCATGACCCTCGCGTTATGCTGAGTGTGCTTATAAATATAAACTCGTACCTGTTTTAGTGGTACCATTGACTGTGTATGTTTTGCTATTGGTGTAATTGTATACTCCTTTATTTTTCTTTATATGGCTGGTTGTTAAGGGTTACTTATGCTAGCGATGACTCGGGCCGCTGGCCCTTGTGATGGAGTGATGGTGTTCGTTTATATTACTTTGTATATATGCATTGTTTAGTTACCCATGACTATGTACATCATGCACACAGACCAGTTGTATGAATCTTGATTTTTTTCATATATATGTTTGTTGTATGTTACCCATGGTTGCATTTAGTTTTGTTTATATTTTCACATTTAGATGCTGGTGGGTGAAAGGAGACTAGTTGTCACTGAGGGGTATCCGATTTGTTAGAATCCTTTCGGTAGCAGATGACAAAGGCAGCAGTAGATGATTGTGCTAGTGCGTGAGCTACTTCAGACCCTATACTCCTACATGAAACTGTAACTTTGCGACGCGTCTATATGTAAACCTTTATTTTATTGTTACATGTTCCCTTACATCAAAGGTTGGGAAATGCTGACCAACTATGCTTCTAACAGGGCTTAAGGCCTACTTGCCCTTATCTCCTTCATCGTGGTCGGAAGTGATGTCTGTGGTATGAATTTGGTGGTCGTAGCTTTGGTGGGAGGAAAGCATCGGGCAACTATGGTTACAAGAGGGCGTAAGATGTATCTGTCCCTACCACCCTGTTTGTCATAGGAGGTGAGGCCTATGATATGAATTTGCTGACTATAGCTTTTGTGGGTAGGAAATTGCAGCCAACTATGCTTATACAAAGTCCTAAGGTGTACTTGACCCTGCAGTCCTTTTCGTTGTCATATGTGATGCCTAAGTTATGAATTTGTTGATTATAGCCCCAGTGGGTGGGAAATGGTAGCCAACTATGTTTATATGAGGGCTTAGGGCATACTTGCNAATTTGTTGATTATAGCCCCAGTGGGTGGGAAATGGTAGCCAACTATGTTTATATGAGGGCTTAGGGCATACTTGCGCTACCATCATTTTTGCTGTGGGTGTTGATGTCTATGTTATGAATTTGACGACTACAGCTTCGGTGGATGGGAAATGGCGGTTGACTATGTTTATAAGATACCTTAAAGTTTACTTTATGCTACCACCCTGATCGTCATCAGAGGTGATATTTATGATATGAACTTGGTGCCTATAGATTGGGTGGGTCAGAAATGGTAGGTAACTATGCTTATAAGTGGGCTTACGGTATGCTTGATCCTGTGGCTCAGTTTATCGTCGGGGGTGACGACTATATTATGAATTTGGTGACTATATATTAAATGGTTCCTATATTTAAACCAACTATGCTTATAAGTGGGCTTAAGGTCTACTTGGGCCTGTGGTTCTTTTCGCCGTCAGGGGTGAAGCCTGTGTTATGAATTTGGTGGCTGAATCTTAAATGGTATGGCAATTATAGTCAGCTAAGTTTATAAGTAGCCTTTCGTCATACTTGACCATGCAGCCCTTTTCGTTGTCGAGTGTGATGCTTACATGATGAATTTGGTGACTATATTTTAAACAGTTTGAAAATTATAGCCAACTATGCTTATTGTTGGGCTTAGGATGTACTTGGCGCACATGGTGTGCGACCTAGGCTAGCATGTGTGGGCAGACCTCGCTCTGTGTTGCTCAGGTGGAATGACAGAACATGACACTCGTCCCCACCAGGACATCAGGTGAAAGAAGACCAGAAGGAATATGAGAAAACCAAGGTAGAATGATAGAGCATGAGACTTGTTACCGCCAGGATGTCAGGCAAAAGGAGCCTAGAAGGAATGTGAGAATACCAAAGTGGAATGAAATAGCATGAGACTTGTCCCCGCCAGGATGCCAGGTGAAATGAGACCAGAAGCAATATGATAAACCATGGTGGAATGACAGAGCATGAAGAGAGAAGTTGCATAACAGGGCAATGAACTCGAACATTCTTCAGGCAAGATGGATGGTGCTGGTATGGAATGATAGATCATGAATGTCAGGGTATCCCTTCCACTCCTCACTCTTCACTCATCATTCCCGAAAAGGAGTCACTTAGCCAGATTGTGAAGTCATGCTATTTTCGGACTGAGTGACTCATAAATTGTGGTAAGAAAAATTTCTGCAGAAAATTTTTATGGTTTTGAAGAAAATTCGGGAAGTTTTAGAGGGGAAAAGGGAAATTCTGTAGAAAAAAGGGAAAATGGCCGATTATGACAAGAATGACAGAGCAGGATGTTGCCACATGACGTCATCCAAGATGGCCGCAGTGGCTCTGCGGTTCTGCAGCCCCAGCCCCTGGGCCTGAACCTCAATTTTATAACTACTCATAGCACATGTGATGTCACATCAACTGCAAACATTTTGTATTAGTGGCGGATGTGAATAATAATAGGCAACAAAGGAGTATAGTTAGGGATCCAGAAATTTCGCGGATTCACTTAGCAACAAGCTAGACTCCGCAACACTATTTTTGCTCGAGCTTCAATTAGTTGTTCGTTGGTTGTTGTTCCAGATTAACCCCAAACCATGTAGCAGGGCATTCGGTCTTTGTTTCCATTGCAGGTTCGTTATTGGCTGAAAGTCATCCGGGGCGTGTCTTACATGCTGAGGGCACATAGATACAGAAACAGAAATGTATATGTGATTTAAGTTGAACTTGTTCTCCAATGAATTCGCGAAATTTCCAGCTCTCTAATTATAGTACAGATTAAACGAGAGCATTTCTTATAACTACTCATTAGTGGCTTCTACCCTTGGCACCTGACGAACATAGCAATATGCGTGAAAGACGAGCAAAGATAGTGAACCACGAATTTCACTTCTAGGAAAGATGTTGGAATAAAGGTGGACAAAGTAAAGGAAGTCTAGACGCGAAATGCTGCGAGAACGCGCACGGTAACCACCCCCGGTGGAAAGTAAACCTGATTACGTATTCCTTCAGCGATCTACTGACTTCATTCCTNGCGCGCACGGTAACCACCCCCGGTGGAAAGTAAACCTGATTACGTATTCCTTCAGCGATCTACTGACTTCATTCCTCTACTTCTTTATTTGATCTCGAACCCCCTTCCTCCTACTACTCCCTCAGCAAACGGTGAACTTTCGTGTCTCTAGCAGTGGGGCGCGCTATACGAAATAACCTACTAGACTACCTGCTTCTGAACGAAAATAAGAGGAGCCCATGATTGAACTCGCGTCGTGATTGGTATAGAGGTGCCGTCGCTACCGTCGCACGTGAACATCGAAATCGGATTTGTGACTATGGGGCGGAAACGTTCGAGGCACGCTTCACTATTCAGAATGTCGCTTTGAACTCTGATGCGGAAGTGATATTAGCTCCCAGCCGTTTCACAGAAAAAAAATTCCATGTGTTGCTTCCTGCGAGAAGCAGGGTTGACATGGACTATGCTCAAGATGGCGGCGAACTTAGATTCCTTTTTTCTCTTAGAGACATGCAAACCTATCTTTCCTAGCTGTGACATAAATTCGCTTATATACTATATAAACGTTTAAGATGAAGAATCACCATATATCTTGCAATGATTTATTAATATTTGCAATTCAAGAGGCCGCGGTGGCTGAGCGGTTGGACTGCTCGCCTCCCACCAAGGCGAACCGGTCTCAACCACCGGCTGGTTCACTCCGGATTTTCGGAAGTCGGAATCGTGCCGGACGATGCCGCTGGTTGGCGGGTTTTCTCAGGGATCTCCCGTTTCCTCACCTTTTCATTCCGGCGCTGCTTCGTACTCACCTCACTTCACCCTCATCGATTCTCAAGACCTTGCTGTTAAGAACAGCCCAAATTTCTTCACTCATTCACTGACTCATTTTGCAATCCAAACTCATGGATGGAAATTAAAAATTGTATAGGACAACTTAACATATTTTTAAAAGTTTTTATGACTTCAGTTATACCCGTATTTTTCCGTGTGGAGAAAAAATGATAAAAAAATTACAGAACTTTTGATGGCAGGGGTGTGCCGAAATGTTTAGATGTGAAGTAGTAATGGATCGTTCGTGAACGATTAGTTCGAAATGAACTAATCATCGAGTGAACGAAATCGTTCGTATCGTCCGCTACGAAAGTAATCGATTCTTTTGAGCCACTGATTCCGAAGCAGAACACGAGCAGACAGAACGTTAGAAGATGAGGAGATATAATAATCATAAAAAACAGATTCGTTCTTGAAAAGAATCGGTTGTCAATGCCGAGTAGTAGTATAGATTTTCATAGTTCATAAAATCTTCCATGAAAATAAAATAAAAGGCCCTTTAGCAACCGTGCTAACTAATGGAACAATATATCAAGACAATGCAGGTGTGAAAAGAGCCGAAAGGATGAAGCAAATATAAGGATATAAGGAATGCCCGAAATGGAGAATGAAAGAAGACTCAATAAAGACCGGCAGTACATAAGAACAAAATGAACGATTCTTTTGAAAGAATCATTTAACTGAAGTGATCGAAATGAATCGATTCGTATTTCGAATCGTTCTACTCATTACTCGTGTGAACGTAGTAGTAATAAAAGTAATAATTTAGGAGATATCTAGGAGGTTGATTTAGAGATATTAGGACAAAACGAAGTCTGCAATGAAAGTGACTATGACTTTGACGGAAAANTATCTAGGAGGTTGATTTAGAGATATTAGGACAAAACGAAGTCTGCAATGAAAGTGACTATGACTTTGACGGAAAAGATATTTTTGAATGCTACGTAACGTTCGAGTATTATATCATGTAATAAGAACGAAACTCTGTCTTCTGACCTGTTATTTATAAAACATTAGTAGTTGACTGTATAAAGAAGAAAACCATTTCTGTGAGGACAATAAAATATTTTTTTGGTACTAAATTTCTTAGTAAATAATTTATTATCAATAAAATAAAACACTCGAGTTTTTTNTAATAAAATATTTTTTTGGTACTAAATTTCTTAGTAAATAATTTATTATCAATAAAATAAAACACTCGAGTTTTTTTATGATTAGGGGGTGAGATAAAGACAAGTTTCAGAAACACAAATAATATATTTATATTTTTCAACGGAACAATAAAATATAATATTTTTGTGCAAAAAATAGTAAGAAAATTCTTAATAAATGAGTAAGTTGTGGGTTTTAATGTACATACAAAAATGCAAACAGCACGAATTAGTACTTTTACTGCAGCAACCTGTAGATAAAACGTTTCTGTTTCGGAATATGTATATATAGAACAGAACCCTAAACTTATTTTGGACGTATTAAAATTAATAACGCTATAAAAATTACTGGACCTGCGTTTCACTGGCTTGTAACGCGCACAGTTCACAACTGCGATGGTTTTGAGCGCGCCACCATTGAAATTGTGTTTCTCCAATGNCAATCGCCCTCCAAATATTTGTATGAAGGAACATAGTGAAGCAGGTTTTTGTACATTTGAATTAGAGGACATACTCAAAACCACAATAAAATTGAAAAAGGAAATAAACTGTATGTGTGTTGAAAGTGAAGATTTTACTCTAACGAATTCGAATGCCATTCCCTCTAATAGTCGTCCGTTTGTGAAGTGTCAAAATGTTGTAAAAATTGCGGAGGTTGGGTAACATCGTCTCATTCATACTCATCTTACGGTACGGATTCTTGATAATTCCACGACATAAAATTCATAGATAAACCCACAGATGATCAAGAGAGCTTCGTGTCGCGACTTGGCACTATCGAACTTGTTTTTAATGAAGCTAGACATAACATTCATAATAAACAATGGTAATTCCTAGGGACACCTGTTTTCCGCGGCAAGATCCCATCGCTAATTATAACTCCAAGACACTTTAGTTCAGACCCACTCTCATGATTGGAGGATTCTAGTTGTCACGCGTCTTAGATGTCTACCCTCGAATCAGGGGCGTTCCGTGTCGCAGCAACTTACGCAGTAATTCTGACGTTTTGCAACTACCAGATAACAAATAATAAAAATNAGGGGCGTTCCGTGTCGCAGCAACTTACGCAGTAATTCTGACGTTTTGCAACTACCAGATAACAAATAATAAAAATTAAGCAAAAAAATATATTACAAAACTCGTGTGATCGTACATAGTCAGAAATTACCCTGAATCCGGAATTACAACACGAAAACGAAGAATTTGTGCAAAAGGGGCGAAGCAGAGCTTTAAGACATGAGAAATTCGCAATTGTGCACGCAGTACATTAAAATCTAGCCTGCAGAAAAAAAAAATTTCTGCAGAAAACAGGTGGCTCTACCAGTGATTTTTTGCTGTGTAGGCGACGTGCCGCGAAGAAGAATTNGCAAAAGGGGCGAAGCAGAGCACGCAGTACATTAAAATCTAGCCTGCAGAAAAAAAAAATTTCTGCAGAAAACAGGTGGCTCTACCAGTGATTTTTTGCTGTGTAGGCGACGTGCCGCGAAGAAGAATCCTCGTCCCAAGGCGCGTCGCTTGCGTCATTGGGGAAATTTCGGTAAAGGTGTGGGGACGACGTCTTGGCTTTCACGGCGGTGTAAGGCGGAGGGGCGGTGAGAAGGGAGAGGCTCCGGTGGATATACGTGAGCGGGGTTGTCCACAGATTCGGCCGTTCCCCAGGGCGCGTGGGAGAGGTGTTGCAGTCGTTCACCACCCAGTAGCTTGCAATGGTGAGGGGGGAGGACCCATCCCTCGACCTCCTGTGGCCTACGACTCATTTCGCCACGTGCATGTCCCACGGGATAAAATCTCCTTTCTTTTTTAGCGGGGTCGAGGTTTCTCGCCCTTTGAACGTGATGCTTCATCTTGATTCGCCTGGCATTTGGTAGGTACGTCCAGTGATTTTTTTATTTAAATAATCTGGTTGCGGCGGGATTGTTTCTATTGTCCTACGTAAAACGCTTGCTGATGAGTTATGCAAACCATGGAAATATATTTTCCTATTTCCCACTCAGGACTCGGTAACTACAATAGCGAACTTCCATGATTAGTAGTTTTTAAAAATAGAAGAAGAATTTTTTTCGACAAACAAACGAATAAATGACGAGCCCCATTCCTTAAAATAACAAAATTATACATACATAATAAAATTTGTAATAATCAAAACATTTATAATATTATGTATTTAAAAAAGACGCAAACAATCTCGTGTGATAAATCGCAGACTTTAAATAATAAATTTTAAATTACCAATTAAATACGATTACTGTAAAGTCTGCATTGTATTAACGTATATTAAATTCAACTACTACATACAAAAGTAAATGTCAGTCATCGTGTTAAACGGAGTGTCTCTAGGAGCGAAATTCCCGGGACAAAATTCATTAGCCTTAAATAGAGGTGTATTAACACTTGTGCGTAGTGACACTGCCGGATTGACATTTGCATGAAACATTCACCCTACCCAGCAACCTTATTCGTACTCCCACGTGATGCTGCGACTGCGGTGGTGTAGTGGTCAGACCAATCGCACCTCACCACAGCGAACCGGGTTCTATTCCCGGCTGTGGCAAACAAGGATTTCCCTTTGTGGGAAATGTTACAGGACGGTACAATTGGCCTGTGAGTTTCTCTAGGTGCTCCTGATTACCTCCACATTTACATTCCGCCGCTGTTCTGTTCTGCGACGACAGACGCTATCCGCCGGCTTTTTGTCTGTGGCTTACAGTTTTCATATTATGAATTTTTATTTACGAATCTCGTCATTTGCTATTTCAGGAAATTTGCGTTTGTTCCCGAGTTCATTTACGAACTCAAGTGTTGAAGTCATTTTTTTTGTCGTGCCCTGTTGTGGTGTCGAGAGTACTTCTTGCAACCAGTTAACAACGTGCTATGTATTGGGTGTTTAAGGCTGTTCACGGAAAATTGGGCATTTTTGAAAGCCCATCTTTATATGCCCATTGCACATTCTTCCACTATATGCAATACTAACATTTCCAAGGGCCCTGCCACTTTATTCATGCGTCGGTCAAGCGAAACTGTGAAATTATTGGAAAAGTAAAAATTTACAAATTTCTTACACTTACGTGCATTAAAAAAACTGAAAATAAAAGTAATGATTCCAGTACTCAGAAATGTTTCCGTAACTATTTTAATTGCACATAGAAAGTATGTTACTACTTTCCCTTCGTCGTTACCAACTTGACTGGGCGCAATGCCGGCCATGGTGCCCATCAAAATATATGCTGGTAGGGACAGTGACATTTTTCAAAGGTTGATTTCGATAGTTCTCACTTTATCGTGAACAGCCTTTACCAGCGTTAACATTTATTAACGACAGGTGCAGAAACTTTCGCAAATCATATTACCAAAAGGAAGACGCTCAAAACAATGGTCACCGATTACTTTATGTTGCACAATACTAATAGGGGCAGTGATTTTTCACAAAAAAATTTCGAGACAAGATACAGAAAAAAATTACTGTAGGGTTGTCCAGCTTTTTTGATTGGCTGAAACATGTTATGGTCCGTGTTAATTGTCTGTGCACGAATCACGAAGGTTCATTGTCGGAGTTGCGGAATCATGAGTGGTGGGCCAATAGTGGAAACGACACCAGCAGCCAATGGAGGTACGACAACAGCTGAGGTGTATACATAGTATTGAAGTCTGTTCTGTGCTCAGATTTTTCCACGAAAAATCACTGCCCACAAGCCGTAAGTGTCCTTCATTTGCAACTTTTCCTCGATGGTAGACACAGTAACAGAACAGGTTAAGTTATTACTGCTCCCAAGCCCCTCTAGCGGCCCCACCGGTTAGTCAGCTTGTCTCCCACCAAGGCGAACTGCGGGTTGAAATCCCGGTGGGGTCGCTTCTGGATTTTCGCACGTGGGAATAGTGCCTGACGATGTTGCTGGTTGGCGTGTTTTCTCGGTGATCTCCCGTTTCCCTCGCCCTTGCATTCCGGCGCTACTTCATACTAACCTCGCCTCACCCTTATCGGCTTTCAATACCCCGATGTTAAATGACGGCAAAACCTCTCTACTCCACTTAATCGCGACATTATTATAATGTTCACCGCTATTTTCACTTTGTTTATATTTTCCACCCTGTTTTATCAAAAAAATTACTGGATTTTATTCGACAATGTCAAGAAACATCGGAACGCAGAATTGTGATGTTACCGCGGTCTACATTTCCGTATGGAACAAAGTCTTCCGTATGAATACTCCCTACGGTCTGTTGTTCGTCTTGAAACATTTTACCGCTTCCCGATAAGAATCACTTCATTTTTTTTCCCCCCTTATCGGGTCTCTCTTTCTTACTTTCGCCCGCCTTTTACGGCCGGACGTTATGAATACTGAGAGCAGATTACCGAGAATTTATTGGACGAATCGCCATTGGTGGAATGGGCTCTCAGGCAGGGACCGTAGGGAAGTTGCTCGTTCCTTCAGACCGCAGTTTAGTTCCTTCGTAGCTTCAAGCTGTAGCTAGACCCTGCTACACACTGGCCAGGGTTCTATTACATGTATTGCCTGCCTAATCCCACAGGGGAAACCTGCCCTGTGTTTTATCGCAATCTGTGTGCGCTTGTCACGTACATACATTTTACGTTACTACTTCCGGGAAGAAGAAACAATTTATTTCCTTCCCCTATTTTCATATACAACTCACCAGGTTTCCTTGGAAAGGTTCCAAGATTAGTTGTACTCCAAAACACGTTAGTTCAGAACCAATATCGCGACTGGATGGTTTTAACCCGCAGTGTCTGCCAGCCAATCGTGTACTTTCCGTGTCAGAGTAGCTTTGCTCTCATTGGCCCAGTAGAATAGAAAATGTCTTCACACACACAGACATACAGCCAATAGACAAAGGGAATTTGCAAACTTGCACGTAACAATTTGAACTCTAGTTTCAGCATAAATATTTTCGCGAATACCACGTGGCCCTACACATGACTCAAAATCATGGTATACTTAGCTACGATAATTACAAAGACAATAATTAATTTATTTTCTGATCAAACTGATTATTTTAAGTTTCAAAGATTTTCGCGAATTTTGCAGTATGTTTACCTGCAAATGACAGCCAGCGACTAAAATATATTTTTCTCCTTTCTGAACTGAGAATTGTAGGTATTGATTGTGCAACGCGATCATAGCTTCGCCACAGAAATATGTCATTAAAACTCAGTATTACCTTAAATACTTTAAGTTCTTTATTAAGTAGAGAATAATATATCATTCTTAGAGCCCTGAGTATTTTTCAAATGTATGTACTGCAGGCTAGAAGCCAAGGTCCTCAGCATACTCGAGCGAACATAGTTTGTCTATCGGCTATCGGCTGCTGTCGTAGTTTAATAAATTCACGGTTACTTTCAACTTTTTAGAAGCCCTGTCGAAGTTCAACGTTCAAGCTATTCCTGAGCTTCACGAAAATAAATTCTAAACATGACTAGTAATTTCACCAAAGAGAGAACGCACTGTATTTTTGTGCACTTAGTTAAATAATTTTTTGCGTGAAAAACATGTCTTATTAGGTATTACTAACACGCATATTTTGTCTATGTTTTCATTCATATTAAATATCGTAAGTTATGAATTAGATTTTGGTAAAAGTTGAGTTGAACTAATAATAAGTTACTTTTACTCTAACACAATTATAAAAAAAATTGATTCTTTACATTATTCGGAAACAACAAAATACGTCATAACTGGGGTGATTTTTAAATGTGTGATTAATTGTGAAGATACTGTGAATNTTATTCGGAAACAACAAAATACGTCATAACTGGGGTGATTTTTAAATGTGTGATTAATTGTGAAGATACTGTGAATGAACTTTACGAACCATTTACATAGGAATGTCCAACTCAGTCACTCTGTTGATTTCTGTGTGTTACTAGCTCACGGTTACGCAGGGCAGGCATAAATAACTGTGGTCGAATCATAACACTAGAACCAAACAATAAGTTCATGAAGTGTACATTGACGCCAAAAAAATGCGCGAGTTCACTGTTTAAATTCTTTTGTATAATCGCAGGAATTTTTCCCGAAATGTACGCAACGGAGCTGAGCTCCGTACGTAGAAAACACCGAACAATTCCGTTTTTNGCTGAGCTCCGTACGTAGAAAACACCGAACAATTCCGTTTTTCCAACAGCTTCGGGTTTCGGGAAAAAACAGTGCCGAGTCTACACGACGCATTCTTTGCTGCTGTAATTAGAACATTTTCGTTCCTGCGGCAGTTACGACATTCATACCACTTGAAGCTATTCTTTCAGAAATCGCAAAGTAGCAGGAACCACCAGAAACAATTACCAACACTAGAACTTCACTTTCACTTCATCAGTATGTTATAACTATGGCCAGTGACTTTTCACGTAAAAATCGGAGCACGCAGTAGACTTCAATACTATATACACACCTCAGCTGTTGTTACACCTCCATTGGCTGCTGGTGCCGTGTCCGTCTTCGACCAAGCCACTCAGGACTAAGTAACTCTGACACTGAAGCTTCGTGAAGCTGGACTACCCTACAGTGCTTTGGACTGTATCTTGTCTCGAAACATTTTCGCGAAATATCACTGCCCCTAGTTATAAATGCTATCTACGGTGTCGAGATTTGGTAGCAGAGTGGTAAGAACCGCGTTACACAGAGTGTTTTATTTGCCTTCATATTCCGTTCCAAGACAAAATATTTAACATTGCTAAATTTATTCTGACTTTACTGTTAAATACCCCTCATAAGTCGCTATATACACGATTGTAAACGTCTTACACATGAATGACACACGCGGTCAGCATTGTCCACAGCCGGGTTGAGAACCCGGTGCCTCAATACACCATGCCTGTATTTCGCCGATTGTGAGAATGTTGCTTCGAATTATTTTTTGTTCGTGTCGTTACTTTTGCTGATTCAACACTTTACGTATTTCATTTTCTATATTGGATACGGTATTTTAACTCACAGTCACTATTCACACATATTCGATCTGTCTATTGCCGCCATTCAAAATGTCTTACACTCACGCATACAGTTCAACACCAAGGAAGATTGTATTCAAGTACAAGCTGGTCTGATACGTGTACAGACACCTGAATTCCACGAAAAGATTTCCGCGCATGCTAGCGTTCAATGCCCTACGGACGTACCAGCAGTTTTAATTTGCTTATTGGCGGCGTGTCTTTGCGAGAAGACAGTTTCTTACCTGGCTGGCCAATCAGAATTAGGTAACTACGATACTGTAAGTCTGTAATTTGCGGGCACATATTTAAGACGCGTAACGCCTACATAATCCAATCAAGAAAGTGGATCTGAGCTAATGTGTTATGAAATAGCACTGGTCGCGAAATCTTTCCGCTAAATTCGGGTATCCCTAGACGAGTTTCTGTCGCCTCCTCTCATCACGACACACCCTGCAGGACTCAAAACCAACAGTAAATTCTCAGCACTCTTCTAGTTTCATTGCCGTGGCCGGTTCGAACAGGAGAATGAGTTCTGCCTGTAGCGACAACCAATGAACGTGTGACTTCTGCTCGTGCATGTAGAGGACTGCGGAGAGCTTGGTGTCACTTTATAACGCGAAAGGATAAGTTCTCTACAAAATAAACGTTTACTCCTTCCACGGCTACTTCCAACTTTTCTGAAGCCCTGCTAAAGTTCTACTTCCAGGGTATTCCCCCGCCTAATTCAAAGCGGCTTAGAAATTTACACTAGAGGGCCAACGCACCACGCTCGTGCGCAANCAGGGTATTCCCCCGCCTAATTCAAAGCGGCTTAGAAATTTACACTAGAGGGCCAACGCACCACGCTCGTGCGCAACCAGTATAATACAATTTTGCGTAAGTACTATTTCTTACCAAACATTGCCAACACACCTATTTTCTCTGTCTTTATTCATATTAGTTAGACCTTAAATAGTACCATTTGTAGATAACACAGAAGTAAAAGTCAAGTTAAACAAAGCATAATGCACTTTTATGTTAACACAAGTATAAAACACTTGTATGTATGACATATTTAGGAAGCAACCAATCACGTCATACATAAGNTTTTTATGTTAACACAAGTATAAAACACTTGTATGTATGACATATTTAGGAAGCAACCAATCACGTCATACATAAGGTGTATTTTCAAAGGTTTGACTCCAAAATTGTGAAGAAACCGTTAATAGACTATGGTACTCACATACTGGCATTTCGAGGTGTGGTCACATTTATTAGCATTCAAAACAAGTTAAAAGCTTCTCGCGGTAAATCGAGCACTTCTGAAAGCCCTGCTTAAGATCTACTTTTATGAACATGGCGTATCCTTCCGCCACATGTAAAATACACACTTTCTGGTCCCTGAATACTTTATCCATGCACGAGAAGCAGTTCCCTTTTATAATCAGACCAATTAGAATTCAACAACTTTGGCAGTGAACCAAAGTGATTCGCATACTAACAGATAACTAGAGACCGGAAAAATTCGCGAGTTCAATGAACTGCAGGCTAGACTATACAGTCTTATGTACAAATATGCCGACACCAACTTCACATTGGTTGTCTGCTGTCACAGTGGAAGGCGACGGTTGGACCAGCATTCTCCAGGAAGTGTCAAATACTGCGTGGGGCAATGGCTAAAGTTACATAAACGCAAGTGTTTTGAGTTCTAGCTTTTCCCAAAATGAATCCGCGAATTCTTCAGATCTCTTCAACATGTTCTAAGACATAATGTAGCCAATCGAGAAAAGGTAAACTACCATGCAGTGTATTGAAATAAAACTTGTCTAGAAATCTTTTCGCGAAATTTCATTGCCTCTAGCTGTAGTATGTTCGCAGTATCTTCGCACTTTCTGAATCAAACCTTTGAGAAATCTCCCCATGTTTGCAGCACTGTCCCTAGCGACAGCGAAGCTGGGTGCGGGAACTTTTGCGAGGTGCTTCCCCTCCCGACTCGTCAACGCCCCTCCGCTCAACACATCACCTCTCCAACAAAATGCTCTGCGCCCGAGCGCCCGCGCCTCGCGCCTATCATGTTATTAATAGAACGAATTATATTTCGTAAACAAACGTGTTTAAGTATATCAATTTTATCGTGAACTCCATAACGCACAACTGAAAAATGCTAAATATTTTAGTTTTTGTTATTAAATGTAAAAAACATTTTCCGAGATCTCGGCCTTGTGCGGTCACTCCTGTCGCACTCCCCGAAGAACGACCCAGCGTATGACGTACTTGGTAGTTTCCTAAATATGTCATGTATCACATATCACAAGCGTTTTATACTTGTGTTAACTTAAAGTACCTTATTTTGAGTTAAGTAGTACTTTTACATGAATTTTGTCTATAAATTATAATACTTCATTGTGCCGGTAGCATTCCGACACTTGGAAACAGCAACTTTCGTCTTTCCTTGCTTTAGTGAAATACATTCCGAAAAGCAGAGACCAATCTCTCCCCCACCACCCTACCACTGAGGCAAGTGCCAATAAAAGGTTTTGTATTAAGGTTTGTGAAAATTGGAACTCTATTACTTTTTTTTTCTCAAATATGTTTGGCGCTTATGACCATTTTTTCTTTTATATAAATCACCCAATAAATTACAAAACTTACAAAACAATAATACAGGTAATCCTACCGTGGAGTTTTCTGTAGACAGATGAACAAAAGACAAAACCGCATGTCTAGAGCTTGTTTTTGCAATTGCCTCTACAGGGAGCAGAAAATAACATTTTTAAGTCTGCGTTTCAATCCGCTGGCATGCATCTAATGTAAAAACATTCCACTGTGGCATATGTAATCTGCAAGGAATTCAGCTAAAGCACGAATATGACAAAGGAATCCGCAAGTCGTAAATTG
Organism: Clitarchus hookeri; assembly: GCA_002778355.1. Classification (NCBI taxonomy): domain Eukaryota; kingdom Metazoa; phylum Arthropoda; class Insecta; order Phasmatodea; family Phasmatidae; genus Clitarchus; species Clitarchus hookeri. Next base: position 93,890 of record NQII01004093.1, on the reverse strand, counting down.
AATCTTCGAACGAGATGGAGCACATCTCAAGTCCACCTGGCTGATTATCCAAACGGCCCTGGTGTGGCCGCAGAATAGGTAAGTACGCAGAAGTGAAATTGCGTGGCAGTTCCTTTGATGTAGACGTACGCGTTCGCTGATTCGCTCGCGAGGCTTTGAAAATGGGCATTGTATCTGATTGGCTACTCTGTGTTCTGAAACGTTCCATATCGGCTAGGCTACCAACGGGAAAGTAAGTTACCGCACTGCTTAGGCTGTTCACTGTTCATTGAGCACTTTTCAAATCGATCTTTCAAAAGTGTTACTGCCCCTGCCTGCTTATTAACGAGCACACTGAGTGCCATGGGCCCTGTAAAGTTGGTATCGGTAACGACAGAGGGAAAGGAGTTCCATGCCGTAACGCTAGATTTATTAATTGTGAATACAGAAATACTGTATTTTGCTTTCTGGTTTTAATTAAAATAAGTGTAAGAATAAACCAATTTGTAAAATGTTTACTTTTCTAATTCTTTTAATTTCATTTGACGGACGCATGAATAAAGTGATCAGGCCCATGGTGATGTTAATTTTAGAAACGGTGGAAGGATAAACGATGAAAACGCAATTAAATATTAAGCAAGACTTTCAAAAGTGCTGAATTTACCGTGAACAGTCTATAAATTAGCAAGTAAACTTTCTTAACCATAATGGAAGTCTTAAACCCATACGTTGTACGGAAATAATACCACATATCTCGCTGCTAATATAGGAAATTTTAGATCCCATACTTTTCAAAGTTGGGAATTTCATAACATTTTACTCTTTCCTTAGGAAATGTGTGAACGCTACCACGGACGTACGGGAAAAAAAACTTCACCATTCGCATTTACTCGCTATAAAATTACGCCGATGTGATAAATTTGCGAATAATTTCTTACAGCGCAGTAGTTGAATGTCGAACGCCGTTGCAACATGTTGTAGTCCNAAGTTGGGAATTTCATAACATTTTACTCTTTCCTTAGGAAATGTGTGAACGCTACCACGGACGTACGGGAAAAAAACTTCACCATTCGCATTTACTCGCTATAAAATTACGCCCATGTGATAAATTTGCGAATAATTTCTTACAGCGCAGTAGTTGAATGTCGAACGCCGTTGCAACATGTTGTAGTCCNCATGTGATAAATTTGCGAATAATTTCTTACAGCGCAGTAGTTGAATGTCGAACGCCGTTGCAACATGTTGTAGTCCAGTGACGTCAATTTTTTTTTGCGTGTGTGGATGGAGATTGTGGTGTAGTTCATTGATGTTTACTTCCAACTTTTCTTACGCCCTGCTAAAGTTCTACACCCACGATGTTCCTTCGTCTACCGCAAACAAAATTTAACCAAGCCTAGAAAATTACACCAAAGGTATAACGCGCCGCGTTCTAACACAACGCTGTGTAATAATAATTTGCATAAGAACTATTTCTTACTAGGTATTACCAACACATCAGTTTACTCCCTATTTTAATTCACACTTACTTTAAATTAGATACTATAATCCATAAATAAAAGAAAGTAAAAGTTCAATTTATTCAGAAATAAAATAATTTTATGTCAACACATGCAGAAATTGCTTGGGTTGCATTACACATTTAGGAGGCAACCAAGCACTTCATTCACAGGATTTGATTTAAAAAGTGCAAAGATACCACGAATAGACTATAGAAGACGTAGTTTCACCTCTGTGTACTTACCTATTGTGTGTCGTGACCTAGTTCGGGCTTTGTTAAAATTTTTACTGGTATGTCATCCCAGAAGAGATACTTATTCTGTTACATATCACACATATTGCTCTGAGTTTTACAGGTAAACAGTTGTAAAAATTTTACGGGACCTCAGCTTTATACAAATCTCCACGCACTATTAATACTACTATAATAAATTGCTCGCGAATTCTTCACATAACGGTATACGCTTATTGAGAAAGCACGGAATGTAAGAATTTTTTTTCCTCCATAGACGGTCGGTAATTTTCTTAACGTTTGTTGAGGAGAGATTTAAATAAATTAATAATACATTCCCCAACCTTGTAGAGTAGCGTTTCTGTATCTGCAGTCTGATATAGGCTTATAGTAAATTTTCCATTGTGTATAGGTTGCAAAAATCTATTATCGTTTAGAAATTTGTACTTCAAAAAATTGAATGGCGTCCTTTACTAATATATTAATATTTAATTAGAGTCACTGCGTCAGAGGAGATTTTCAGTTTAATGAATACCTTCAAACATACAGGTTAACTCTAAATAACTGCTTAAGAAAAAGGAACGTTTGTGTATATCTTCTATCCGTCCATTACACAATCATTAGCGCCTGAATTATCTTTCAGTATTTTATTGTTTACTAGCTAAAAGCAAAAAGTAACTACTTCCACTTTAAACCCGTAAAAAAAATTTAATTTTTACAAAATTTTGTATAGTGTGCCTCACCTCCTGTAGTCACACGGTTGTCGCGTTTTGTGCGAAATGATTTTTGGCTAGAAAACCTCTTGTTGTTAGCAACATGGAGAACGTCATTTGCGAATCAGAGCTCGCACACAATACGCAGAAGCCAATCAGACTTAAGACATGTTACTATACCTGCGCTCGACCAATAAGAGACAAGGTAGCCTCCGGTAAACGCCGTGCCATTTGGCTTCTGTATAATTGCTCATTCTGTGACTTTTTCATAACATTTGCGCAGAATGCAAGCGACCTTTGAGCTATTACGCAATATAATAGTCTCGGTCTGACCTATTTCAAAATCTTCGCTAGCAACTCTCATTATACACACTTTTATTATCTGCCGCACACACATTAAATGTAATTAGCTGAACGTGATTGACAGCAAAACAATAGCATTTAATCACGCTCTAAACAATGACAAGACGTATTTCGAAACGAAATGCGCCACGTAAAATACGCCTGAAAAGAAGAAGGTTGCGGAAGTTTCATAAAGCAAGTAAGAAGCGTTTCCGCTATCTTGCACTCTCGCAACTTGCATTATTTTTTCGTTGTGCTACGTAAGTTGGAAGATTTATATTACAGGCTGCTTAACCCTTTTAATGTACGTGCGCATTTTCTGGCATTGAGCATAAGCCAGAAGTAAGTTGATACCTTCACGACAACAAAGANACTTTTAATGTACGTGCGCATTTTCTGGCATTGAGCATAAGCCAGAAGTAAGTTGATACCTTCACGACAACAAAGACACCCGTTCTGCGTGTGTGTGCGTTTTTTTACTAACGACTGTCGTGTTTTGCCCAAACAAAACCAAACATTCTTTACTAAATTGTTCAGCGCTTATTACTGGTCGGTTGTCAACCAGTGGAGTGCCAAGGTTATGTTGTCTCAACCAGATGTTATTTACTTTGAAACAAGTTACAAATAAAATACACCGTGTTATTTTGAATGGTTTTACGAAAACAGTTATAAATTATTTTTCTGGACTAAACGTGTTATTGTGAGATCTACGTCCACCAAGGCTTAGAAGGAAATTCGCACGTAATTATAGGAATTTAGATTCTACGCTTGATTCAAGTACTCACAAATCCACCCAGCTTGGTCTATAAAGTGTTGATGATAACTGATCTTTAGGGACACCAAAATTTTGCGAAAATGATTTCAAGCAGGCTAGACTTCAATGTCCTACGTGTGTATCTGCAGTATTCCTTTGGCAATTGGCTGCGAGTTTTGGCAAGGAGACATGTTGTATTTTCCTGGGCCATTAAGAATCGAGATACTCTGACACTAAACGTCTGTGATTCGCAGGCAGGCACCTAGGCCACGCAGAAGTGTAAACCGTCCAATATCGAATGTGGATTTTAGCTGAAGTGTTTTGAAATACCCATAGGCAGGAAATATTTTCACGAAAATCTATCCCTACATATTATATTAATTAAGTCTCACATAATTGTAGATGACATAGTCTTTGATTGAGTAGTTATACTTATCAATATTTTGCGGGTAGCGTTTAAAAGTTGAATGATTTTCAATTGCTGATAGTGATTTGCTGAACTATCTTGTTGGCATTGCCCAGAATCAACTTTTTTTTTAATTTCGTAACATTTCACCAAAAAATTAATTAGTAATATCGTGGATTCGTGACTAGAATTACTGCGACAATAGAGTGAAACCATTTCGAAGTAAATAAGGTATGAATATGTAATATCTTANATTCGTGACTAGAATTACTGCGACAATAGAGTGAAACCATTTCGAAGTAAATAAGGTATGAATATGTAATATCTTACTCTTATGTGCATAAAATCAAACAGTAAACTAAGTGAGTAATTTCTGAGTCTATGAATGTATCTGTTTTAATGCAGGCGTTATAACATAAAAAACATGTTTCCCACGCCAGTGCCAAATTTACTGTGGGAAACCCCGTCAATGTGTCCGTTACAGTGTGTGCAGTTGCTAGCAGCCAATTTTTGTTCTAAGGGTTGATTGCATTTTCAACTCGCCAGAAGATATATATATACCCTGTTTTCGTAAAAACAAAACACTTGCATTTAAAAGTGTCTTTAGTTCAGATATACATTCACGACTGCGGAAATTGTATTGCTTACGCGGCTTAACTTTCTACCCACGAATCACGTAGGCCTATGTTTATAATCGGAAAAACCTAATTCTGATACGCTAAATCAAGTGAAAATATGTCTGCTGACAAAATACATGCAGTCAATTTTTTTTTTTTAATTTTACAAAAAAAAATTGGCAACTAGTTGCCAAACAAAAGTTTTAATACCATTACAAGTTAAATCTTATTACAAGTGTAAGTATTACTGCAAGAATTTTCTGTGGTACTACAAATCCCGTTTTTGCACTGATACAAATGCAACAGGTTTACAAACGAGAATACATTACTGGAGACTGAGCAAAGCAATAACATAATTAGAAGTAGCAACAAGTTAATTAATAGCAAAAGTCTTCCAACATATAATCTCTCTTGAATTAATTTGACTAAGATATTTAACACTAGTCACTGTACTGTTGTGAGGATGCCTGTATAAGCAAACCTCCAGAATGCCATATCCATTGTGGGCAGTCATACCCTGAAGAGCGAATCTGTACATAAAGCTGAGAAGCGTGAAGCTCTCTTGTGCTGTCGTTACTTGCTTTACGAAAACAGAATCATCTTTAGCAACATCACAATCGAAGGAACTAATATTCCGAAAAACAGGTCTTNTACTTGCTTTACGAAAACAGAATCATCTTTAGCAACATCACAATCGAAGGAACTAATATTCCGAAAAACAGGTCTTGAAATATACCCCTTCTTATGACAACTTGCTCGCCTCATGGCTCTGTGAAAACTAATTGAATTTCACAAGTCTTTAAATACGCACTGCTCCAGAACACGGGTTTCCTACTACTAACGCATTCCGTGGCAGCGCTCAGTAAGTATAGGCACTTCCAGTTTAATTTACAATTTTTTTTNGTTTCCTACTACTAACGCATTCCGTGGCAGCGCTCAGTAAGTATAGGCACTTCCAGTTTAATTTACAATTTTTTTTCTTTGCAAGAGTAAGCTTAGAATATTGAGGTCTAGCTCGCACATATAACCATTTTGCGAAAATCAGGTGTCCTGACACGATACCAATTTTCCTTTATTAGTATAAACACTCCTTTAATCTAAATTAATGTATTTCCTACATAGCGAAAGATAAAAATACCATCGCATTCCAAACTGATTTTTAACCATATTATAGCCACGTTACAAATTTATGAGCTTTAAGAGAGTATCAAATTTGCAAATTAGTTAAATATTTTATCATTTATTTAAAAAAAGTCTCCATTATACTGTTAAGCTAGTGGAACATTGCAATATTAATTTGCTTTGTGCTTGGATAAAACTGTTTTTTAAAACGTTAACTTTTAAAAACATGCATATATGTATGTTTTAATAACCTGAAAAAAAGCCACGTACCTTTGCCTGCCATTTAAAGTAAAAAAAAGTTCAGCGGGTATTTGTGTACAATAATTACAATAATTGAACGTTTAATATTTTATTGATGACGAAAGAGGCAATGTTTATTTTCAGTTCTGTATTGATCAGCGATGTAAACCCATAACTTTACTCATCTCTCTCTTGTTTTTCGCAACTTCTGCCATCAAGGTAAACCAAGCATAACTGCACGAGGTGGCACTGGCATGTTGCACGGACAGAAATATCAACGATGGCAACAAGTTACAGAGAGTGGATTGCAATGTAGTCGCTTTTTATACTCCACGGCTCGCCGTGTTGACGTATATTTCAAAATTATTTAGAGTCAGCATCGACACGTAACAGACGTTACCATTGCCCAGGGTTTTTTGTTCATCGGGTCACACCCGTTTCACCACCATGTAATTTCCCCATTGCTCCATCTCCACTCCACGTACCCTTCATCGGCATAAATTAATTTCTCGAAAACGGTGGCATTTGGCTTAAAAAGACAAAACGTATGTTTTGTTTACCATGTATGGTAGATTAAAAATCCACAGGANAGACAAAACGTATGTTTTGTTTACCATGTATGGTAGATTAAAAATCCACAGGAAACAATAAACAAAGTGAAACAGTTACATTTTTATTTCCATAAATGTGCTGCCAACCCCTCACTTTTCACGGATGGGGGCTGATATTGGAGCCCATATTTTTGTACTTTGTACNGCATAAATGTGCTGCCAACCCCTCACTTTTCACGGATGGGGGCTGATATTGGAGCCCATATTTTTGTACTTTGTACTTCGTCGTTTAATAATGCAGTATCCAGAAACTCAGACGTTTATCGTTCACGCTGTCTGTGTTACTAGCAAAAAAAACGTATGCTTTAACTATACTTTCAAGGGCGGTTTTCACCCGTTCGGAGTAGACTAAGGCTACATGTTTTGTATATATTTTCGACCTATTTTCTGATGAGTAATCACCTCACGAAGTATGTCGGTATAATTCATATCCAGCCTGTATACATTTCGTTCTTATTTTTTATAATAGTTCCTTTAACTTTTAATTGGCGTCTTTAAGTCAATCTTTTAACTACACTTAATTTAACGTTAATACATATGGGCGTGCTAAGTGTGGGTAAAACAGTTCTCGTCTCAACGTCTTTTTAAAAGAGTTAAGATGAAACTTATGCGACTACAAAGATTAGTTTCTGTTTATTTACATTATTATTCGGTTTTCACATGATAAATGCATGCATGCTAAGTATCATGATTATGGAAGTAGTCGTTCCTTTGGTCGCGTAAGAACACAAAATGATAGAATAAAATTTATCAACAGTCAATACCGGAAGTAGCTGCAGCAGAATACATCATTCACACCGGATTCTACCACTTCAACTTTAACGACTTTCATCGCTCTACTAGATGGGGCATTATAAAGTTTCTGTTTTACGCTATTTAGATGAATTATCACCCTCCTTCCGCTTCATTTTCTCGAGAGCTTTTAACGGGAAGAATATTGCCCTAAATAGTTTATCGTTTCCTTGAAAATTTACCCGGCAGGCTACATTTTATGGTTTATGGCCCTGCGTGCAGAACCGGGATACTTTCTTAGCTACTGTCATCGCCGCCGGCGGTAATCCGCCAGCCTACTTCGATCACGTCCCGCCTGACAGCTTCTGAGAGCTCGCGTCTTTCGGAACTTGGCCCGCAAATCCGCAGTAATTGGCAGCTGCTTCCACGGCTTAGCACGGCCCGTTCGAGCGCCCGGCCGCAGAGTAGCTCGGCGTGCAGAAGCAAACCCTCCAGCGTGCGTCACGAGACAGGGTAATGGCCTCACTGCCAGCTACACAGCCAGAAGTCATCCGTAACGACACCTGCATTTTAGAAACCCTATCATTTCGGGAGNGGCCTCACTGCCAGCTACACAGCCAGAAGTCATCCGTAACGACACCTGCATTTTAGAAACCCTATCATTTCGGGAGTACCCGTCGGTTTTGTCCATACTCTGAGAAGAAGGTTTTGTTGAATCAAGCAGAGATTGTTTGGCGCGACCAAATTAATTGTTTGCCTTGGAGAAATTAAATATTTTGTCGTTGTAACCAAAACAAAAGATTTGGCTGGTGCAACCAAAGAAATTTTAAGCCTGGCCGAGATTAGATATTAGAACCATGATCATCGGCACAAGAACGTTGCACCCTAGTAATCTCAGCTAATGTGACTACGGTTGAAATTGAAATGTTCTTCAACACATGCACTTCAAATACTAGACAACGTGCGCAGATAAATTGTGACAAAAAATGTGAACAAACTTCCAATCTGTAATTTTGGACGATGGCTTTCAAATAAGCGACCAAACAAAATATATGCAGTTGATTAAACAAAATATTTTGTTGACAGTCCGAATACTTTTGACCCAAAACAGAGGTTTTGTTTATTCAAATATGCATTTTTTTAGATTATTTTTTATAAATTTGGTTGCATTTCAAGTTTTGTTTACCCAACAAAATATTTTGTAGAGGCAACAAAATATATTTTTGGCCCTAAACAAAAATAAAATTTTTTGTTGACCTTTCTCTCAGTGCAGGCGTTTAGCCTCAAATATTGGCAAAATGCCCTTAGGAAAAACGCCTGTTAGCTAAAACTCCCATTGGTATAAACGCCCTGTAGGCAACATGTCTGTTAGGCTGAACACCTGTATGGAAATGTAAAGAAGGCATTACATTTTACGCTAGAAGCTTTGTAGGTAAAACGTATGTTAAGCAAAGCGCAAATAGGCAAAAGTATCTAGGCGAAACGCCTCTTAGGCAAAACATCTGTTGGGAAAGATAAATTTAGGCAAAACATCTGTTGGGAAAGATAAATTTAGGCAAAACGCCGCATCCCCATCATCTCGCGCTACGAAACAGCAACGCACTGGACTTCACAATACTGTATTTACTCGAGCAGATGATATTTGCTCACTGGCTTCCGCCGCAGGAAGGACTCATTTTCCTGTTCGGCTCGTCCACACGGAATTAAGTCACCAGCGTGCTGAGTGTATACTATTGGTTCAGACTTCCAGAGGGCGTGTCTGATGAGCGGAATTCGAGCGACATGTACGAAACTACTATCCACCTACTGTTACATCCAAACTTTTCTGAAGTCCTGCTAAAGTTATACCTCCGGGATACTCCTACATCTCATACAAACAAAGCTTAACAGAGTCTAGATAATTACATCAAAAGGACAGCGCACGGCATCCGTGCGCACTCATTGTAATAATATTCTGCATAAGAACTATTTCTTATCAGGCATTTAAAACACGCCCATTTTCTCCCTGTTTTTAATCATGTTAATCATAAATGAATTCTTATAATTTACAGATAAATATAATTGAAAGTTCAATTTATCCAAAAATAAGGTATTTTTATATAAAAAAATTATAACATGATTGTTATACGTGCCATATTTACGAAACAACCAGGTATGTCGTACATGGGGTGATTTTTTAAAGGTTTAGTTCAAAAAGTGAGAATAAGCTGGGAATAGACTATAACATGTACTTCAGTAACACCTAGCATATTACCAAATCATAACGCGGAGTGATAAGAGTCTCTACTAATTTTCGCGAAATGAGTTCCTAGCGGGCTATATTTCAATACCATACTTGCAAAACTGCAGTTTTACTTGCGTCATTGGCCGCGTGACTTCGTCGGAAGACAGTGTGTTTATGTCTGAGTCAATCAGAGTTAGATTACTGCGGTACTGAACGTCTATGATATAGGGGGAAGTTACACTACCTGAGACGCTTAGCAGTTCAAACCATACATTAGCGAAAGTGTATCTCTTGTTAAACTGTTTCGAAAAAAATTCAGACACGAACTCTTTTCACGAAATTCGGGTATCTCCAGTGATTTGTCAATCAGCGTGCCTGGGGATGAAATAACCAGACCAATTCTGAGCCGATATTGAACATTTCCAAAAATGGAAGTTGCAATTAGCGTGGCTTTAAATTAAAAACCATGATATATGATTTATACGAAGGGTTGTCAAGAATCCAGTACTCCATGCATACAGATGAGTTGAGTTGATAAATTTTGTTCGCCGATTAAAGCCATTAAGAGGTATTTATTTATTTTAGAGTTTTGAGATACTTATAGTTTCATGATATGATATTTATGAAACCTTGATAACAATTAATGTAAGAAATAACATTCGCAATTTTTTTTGGTGTGAAAACTAGAATTTTAACTTAAAACCTTGATTCACAGAAATTTCAAAAAGTTTTTTTAACACAAATTTTAGATTGCGCTTAATTGTTTACTGAAGTCATAGGAATAGATGATTTATTGTAAATCCGAAACTTGGTTCAACTGCGGTAAAGGTTTAACTTCTGCTTATTTTAATTTTTAGTGTTAACGAAAAAGTTAAAACTGAAATACTGGTGAAACGCGCAGCAAATTTTCAACAAGTATTATTAATGGCATAATATTNTTTGAACGAAAAAGTTAAAACTGAAATACTGGTGAAACGCGCAGCAAATTTTCAACAAGTATTATTAATGGCATAATATTGACATTAACTAATTTTTTTCAGTTGTAGGCGAATGCATTTTGCTCAATTTTGAGATTTGTAATATAAAATTTCTTGATTTGAACTTCAGTATCTCCTTAACAGGTTTACAAAGCCGCACGTCCAGAGGCTGTAGAGGGGCCGTGGTGGCTGCGAGGTTAGACTGCTCGTCTCCCACCAAAGTGCTCTGGGTTCAATCTCTGGCAGGGTCACTCCCGAATTTTTTCATGTGGAAATCGTGCCGGACAATGCCACTGGTCGGCGGGTTTTCTCGGGGATCTCCCGTTTTCCCCATCCTTTCATTCCGCTGTGGCTCCATATTTACCTCAATCACCCTCATCGGCTCTCAAGACCTCGCTGTCAAAAGCCGCTCAAATGTCTTCACGCTTCACTCAGAGGCTGTAGACGGATGACGTGGGCCGAGAATGTCTCAGTGTGGACTTTACTATGAGCACAGAAGGATAGATTTTCCGTTACCATACGGTTTACTTGAGGATCAAGATCCTGTAGGACTTAATTATCACCAATAAACCCCGCAATCGTTCCACAAATACGTCTGCAGTAATTCAGCATTCTGGAGAGAGGCGGGTTAGTGAAGGTATGAGTGGCTCTACCAGGCAGTCCTTCATTCCTATCACTTCAAAAATAAACATAGGAGGGATTATCACTATAGAGGTACAAGACAAACGGCAGTTCAAGTGCCCCTATCCCGAAAGATTATTATGTACTGTAAAAATAATACTACTCATCTTACCTTACAGTTATTGTTTTATTAAAGCTGTTTCACATTTGAATAAACTCTTGAAATTAACGAAAAAATAAAATAAAAAATTGCTTATTGTTACAAGACGTCAGGGGCGTACTAGAATTCGTGAGGGATAAGGGTCGTAATTATAAATTAAAAAAAAATTGATTTTACAGTTATCAAGGGGCCACCTGTTTTTCGTGAAAAGATTCCACTACTAGTTGTATTCCAAAACACGTTCATTNTTTTACAGTTATCAAGGGGCCACCTGTTTTTCGTGAAAAGATTCCACTACTAGTTGTATTCCAAAACACGTTCATTGCGGTTGGATTATTTTAACTCGCACGCATCTTAGGTGTCTACCGGCGAATTACAGACATACAATATCGGAGTAACTTAATTCTGCTTGGCCAGTGAAGTAAGAAGATGTGTTCTTACAGAGACACGCCACCAATAAGCAAAAGAATACGGCTGGTATGCTCGTAGGGTATTGAAATCTAGGATGCGCGGAAATGTTTTTCGCGAAAAACAGGTGGCCCTAGCTATTAATATTCACAGAGTTATTATTTACATGATTACACTACCTACCTCCACTATTATTCTTGTTATTCTCAGTGAGCGTAATGTTTAATGTACATCTCGGTTGTAATTAAAGTACTTATCAGTGTCTTTGTGTTGCTTACAGTCACCCATTTCATACACTTTATTTACACGTATCATCGCCAAAGTTTCGAATGTCTGTCGCTTTGGCATCCAGTTCGACAGTCCCGCCGCCCGCCAGCCTCTCTCCGCACTGCACTGAGGCTCGCTGTCTGCAGGCTTCACTCTCCTCTGTCACTCCAGTCGCCACACGTCAAGCCGGCTCGTCGCTTCGCCGTCTCTTCGCACACCTGACTCTTAAGGCCGTGCAATCCTCCAGACTCTAGGCTCGGAGGTCCGACGTGGCTTACACATTCTCGCCGGCCCGATCTACGACGTTTCCCCGTACCCGGAGGCTCTTGCTGAGAAGAGCAAAGCCGACGACCGGAACATTCTTGCAGCGATAAACCCAGAAATCAATCCGCTCGAAGACGGGAACGCATGAGTCCCGATGGTTTTATGGCTGCTGTAGCGTCACGCCTTAGTAAATCTCCGCGCGCCTCTCGGGTTACTGCTTGCCCTTGAAACACTGATTCGCTCGCTTCAGCGGGACGAGACAAGGAAAGCAAGGCAGAGCAGCAGCATGTAACAGTATATCCAAACGGACGTGATTAATTTTGAAAAATTAGTTCAACGTCTTATTAATAGAGACCTGAGAAAATCGCGGATTCATTTCGGAACAAGCTAAAAATTTTAAAATATTTAGTTNGAACAAGCTAAAATTTTTAAAATATTTAGTTTTTTTTTTACCTTTAAAATTGGTTCATATGTTATTTTGTACCGCCTAGAAAAATACTGAGCCAATAATAAATTATGCAACAACATGCAGGATCATCCATTGCCTTTCACTGTGAGCAAGAACCAATGAGAAGTTTATATCTGCGTGACTCTACAAAAGACAGTGAAGTCTATCTAACAGGTATTTGAGCTCGCGAATTTTTCATGTGTCTATAAATGACGCGAATTTTGCAGGTCTCTGCCAATAACTATGGCCACCTTTTTTTTTTTTTTTTTCACGAAAAGATTTACGCGGAGGCCATACTTCAATATCACATGTACACACTTGCAGCCTTCCTTTGGCTATTGACCGCTTGTCTCTGTTTGAAGAGAGTCTGTTATATAACTGAGCCCATCAGAATTAAGTTTCTCCGATATTGCCGTTATTCACGGGCAGACAGATAAGACGCGTAGCAATTCAAATGATCCAATCACTGAAGTGGTTCTCAACTGCAGTGTTTTGGAACACAACTTGTCCTAAAATATTTTCGNTTGCGCAAAAAAAAAAAAAAAAAAAAAAACACGTGTCGACACCAATAACTAGAAACCTGTGAAATTCGCGATATTATTTAAGGATAGACCGAACAGCAAGTTCCTGTTCGTTTCATCGACCGGAAATATGTCTGACACGCCTCGGAGAACTCTTGAGCCAGCAATATTAGTTCAGCGGGGGGCGTGACCAATCTCTTTTGAGGAGATCAAACAGGTAGGTGACGTTGGTTAAAGTGCACAGGATAATGAAACCAGGGACTGTGCTCACTTGTTTATAAGGCAGCGGAGCCTATCCTATCGCCGAAAGATAACGCGAATTTCGCACGACTCTGCCAATAGCGCTAGTGTGGAGCACTGGCACGCGCTGAGCTGTCGGGTAGGGTGCTGAGACAGAGAGAGAGGGCTGCGGAACAACAGCTCTGCGGCAAGAGGCAGCCGGCAGGGCAGCGCGCGGCAGGTCGCCATGGTAACCCACTCCGGGGGTCGTGAGTAGCTGCTACGAGCTCCCTGCACTGCACGACTCAGTCCCTCACTTACAGCTGGCGGGGTCAATCACCTCCACACCCGACGTCGCACTCTTCTGCCCACCCACGCATATGGCTCATTGCTACCCCGCAGTGGCCGGGCCACTATTACATGTCATGGTCATGTGATATAACAGGGCATTCATTGTATGTTCCTAGTCATGGGCAGCTGTTTTTAGCGAAAAATATTCCAAGACAAGTTGATCTCCAATACTCTGTAGTTCAGACACACTTTTTTGTTTGGATGATATTAATCGTCACGCATCTATGTGTCTGCCCACTTATCACGGAGTTCAGTATCTGGGTAGCTCTATTCTTATTAGTAGTCAGACAAGAAAATCTCTTCTCACAAAGACAAGCAGCCAATGACGCAAGTAAATATGCAAGTGTGCGCGTAGGCTGTTGAAATATAGCCTGCACGTATATCTTTTCGTGTAAAACAAGCCACGAAAATATTTCATGGCCAGTGTTATTCATAACATTTTTTAGCCCATATCCACTTTCGTGATTTGATGTTTACATGTTAAGCGTTAGTAGAATAATAAGTTCCATCTGGGGCAGGGTTCAGCGATAGGATCCAGGATCCATCCGCCATATTGGTAAGTGCGGCTGGCGGCCATGTTGGTCGGGGGCCTGGGACGGACATGTTATAGACAAAATTGCCTGTTTCACTCCAAAAACCACTTCCGAAACTTATTATTTTGCTCAATTATAACTTTTTTTAACAAAAAATTTCCGAAAAGTGGAAAAGTAAGGAAAGTGGTTTTAAAACTCCTCGAAGCAAAAGTCGAAATATCCTCAGTCGAGCAAAAGGATTAGAGTCTCTTAGCAGTATGAGCCACATAATCCTCAGAGCAGGAGAGGAGGATTCGAGAATCCGAGCCAGGTCAGGCGGACAGGGGAGGATCAGCTGACCAGTCCCCTCCCACGACTGCTATCATGCACCTACCACCTCCACACCCTGCTACTCCACCTCCTTCACTTCACCCCCTTCTCTCCAGAACTCTTGCAAATTATTATGAAAAATTGCAAAAAATTATAAAAGAAAATCTAAAAAATTTTGAAACATATAATGGTAACCTTACAGTCATCCCGCCACCTTCACCTCACCCCTTCCCTCCCTTACCGCTCCCAATCATTAAAAAATTGCAAAAATCTACAACAATTCTAAAATATTAACGAACATACAACGTTTACTTCCACACTCCCTTCCATTGCCCCCCTCCTCCCGCAAATTAATCATTGGAATTACATAACATAAATTATCTCCCTCCACACATACCAATTAATGGTTTATAGTTATTGACTACTAAATTACGGCTTTAACACATACGTTTCTACTATTGGGCACTGTAGATTGTGCGGATTATTATTATCTTTTTTTTTTACCATCTACCACCAGAGATAGCCATTGCGATACTTTTTTTGGCGACAAGAAACTCTTCCAAACCTGGATTGTAATTGTTCTTTGCAATTTTTTAAAGTCAATCTTTTAAAAAATAAATAAATCACAACATATTAAATATACATTTTCATTTACAAAACGATACATTCAGTCAATTCTTTGCTGTGATTTTCGAAGGCAAGACGAGAAATTCATATTATTTTGTAAGTAAATGGCTTACATTTGTCCTAAGCTGTAAATGATCAACCGAAATGAGTGTCCAACCTGAACCCTTCGTAACCATTTCTTCTTTCTCGAGACATATATTTTGTATATTATCATCTACACTCTTTTCAATATCATATACATTATAGATTGGTACATTTTGGGTCTTGAATGCCCTTCTACAATGTTCTTCCTGGTAGGGTTCTCGATTCGAGTAGTTACATTCTAACCACATATTATATTTTAGAGACATGCAATTTTCCAGCTCTTCTTTAAGTTTGTTTATTACACTATTTTTCATGCCTGACATAAACATGTAAATGTCTTTCATCGTACCCAGTGAATTATTTTTAACGTAAGTTATCAAACATCTATGGAAAGCAGATTCCTTCAGCACGAATCCATTTGCTTTAGGTTTGCCTAGAACATGAACCGGTTTTCGAGCTGCAGGTTTACACTTTTTGGCATGTTGGCGATATGCCTGACGACACTTTTCCCTCATAGATCGTTGTATTATAACTCTTAAATTCAGATCCACACTTATGACAGACAAGACTCAAATAAGCCCATCCAGTCTTTTTCGTGCATTTACCACTCTTCTCGTGCCTATGCGCATTACTACTTTTATTGTACATCTTACCACAGTAGCAACACAACCGAACTGTAATGAACAGTAAATTGTTCATACTTTCCATATGCACATCCTCACATACCGATGTTAGCACCATTGCATCTTCACTTACTGTTCTAGGTAGTGATGGCACACAGCAGTACTTATAAGTCCCACACAGGTTTGTGGTGACAACAATTAATCTTTTTGTTTTGCTGGTGGAGGAACAAGTCCTTTACATATATTCTAATGTCTGCATAAATTTTCAGTACGAGCAAACATACGAAGAAACTTTTGACACATATATGCCATGAGCGATGGGTTCATCTTACATTAATGTTTTTCATTTCGTCTAACATTGCTGCTATTCGCAAAGGTCTCATTAAAAAGTACATGTATCAAAGTCTTGACACTGTTGGCTTGGGTCGCGATGCCGATGGAGCTGCTGTAGGTGGCCCACCAGAAGAAGTCGAAGGAGATGATACTGTAGGCAACCCACCTGAAGAAGTCGATGGCACTACTAGGACCACACACGAAGTCGTTGGCACTGTTATTATCACACACAAAGAAGTTGATGACAGTGTCGGTACCACACACAAAGAAGTCGATGGCACAGCTGTAGATTCTATTAGCTTTGGAATGTCCGAAAACGACATGGATGCAAAATATGTCGTCGACTATACAAGTAAGATGAGACGAATCCACACCTCTACTAATTCGTCGACAGACTGGTAATTCCCAAAAGGCACACCATTTGCAGTGCTGCTGTGCGTTCCTCCCTGCTCATGTCCAGTCAGTTTCCAAGCTGTCGCAGACGTGCCACTGCTGGTAGTCGAAAAGTTTCGTCAGCTTGCGGAGCGAAGGACAGCCATACTCGAACTGCACATCGAGGATTTCAACAACGTTTTTGCACAATTCTCTCAGCAATTATTTCTGCTCGGGCTCCACCACATAAACCGGTCCTTGCGGGTACTGCATCAGCAAGTTGCGCAGCATGTTTCCCACATGATGGTACAGATTCTTGATTTCATCCCACTCCAGTTCATGATGGTACTTGGTCAGCCAGTCGTTCGTATTATTGTTTTTCTCGCCCAACAGTATCCACAAATAAGGGGTTTGGAAGGAGCATATGCATGTATTTCCATCGGCATTGTAGGGCAATGATATATCCTTGAGCACATAGCCACTCTGGCTCTGGAAGCCTTGCAGATTACAGTACATCATGTTGCTGTCTATGATCGAAGCTGACTAAACAGATATCGCTTATGGCCCATCGTATTTATTCCCTCTGCATAATTCACAAAATTATCTTGATGACTTTGTCGCGACAATTGTACGATACGAGTCAGTCGTGAAGTATCAGGCAGAAACTGTATGTGCAGGGGGGAATTTTTTAATCTGTAGTGAATTTGATCCTGCAGTCGATCACATTCAAACTAATACATTCTTCCTGTTTACTCACACCGAACACCATGAGCGGGTCCAAACTCTTGAAAATATCTCCCCTCTGTATCGAATATGGGGGTACATAACAATACATATTTGGAATTGAGCATACATTTGATATACAAGCAGGTACTGGCCATTTTAAAAGTTAATGTTCATGACCACATACTGTTAGCTTTCACTATTCAAATATATTTTCACATTTTCTATTTGACATGTGTCGAACTGCAAATGGCTCTCTCTCACATTGTGTTGTCTTCTGGTCTGTAGCCCAAAGATGATGTACCTCGGTTTCTCAGAAGCAAAGCTGGACTTCACGATCCAGTTGATGCGCAGCCTGGGGACAGTCCAGGGTAGGTCTCGAGACTGCATGACCTGAAAGCCACATCGATTTATTTCCCATCTTCCGCATTCTTCAGCACATTGATGCATTCGGTAGTACTCAGCTGAGCATGAGGCAGCATCTATTCGATAGACTGTAGCTTCAGTTCCACTGTCTCCAGGATTTACCCTGTTCCCACGATGGCATCTGTGTGCATATTGGCTAGAAGCATATTGGCTAGAAGCCGGTCTACCTCGACACCGTTGAGCAAATATGTGATGCGATCGATGAGGTGGAGAACACAATGGCTTGTTATTTTCGTCGATGCCAGGTTAGATACATCTTCTTTTACCAGTGTGCTCCTGAATCGCAGGAATGACTGACAAGTAAGAGTGCAGATATCTTGGTTTTGGGCTGCTATCCGAAGTTCTGATGGTAACATTTACGGTCCGATGAGAAATAGCTGGGATGCGTTAAGTTCCTCTTTCGTGCAGCTGTTTTCAAAAATGAGTGGCTTGTAGATGTTATGTAATCTTCCGTGGTGATAGACCTCGAAGCCAAGACTGTGAAGAAAAATATCGTTGGCACGTGTTAACACCTTGGTGACCTGCTGTATACCATAAATCGAGTTCCCATCTTCTCAAATGCAAGCATAGTGTTATTTATTTGTTTCGAAAGTTCACCATCTCTCTGTGGTAGTCGATGATCTTTACTACCACCTCGTGTGCTCTCTTCACAACGACTGGAATGTAAATGATGCTTTGTGGTACCACAGACAGTTTATAACCTGGAGTGACCATCGGCGAAAACTCATGCAGCATTCTGCTTGGCCTACCATTGAGATTTGTACAGCTCACCGAATCGCAGTTTATTCATATCACATTAACCGGCATAATGTTTACAGGTCGCGAAGATTCGTGAATTTTTCCAGACTTCATATATGCATGGCTCGAATCCCAGCATTGGCCCGATGATATCCGGTTCGGGGAATTCGATAATTTCGCTGCATCTGAAGACACTCTTCAGAGTATTGGAATTTCCATTTAGTTCGAATTCTGTGTTAAGAAACAGCAGATCTTCGATGTACCTTGCAATATCGTCTAATTCGTAAGAGCCAATGGGCAATGTTACCTCGCGGGAGACATTGCCGCTTTACACAAGATACATCTTGCAGTTTTTTATCGATGTTCGGTATCGCATTGTTTGTTTGAAAATCGACCAAACCTGTGCACCCAGTGTGTACCGGGTCTGGCTTCTGTGTCCAGGTTGACTATGGCACATTCGCCATGGTTGGGTTTAGGGGGCAAAGCATCTGCTTTAAAAATCCACGAAAATGAGGTATCTTCAATTTGCATGCAAATAGTTCCAAATCTATGTTCGTGTGGGGCTATTTCGGTAAAGATTTCATGTTCGACTCTTCCTGCTGCATCGCTTTTGTACACCTCCTGCTCCTCCCACTGAATAAGGCCTTAGGTAGAGGCCTCGGCCATTTTTTACCCATAGCAAAAGCTTCCATATTTGCAATGTGCCTTTGTGCCTCAGCCAACTGCTTCCGTTAGTTCGATGTTGTGTTGACTGCTTGGACGATACCACTCGTGTCTTCGATTAGGCCCCCCAGGGCCCAGAGTGAAGACAAAAGGAATGTAAAAAAATTCGCTGGTAGATGTTTCCTTGGCCTTCCATGCTTTCCATTTCTTTTTCATCCCTTTTCGTTTCACTTGCACCTTCCACTTGCTCTTTCCACCAATGTCCATCTTCACTTTGGCCTTAATCATGATATAAACCCCCCACACTGCTATTTTTTCTCCGATACCGGTATCGATTTATCGATTTTCTTATCTCGTCGGCCTTCTATGTAAGTAACTTGTCTGCCTGGTGCCAAACTAGTATATCATTCTTCAGGGAGTAAGCGATGTCGTGTTGCTTGCATACTTCGTCCAGTGTGTTGATACCAGTGTAACCACGCCCCATCCTCTTAGCTATCTTCGTTCCTGGCCTGCAGAACTTGTTTCCAGGAATGTGCAGCTGGAATGGTAGACTGTTGATCAGCGTATCGATGATCTCGCTTCCACCTATGGTCTTACCTTTTCGAGGCTTTATGGTGAACTGACCTAAAAACTTACAAATTGGATTCGTGTATATTTTTTTTTGTTTTAGTATTATTTTATACTTCGAACAGTATCGACATAAAGTGCTAATGAGGCATATGCTTTTCTGTTTCTGTGGTAAAGCATTTATAGCTTTGTGTAGTGTACATTGACATGAAGTAACTTCATGAAAATGAAATTCATAAAATTTGTAGCACTGGTTCTCTGAAACTACAATCAGCACCGCACACACAGCAGCTAGCACTACACATAATACAATAAACACTGTAAGCATTGCATGCACTGCACGTACCTCAGTTAGCACCGCACTTAGCACTGCAAGATAGTAGTGGTAACATACATATTGTCAAGCAAGATGTTACTCTACTCATTTGCATTACTACTGACGATGAAGCTATCCCCCTCGAATCACATCATGGAACCCTATTTCTGAATACAATTACGTGCATCATCACAGGACCATCAAATTGTGGGAAATCATATGTCCTACTCAGCCTGCTGGAAGAAGATAATGGTATTCTGTTCGAGAACATGTACCTGTTCTCCAAATCCTTTCAGTAACCAAAATACCAGCGACTGGCATGGGTACCGCAAGCCATAGTTTATGTGGGTTATTTACATTGCAGTGATAATGAAGCCATCGTGCCACTGATAAAAGCATTGCCAAACTCAGTGTTTATTTTCGACGATGTGGCAAGTAAGAAACAGACAAGCATCCGGAAATACTTTAGCATGTGACGGCATGCGAACGTGGACTGCGTGTACCTCAGCCAGATGTATTCGCGCATATCGAAACAACTGCTTCGCGATAATGCTAATGTGTTGGTGCGGTTTCGCATGGACTATGTGAATTTGCGACATATGTACGATGACCATGTAAATATGGTCATGACATTATAAGATTTCAAGAGCATGTGTTATTTGTGCTGGAAAGACAAGCATGGAAATTTGTGATCATAAAAGACTGGCCTCTATATAATGGCAGGTAGCGATATGGATTCGATCAGTTCATCTTCGACTGGCGAGAATGAGATACAGCATATCGAAATTCAAGCAGAGTAGCCTCAAGCTGCAGCTTGACAAAGACGAAGATGGAGGTTATCTCTTACCAAGGAACGGTAGAATGCGCGATGCTGGTAGAAGAAAATGTTGAAATGTTGGCGAACCCAAACCATCTGAAGATGATGCTACTAAACATTTTGTCCTGGAAACTGGTAATGGCTTCATTTCGGAATTACGCAATATGATGGCTGATCAGAGATAATTCTTTCACACTTACTTGTCCGAGTTTAGGGCGAAAATGGATTGTGTGAAGACCAAGATCGTTCGCGATTTGATGGCAATGGAAGAGCATGTAATGAGTGTTCAAAGGCAAATAGCCCACAGATTGAATGTGGCATCGGCACAAAATGATGAGAATCTAAACTTGCTGAAAGATTCCATACAGCATATATTTGCTTCCTCGATTTCCCACCTCGCCACTATAATAGTTATTCAAAGCCATTGTAAGTGCATAATGGATAACTGCAGAAAATGCCGGGAAAGGGTCGAACATCGTTTGTTGGAGACTCATGAATAAACTTATTAAAGAGAGCAACAGTAACCATTTTTATTCAGTACGATGACGGAAATTGCTAGCGAACTGCAGCAAGTGATACAGTCGGTATAATCGAAGCATTTTCGCGCAAAGAAAGCTTAAAGCCAATTGCTCACTGTATCGAGTAACACTGGACACCGTAAAACCGGACATGCAGACAAGAGCATGGAACGAGTTTGATTATCACGTAGATGTCGTTCGGGCTGCTCATGGTGATCGAATTGAACATATATTAATGTATATTAAACCAACTTCACGGTTCCACGGTTCATTTGATTGGTCAATCAAGGTTGTAGGTTGTTTGGTTTTGATATTATAGACCTAAAAAGTTGGGGTATTCTTTTATACTCATCCTGTATAGTATTGAAGTCTACTGTGTGCTCCAATTTTTACGCGAAAAATCACTGGCCCTAAATATAACTTTTTGGAGAACCTTATGAGTACTGCCGGTGAAATAATAGTTCGACCCCCAGTTCTTTCAGAGAATGAGGCTGTCGTAATGTCACAGTAAATTCCATACAACTAAGTTAAATTCAAACGACATAATATTACGTTGTCAGCACTCAGGATGCTAGTAATAGTTATACCCGCAAAATTCGAGTTATTTTTCTGCGGCAGACTAAACTGCAAGGTGTTGTGCGCTCTACTGACCTCCATCAATGGCTGAGAGTAGTTGTGGCACGAAGTTATTGGTTATAAACTATAGTATCAGTTCAACGGCAGACTGACTAATCGCTTGTAACGCGGTTACACAACCACGTGGCCTCGTATAGAAGCCAACGGCCAATGAAATCAAGGGTTGTGGTCAGATACTTTTAGGGTAATGACGTCTAGCCTGTCCCAAAATATTAACGTGAATTATGCAGGTCTCTACGAATAATTAGAGATGGTGTTCTATTGCGGGAAAAGTTGACTGCTTGGTAGGATTCAACATACAGTACACATGTCCGACAGTTTTCTCTTATGGGCTGTCATGCTTGCATGAAGATATTGCCCCTTTTTACTGGACCAATGAGGATTCTGATACTATAAGGTAGAAAGTTCGTAATTGGACTCCAAACAACTTAGCTGAGTCAAAACCTTGTTCGTCCAATCATGAAAGAATAAACTAGTTGGAGTGTTATAAAATATATGTCGACTCAAGAAATGTTCGCGATTTCCAACCATCTCTAGTAATATTGTATCTCGAGATACACTCGAGCTTAGTCCGAGTGTTGACAGAGTGAATTTCTCTTCTCTGCAGCAAGGAAGGGGAGGGGTATGTGTCCCACCCCGGCTACTTTCATGTCGCCGAGCTGAGGTTCACGGAACCCATTCTAGCCGAGAAGGAAGGGTATGGCGTGTTAAGTCGACGTGCGGCAGAAATGTCTGCAAGCAGTGCGCTGCACTGGGGTCGGTGGCTGCGAGATCGCCGTCCAAGCCCTCGTGAACTTCCACGTGCTCATATATTTTTCAGCACGCACGCCGCACCGCAGTAAGTTGCCGTCAGCTCTCGCCGCCGCGGACCTACTTGCAAAGCGAGGCGGCACTTCTTTCCGACCTCCAATTTCTCTACCCCTCACTCTTTCCCATCCCTTTTTTTGAGACCGACTTCCAGAATCCCTCCACGCCGGCACAAGCTCATTCAATGTCCTGCCACGGAATAGGTAACTAACTATAAATATTCAATGTCATACTACAAAATAGACAAGTATACATATTCACCGGCCTACCACAAAATAGGTACAGTCTAAGAAATTTCTCACAAATTTACCACGTCAGTCAATTCATATAGTTAGGGCCGGCCAATTTTCGCAAAAATTATTCCACGGAAATTAAATTTAAATGTCCTACTTGCAAACCTGAAGTCTTTCTTCTGTTATTGGCCGCCTGCCTTTGTCGAAGACAGTTTAGTACTTGATTGGGCCAATGAGAATTAAGTAACTCAGGCACTAGACGTCCGTGAATCGCAGGCAGGCACCTAAGACGCGCAGTAGTTTAGTGTCACTGTTCACGAACATAAAACATACAGCTTAAAGGTACATACAGCAAAACAACCCTTGTGTCGGCGTAAGTACGGTACATATGCAGCAAACATTTCAATATTCCTGAAAGAGTTTTCCTTATCAGTCCGTTTGTCCACTACAGTAGACATGTTGCAGAGTAAGAAGACATATTACGAGAACTATACACAGCGAATATCGTGACCCAATTAAGTCACATTCTTCTGATTTGTGGACCTTTGATACAGATACGCGCAAGAATCGTGGCAGGGTTGGTTAATGACAATGGTTTCGTGGACCAAACTGCATTCTATTACAGTCTAAAGACCTATTCCCCCTCAACGAGAGCGCGTATTCGAAGGATGTTTACTCATGTTTAGCTCGAACGGGGGAAAACATAGCTGTTGGCTCTCCACATTAACACGCCACCAATAAAATTTAATATATGGCTCGAACGTGGCTTTGCAATTCTGACCCCATTCAACGAATGGAAGTTATTCGAATCGAAAGGCAAGATATCTAAAATACTGTAAAACCTCATCATGGAAATATACGTCACGAGTAAGAAGCATGTAAGAATATGTTTCGGGGTCAATATTAACGAAAAATCAATCACCGAGTGCCCTTTCCCCCCTAAACAACATGCTTGTCCCCCTCAGCAAAAAATTTGTTAAAAATTCATGATTGAATAAATTATTTGTCGTGTACGGATGCGTTATGCAGCTTTCTATAAAGTAATGATGGCTCGGAAAACCTAAAAAACTGAGTTAAAGCCACTTCGCTACCCCGACGATATGCGATTTGCTAAGTGAAGGATCCCATGCATTCCCCCTTACCAAGGCATAGATGCTCATCGTTAAAAAACATATCCTCTCAAGTTTAAAATCAGTACGTTAGGAAATTAAGGCAGCGGGAAAAAAATATCAATTTGTTTACTCCACGTGCAGCGATATTTCTAGTTCCCAGTGTCCGGATTTAAAACTCTTTATACACGCAAATAATGTACGTATTGTAAGTTTAGCGGGGAAAAAATTATATACCATGAGAAGATGCAAGCGTAAAGGTACACCTCCACAAGTAAAAAATCATAAATAACAGCTACCTTTGGTAAACCAAATTATTGTATTTTCATACATTCGCGTGCGCTCACTCCATTAAAATATATCTGCTAGGCGGTAAACCACATGCACCCTTCTCCCCCCTCACCGGATTCCAATCACACACTGCTAAGTGTCTTTAGCCGAATGAAAAGTGATATGTGAACCTGTGTATGCATATGTGCGGCCTCTAATCCAGCAGGTGTCAATAGTATTCACTTTTTATGAATTAGCCAAGTAAAACACAGTTTTATTCCTGAGATGCTAGTCCACCATGCATATTTATACACAATATGAATGAATCCCAGCTAAGACACGCGCATACAGTTCTCATTCTCCACCCTTCAACCTCGTCGAGACACATAAGGAAAGACTTCACAAGTTCGAAAAAAATTAGAGCCTATTGCAGCCAGTGCATTACGAAGGCCACGGGATTTTTAAGTAATGTTAATCCTTTTCGAATGATAGAAAAAAAATTCAAAGTAAAAATTTTTTTTGCTGGCTCAATTCCTACCTTAAAACTCAAATGCGAATTTTTTTATTAATTCCGGCGAAATCAAATATACTTTGTAATGCTGTGAAACCACGAAATATGAAAAAAAAAAAAAAAATACATTATCAACTTGCTCATACGTCAAATACACACACGCACACAAACACACACAGAGCCCGAAATATCTCAATTGCAGGCGAGAATGATAGACGCATTAAACATGTATTAAGACAAAATCGTGCTTAAAGAAGTGGATACGAGTGCCATTACAGAAGTAAACAAAAGACACGTGCAGTCGTAATCTGAGCTCGCGCACACGTCAAGCTGCGCTGCACCAGGTGTTGAATTGGACTATGCCATAGCGCACTGACCATTGGTGCGCTGAGAGGTGACCGCGGGGGGCTTGTAGCTCCAGCAGTATGTTTTTATTTCTCACACTCGTCAACTTTTATTCATAGGATAATAAACACAGAAGTCAACACAAGTGGTGACCCATATTCATGGAGTCAGGGAGGGGGATGGGATTGATTCTGAACTCGTTCAGACGAACTCATTTTTTTTAAATCGCCCCACGTGAATCCTGGGATGATTTCTTGGCAGAGTCATTACATGTTCCCTTTTGCCGTAGCAACTCACCCCGTCTCAAAAAAGTGTAAACTTTACATTTTCTTTCATTATAATATTAGCTTGCACACCACCAAGAAGATGTAAGCTCACACTACTCTTTTACAAGAATCTAATATTCAGACAGGAACAACAAATATTTATATCTGTTCATTATAAGAGAAAGGAGGTTGCGCCATTTTTTCTCGCACAAATCCGCTTCATTAGGCTTCCAGAATCACGAGTAATCCTTATTTCAAGGACTAAAAACTTAAAAAAATACAATACAAAATAAAACCGCAACATGTAATGCAGGTAAATATGTACGTATAATTGAAAAATATCGCTATAATGAGCACAAAGATTATTTTGGTAACAGCAATTCTTTGCATTTTTCAGGTATACTGAGAAACCATTTCACATTTTACAGGTATTTAAAGCTACCATTTTGCACCCGATTCGTTTTTGGCTAGTCTGATAACGCTAGGAATATATATATAGCTAATTGCGTCATTATTACTCTCTTTGTAACCCAGCGAACGAGTCCTTTCATCTACAGACGCATATACTGAGAAATATTTCCACGGCCATTACATAGGGTTCAATAAGTGTTAAACCGTTTCTGGAAAAAAAACTAACAATATTCGATCAGCACGCCGCCACAAATACGAGTGTGAACCTCTTTTTTATATAGCCTATATATATATATATATATATATACATATATACACGCACACACACACACACTCACATGAAATCCAATTAAGGTAAGGGAAAATAGGCCACCCATTTAAGACACAGGAAAAAAAATTGCCCATTAACGAACTTATGATAATACGCTTCATGACCCGAACAGTGCTACATATTTATATTTTTCCGAATCGACGAGAAATCCCGAGGTAAAAAATGCTTTGTATTTTAAGTTGTATTAATCTTGCACCTTCAGAGGAAACGTCTACATTTACACCCATAGACCTGACCAAGGAAAAAAATTAATGCCCAGACCCCTAATATAATTTTTTTAGAATTACACAGTACGCAACGTAATATCAGAGCTGAATACCGATTTTAAAATTGTCCTCAGTCCATTATGAACCTGTAGAGATACATACACATGTTGGCAACGTTTCAGCCCAGGCATGCCATTGTATCATAGACGTAAAATAAATTTTCGAAAGGCCAGACGCGAGAGCTAACTCGACTATTATCGATGTTCATTTTTGCGAAAAATTTCGTGCATTTCCATAATGCCCAGGAAGAGTTCTGATGCTTGCTAACATACTTGCGCTCTATCAGCCCCTCGTGATGCCACGAAGATACAAAATCTTGTATTATGTATAGATAAGCAATATATTCGCGAAAAAATGTTAAAGATACTCTTGTTTACGCACATGAAATTTATTACGCATGCAAAATTAAAATAATATCAGGCTGCAGGAGAGATGATTCAGGTCAAAAGGCATACTGAAATCTGCGGAATTATGAAGATTTGGTCACATAAGTTCAGGCTCGCCATCCAAAACAGCACCCCAGGCCCATTTTGCAACGATGACCTATTTCACGATGTCGCATGAAAGAGGGACCGCAGCGGCTAGATCTCTCGTTTCCCATCACGAGTACGCGCACAGCATTATTTATTTTGTGCACACATTTTCGCACAGGAGGTTGACTTCAACACCAGCCCATTCTTCACTCGGCCTCTTCTCCGTAACATGACGATACAGGTTCGATTCCCGGCAGGGTCGCTCCCACATTTTCGCCCTTTCATTCTCTAAAAACATTCCTCATTCCTAAAAATATTCCTCAAAAACATTCCTGCCATAGTTCGTTTGCTTGTCAAACAAAACTCAGCCGACTTAAACAGCCCAAGAAAGACATAATACTTCAGATTGAACTGTATTCCCCCTAATGCATTTTCTCACGCAATTTTTACTTAAAACAGACCCTGCGTTCCATTGTATATACCGCCGAAAGAACAAGTTTTTCAGAAATGCAGTTGGCTAAGGTTCAAGAAATTAAAAGTGCCAAAATAAGAACACATAGATGTATTTTTTTACTTTTTCCATACATTCTGTCTTCGCTGTTTTCTTATGTTTGCAGATTATGGATACTACACAATGGTTTCATTTGATGTAGCCCCTTTCCTTAAGTTAACCGATGATTAAATATATATCCTTACTGTGCAAGGCAAGCAAACGTCTGAGTCTATAATCAAGGTCATTGGAGTCTTCAGGAAATATGTAGTCGGCGTTCTTGTCGTCTTCTTCATTATTCATAACACTTAATCCAGCAAAGCCATTGGGGAGATGGGTGAGCACGTCAAAAAAAATCGCCACTTTTTTCACTGTCAACACTGTCTTCATTATCGTATCCATGACACTTCTCGTTTTCTGCAGAGGCATTATCCACTTCTTAGTCAGCATAAACATCAACGAATATCCTTTCCTTTGAAGGAGGAGTATCGTTGGCAACATTATCCTTCGCAGCTACTGTTGCTACATTATTTTTATCGAAATTCGTTAAGTTCACTTGCCATTTTAGAAAGTGTATATTTCATACGAACCGATTGTATGGCACAATGTCTGTGCCTTGTAGGTATTGGCCATATTTCTCTTTCCTTCCGTAAACATATTATGCAGCGTTAGGCTAACAGAAGGAAGCGATAGCATCACATGCCGTTTCTCAGTTGGAAAAAGAATACTGTATTTACAGACCTTGATGTGTTTTAAGTTATCACGTCGAGTGAACCGCCTAGGATATTTTTTTCATCTCAAAATCACACGAGTTGGGTTCTTCAAAAAGTCACTCTTTTCATGTCGCCGCGCATTGCAACTTTTACTGAAGGTCTTAGCACAGTAACAGCATTGTTTCCCAAGTATTTTTTTTTTTTGGGAATTCGTCGAAGGAATGCATGTAGTCGTGCATGACATATTCTATTTCACATCATCAGTGGCTTGTATATTCTTAAAGCATACATGAATTCATACACTTTACTCCTGCATACTGACTCCTGGCGAATGACTCCTGCTGACAGACTTCTGGCGACTAACACCTGGCGACTGACTCCTGCCGACTGACTCCTACAGACTTACGCCTGCCGACTGACTCCTACAGACTTACGCCTGCCTACTGACTCCTGGCGATTGACTCCTGACGACTGACTCCTGCCGACTGACTCCTGCAGACTGACTCCTGCAGACTCCTGCAGACTGACTCCTGTCAATATTTTACTGATTTGCTGGTTTAAAAAGAACTAACGACTGAGACATGAATATATTCAATTGTATATGCAGATGATTAATCGCATTCATTAAAAGTGTCAGTTATCAGCCATTGTTCATATAGCGCATTCCCGTTGCTGTTTTACATGCTATCGCCCGACGAATCCTCGAGCTAAACGAAGAGACGTTGGATAACTCACCATCTATAACGCTCATTCGCGAGCATGCCCATGACAGTCAACAAATTACCATACGATCAGGACTCGAACCGTCGACACACACTCGTTAGTAGGGGGAGCACATAGGTTCTACGATATGTGGGAGATATTTGTTCCCTATGTGTCTTTTATTTAACATTGCAAGGGGACTTGGAGAGAGGAATACTAATTGGCCTCTGGGAGATGTGTTGATAGTTCTCCCACCCCTTCTGAGGTGTGATGTGATTGGTTGTAACTTGTAAGGGTACAATTTTGGTGGACAAAGTGACCAAGCGACATATGCGGGACTTTGGAATTTTCCAAGGAAGTCTGGAGGGCGAGAGACCAGTGACTGGGTAAGGGGATTGTAGGGTTGGACCAGTGGTGTGGAGAGTCGGTCAGTCCTTATTTCGATACCCGTAGACGGTAATTACATGTAATAAGTTGTAATTTCGTAATGATAAATTGCATAATGAGTAATCACACAATGCATTAATTCGTAATAAACAATTACGACTACAGAGAGTAAGTATGTGTACAGAGAGCAAGTGCAAGTACTGAGACTAAGTATATGAACCGAGAGAGTAATTACACACTAAGTACATGTCCTAACTTGACCACTGATCACTCAGAACTGAGTTGTGAATAGCTAATATGTTTGAATATACATCTGCCATCTTGGTTGGTTTCGATTCCTGTAATGGGTAAGTGAAGCATAATTACATTTATACTGGTCTACTACCTGATTCGATTCCCGTCGAAAATAATTAAACCGTAAATACATTTATACAGGACAAGTCCTTGGTTCGAACACTGTTGAGGGCAAGGGAAACATAAATAAATATATTTATACTGACCTAATAATGCGTAATTTATGTGAAGAGGAAAAATAAATTGTTACCAAAGTTTTGGGTTGACTCCTGTCTTCAGTACATCATCTAGAGCTGAGAAGAAATGGACAGTATCCACTTGGTAGAAAGACATATACTGATTTACCTCTACCCCAGTAAAGAGACCTACAACATAACTTCGCTTTCGATTGACAGGATGATGATATAAATTACTGCAACCGCAGAAAATGACATAGTTGTTAAACATACATGTGTGTTGTCAGTATTGCATAATGTATCAGCGAGAAGTCGACAGTGAGGAGTCAGAAGTGAGGAGTCGGCGGTGAGGAGTCAGCGGTGAGGAGTCACTGGTCAGTAGTATAAGTGTTTTAGTTCACATATGGATGAAGATAATGAAACACATTGAGAATGTGCAATCGAGTATGTCCTGTACAAGTACATGCAAACATTAACCGAGTATTCAACCATTACATGGAAAACAATGAAGTTAAGGTCCGACCAAGAGTTCTGTCTCGGTCTCGGTCTCAGCCAATCTCGGCCAAAAATCGTGGTTCGGCCGAACTCTCGGTCTCGGGGAAAAAAAAAAGGCCGAAAGTTTCAGCATAAGCCAAGACATCGCACGTAGCACAATTGGAACATCATTACGTATAAGCGCGTGAATGTTGACTTTTGATTAGCTGAAATGAATCTCGGACCGGTAACTTAACACTCACTTGGTTTGTTTGGATTAAAACTTGATGGTGGGTAATGTGGGTATAATGTAAACAAATATTTATCTTTGAAATCATTTGACGAGTTCCATTTGTTTTGCCTCTTAACTCTTAACAGTTTTGTTCAGGACGTCAAGTGAATACCATTGTTATATTATATTGAACAGTAATATTTTATTTCAAATGGCAACTTTACGTAGGTGAGTGTTTGTTTTCGTTATTTATGTGATTTTGATTTTTGTTGCTATGCTAGCTAAGATATATTTTTGTTACATCAAACATATCAGTTGAGAGACGCAGGCTGATGATGATGATGATACATACCTAATCATTATGCGTGGCCTTAAGTGTCATAATGAGAATAATAGTACCTATGTTATGTACTCATGATTAAAAATGAATAATACCTACCTAACATTTTATTTTATATAGTTTCAGATTATTTTCAAGATGCCAAATGTAAACCCTATTTGGTATTATTTTGAAAACGCTGTCTCTGCTCCATATAAAGCAAAATGTAAGCTGTGCAATAAAATATTGTCGCTCGGTAGCAACAAACCGAAATTTCAAATAATCAAAGGTTTGAAGGGTCATATGTCCAAGTACCATATGTCTGAAAATGAAGAATATTTAAAAAAAGCTAGCCGTATTAGAAAAACCGGCGCCAAAAGTCCAAACATCTATAACTTTGAAGTCAGACAAGAAAATTCAGCCAACTATCAAAAATATTTTCACCCAGTCATCATCATCACAGTGGCCAGATGACCATGATATTGCAAAACGCATTGATAAGGCGTTATGGACTATATTATTGTTGACATGCAGCCTTACACAACTATAGGAGAAGAAGGCTTTAAGAGACTGAATTTCTCTGACCCTGCTGGATCAAAGAAATATATATTTAAATCTGAAAAATATTTTCCAACACAGTTGATTCCCCAAACCTATGAGAAAGTAAACAAAAAGGTAATTAATTCACTGTTGTCTGCCGAATGGATTAGTTTCACTACATACATATAATCCAATCCAAAGAAAACTTGCTCCTTGCTAAGCTTCACAGCACATTTCATTCATGAAGCGCAACGTTTAAAAGTAGTCCTTGGCGCATGTGTCTTAGAAGAAGACCACACTGGAGCATACATTGCCCAGAAACTTATTGAAATAATATCAAGCTTTGATATACAATCCAAAATACATTTGGAAGTTGGGGACAACGCTGCCAACATGACTTCTGCTACTCGAATCGCTGATTTCGAATCTTTGAGCTGCGTTGCACATACGTGTGTTGCACACACTAGTCATTCATGACGCTATCTTTTCAGTACCAGAAGTCGAGGAATCGATAAAAAAAAATGTCGCAAAGTGGTTGGACATTTTCACAGTAGTGAACAAGCGCGAAGGTATTTGACTTCGTGTCAAAGGACGTGTAGTTTACCTGAACACGCATTATTTCAAGATTTTGAGACTCACTGGAACAGTATGTATCAAAAAATGCTATCAACCTTTACCGCGTAGAAAGATCAAATATTGCCTATATAAACAACAAAGAATGGGATTTAGAAAAAAATCTCGTTGCTGTATTAAAACATTTTTATCAGGCCACGATCAATATATCATCAGATTCCTCATGGTGTTTCCATGGTTAATACCAATGATAACCATTGTTAAATGGTAAATTACAACCGCAGAAAATCTGCAATGATGTTTAATGTTGTCCATAGTGAGGAAGATAATGAATTCGTTCAGAATATAATTCGTC
The DNA here is from genome assembly GCA_002778355.1 of Clitarchus hookeri. NCBI lineage: Eukaryota > Metazoa > Arthropoda > Insecta > Phasmatodea > Phasmatidae > Clitarchus > Clitarchus hookeri. The sequence goes on along the minus strand of NQII01004093.1, from coordinate 61,623 downwards.
TGGAAGAGATGAAAAATAATTTGGTTAGTTCGTTGAACAGGCGGTTTAGTTACATCGAACGCTGTCTTTATATGATCACAGCGACGCTTATCGATTCCCGGTTTAAGACAAATTTTTTTCCCAAAATGATATTGATTTAGCAAAGAGAAATATCATACAACTTCTGACCCAACAAGAATCAAACTCCAATTGCCTTTCTTCAACTGGCAATGATACTTCCATATCATCACGAATTACATCCCAAACAATTGATGATAACAATATGAATAGTCTATAGGCAGCGCATGACTCTATTGAGATTGAAGATGAAGAAATGCTGAATCAAGTGGACTTCAACATCATGGAGCATGCTATCCAATAATTTTTAAGAGAACCTCGTCTGCAAAGAACTGCCAATATTTATGAGTATTGGCATTCTTCTCCCTGTAGAGTGCTTCGACAAGCTTCTTTGAAGTTTTTGTCTGCTCCTTCAACAAGTGTTGTAAGTGAGTAACTATTCAGTGCAGCAGGTCAGTTATATGACGAAAGGAGACACAATTTGAAGGGCCAAAACGCAGAAAAGTTGTTGTTTGTGACTTATAATATTAAGCTGTGTGACTTTGAATATTAAAATGTTGATTTTGTTTTAGTAAAACTATTTTTTGATTAATGAAAATATCATAAAACTACGTAAAAATTGTGTTTAACTGATTTTTCCTCCATTTTTATAAAAAATTAAAAGTCTCGGTCTCGGTCTCGACGAAACAGAAAGTCGTGGTTCGGTCAGACCTTAAATGCAGTTACAGTGGCAAAACCTCCTGTAAAAGTTGTGATGCACGTCCCTAACGTTGGTTCGAGCATCCATGACATTACCCTGGTCTGCATAATCTTCCAAAACAGTGTGATGAAGGGAATATGAGTTTTGCGGACATGCCATATGGAAAGCGCGAGCTATACGGACCTTCAGAAGTATGTGCTGTCAAATACGCATATTCTACTGATGATGAAGTGACAACCTCTGTAAAGCAAAAGCGGAAACGTGTTGCTGAAGATAAGGGCGACTTGAAGTTGGGGAAGAAGAAACGTCAATTCGAACCTAGTACTCTAGTTCAGAGGTATCTCATCACCCACTCATCACGAAAGAACATACATGTATCGTGAATATTTTGCGAAGAGTGTCGTGGATTATAGCTACTTATTTTCTGAAGACCCCAAATTACTTGGTTAATAGACTGCAGGTGTTGGTTCCATTGCATAGAAGAGGATATTTTTCTGTTAGTGAAGAGATAAATTCGATTATTGATGAACTCGGAGCTAGAGACTTTATTAAATGACATATTACGTATGTGTGCAAATTGGTTAAGAATATGAATAAAACCAAACAATATAAATAAAACGACCTTATGTTTTATTTTATTTATAAATTCCTATCGCCTAGGAATGTATCTACTTGCATGTATTTATAAATATTTCGTAGATTGTAAGTATTTGCGATGAACATACATAGAGTATGGCTATGTACAATTATTTCTTCAGATATATTTTATTGTAAGCTGCTGGGATATAAGGGTTTTAACTATGTACACATAAGTACTCATTCTACCTTATTGCGACAGTACGCGCACTCACTTTCTGATGAACAAAAAACATTGTCTTTACATTTCTTGTTTTGTCTCTTGAAGCTATCATTGCGAGTAAGCACCTTGTTGCAGTTATCGTAGTGGTAAGTCTTGTATGCCATGCTGAACATGTAATTTTTGGTTTTACGTCGTTATGTATTAATGATTTTAGTAATACTATTTCCACATAGCTTTTAGTGACTGCGTACACCTATTATTCTGAGCAGGACAGATTACATTGAGCGCAACGTTTTAACATATTAAGGGATTGACCTATATTTTGCATGGGAGTGTAGGATTTATCATATAGTCGACGATGAGGTTATTCGAGAAGTAGTTGCGTAAAAATTAGCAACTTACCTATGTTCATAAAAAATTGTAATGTTAACATCTAAATTATTTCACATATTTATTTATGCCTGAATAAACTGAATTATATATATAATTTTAGCACCACAGAGATGCTACATGTAATTCGCCACTCATTTTACTTATGATTGTGTTCCGTGTACACACAAATCTATGGGATGTTCACTAACCCTGATCGCAGTGACACACACACACACACATATATATATATATATATATATATATATATAGTCGTTTTGAGGTTAGACAAAAAAAAGATGGTGTTGTAGTTGTTAACTATGATATTATTTTTCTTAGTTGTGTAGTGAATATATACACTCTCAACTGGGATACTGTGGTTTTTATTTAATTTTCATTGATAGAAAATATATAATCTTTTCGTATCTCATCTACCACATGAATGAGGAAAGATAATGTAAATTATAAATAAAAAACTAAGAATGTGGGATAACTATTACCTCTACATTATAATTTACATATTCTAAGCATTCAGGGAAAAAATTATATATATTGTTTTGGTTTAGAAGCCTTACTAATTAATTAACGTTTGTTAGTGAGTTAGAAGGATTTTCCTTTGAATTCCGGGCAACTTGATTCTCTTATATGTTGGTCTTAAAAATTTTAATGGATGTATGTTTTCGCATTGTTTGTCTTTTATATATGTTTCCCCCGGAAGGATACGTGTTGAAATAGTGTTTTTTTTTTGTGTGCAATCTCACGAAAATTGCCTGTGATATAGGAGGGATTGGAAAGGTTGTGTATATTAACAGATAATATTATCTTCCACTCACATCGGTATTGTTTAAATGAGTGTTATCGTGAGTGATAAACGATCGAAAATTTGTATGATAGATTGACTAATATGGTGTGTTTTGGTAGCAGTCGAGTGGTTTGATCGCTGTTCCAAAAAAATGTCGGACGCCATGTTCCTGTGTGATGATAGAGCTAGGGATTGCCGGAGAGATAAGTTAGATTGTTGGTTACTTAATTCAATTTCACACTTAACTATTCGCATGGATATGAGGTGTATATGGGTGTTAACGATTCTCATTTTACAAAATTTATGGGGAAATGTTTTCAAGGAGGGTATATGTTCAGTTCTCACTTTAATGTAGGCTTGTTTAAGCAAATATGTAGGGGGCCTATAAATTGTGGGATGAACAATCTAACATATCCCTCTGCGAATTGGGTTCTTGTTACCTAAATTTGCGATGGTAAGGATATATAATAGTGGAAATATTTCACATATCACCCTTCGTATGTAAAGAATGAGTTCTTTTTGAAGATTGCTAAAATGAGTTTTCTGGTTTTTTTTAAATTTAAATTAAAAGTTTGATGCTACGCCCCACGTCAGTGCGCCAATTTAGCTTGATGCTACGCCACCTGTTGTGCACCAATTAAACTTGATGCTATTCCCCACCTGTGGCACACAGAGTGGTTCGTAGGGTCGGAGTTAATTCCTCCAGGCATAGACTATAAGGTGCCTTGAAGGTTGAGGGTATTTCAATAATGTAGTCTTTTGGTATTTCATTTTGAAGGATGGATATATTGCCTCGAGATATAAAAAACATACAGAAACACTTCCGAGTTGTGGTACTCTATTTTGGCTACTCGTATTAACTGGGGGTGACATCGAGGTGGAGGGGGGCTTCTCTGGATGGCGACTTGATACTTAACTACTCTGCTGTTGGTGCTGGTATGTTGTCTGCGGTGGGTGAGCTTCGGCGATGTGGGCCGCCTCGGAAAAGGCCCGCGTATGGTTTCGTCTCCCCTGGACTGCTGTTCTACTGATGTACTTATGTACTGAGGTACTGTTGTCACCGGGGGTCCGATCCCCCTGGCCGCACTGGCGCAGCTGCTCCCTCTGTGCTGTAATAATTAACTGTTCCCTCTTTGTGGCGATATGCAACTGTCTCGAAGATCTACTGATTACTGTATCCCACCATCTGCGCAAAGAGGCTTATATGCTCCCTAGCCTCCCTCCCTAATTTTCGGCACTTGTCGCCTTGTTGGGGCGAGGGGGCGGTGGTAGGAAACGGAACAATACATTTCATAAAAGTGGCCTGGTTCCCTGAAGGTTGGGGGGAGGGAAGTGGTGATCTTGCCCCTTGAATTTACCATCTCAGCTTATTTTTCCGCGGTGTTTGTTTTCTGATTTCAGGCGAACTGCGTCTCCTATCTCGTGATATCTCAGCACTCACAAATTTTACTTGGCTTGCTAGAAGTGTAGGGGAGGAGGTGGGTGGAGACATACACAGCAGGACACGTGTAATGGCCTGCACGCGCTCCTACTTCGGCTTGAACTTTCTCTGTGGTCACTGGAATTGACATGTGTCNGGGGGGGGGGGGGGGGGGGTTGGTGTGACAGCGCCGCACTAATACTCCTAATACATCACACGTCAAGTTAATTCTTATTATAATTACGAGATCTATAAGTAGTGGTTTCTTCCCTTACACGACGATGTGGTATTTCTCTTTCTCTCTCTCTCTCTGATCGTGATATGTGTGTATGATTAGGTGAAGCAACATACATTTCCCATTTGTTTTAATTCTTCTTTAGTTGCATATACATATATGAGTAAGGTAGGTATATTGCAGTGTCTCAATAGCGAGAACATTAAAGACTGAGCAAGTTGTTGAGACTTAAACGGGAAAGGAATCGGTTACTGCCTGTAGTATGGAACCATCACAGCATTCTCTTGGGGTGATTTAGGGAAACAATTGGGAAAAAAGAAATCTGAATGTTCTGTTTGGAATTCGAACCCAGGTCCTTCCGAATACGAATTCAAATGCAGTATTTGCCACTGAATCACCTCTCATGGTAAGTGAGTATGAAGTAGACATTGTTTATTTCTTGTAAGGAAATTGGTTAAAGGAAAACATTTTTTAAAGACTTTCGCCCAATATTTTTTTTTTTTCACCTTACATGATACATCCCACAAAAATACTATAATTTCCCAGGTGATGATTTTTATATATGAATGTCATTTTGTCGCCATCTGTTAATGTCTTTACGAAAAGTATGAAAGGCCGATGTCTATAGATATTTACTTCATTCTGTTCGTGGGCGCTTACATGTAATGATGGTATTAGTCATTTTTAGGTAATTTTTTTACGTGAAAAGTATATAGCTTACTTGTGTTTCCAATGCGAAACATTAACAGTGCGGTAGTAGGTACACCATATCAGTCTGTGTGTCAGAGCTAATGATGTCGGGTATGCTTTCTTCAGAAGAAACTTCACAGCAAACATTGGATTAGAAACAAAAGTCTTGTTATTGTGTTAAGGAGTTAATCGATGCGGGTAAATTACGTCGTCATGAACGGCATTGTCGCAGTAATCCTACTCGGCATCTACATCGTTGTTTGAAATGTCAGTGTTTGTTTGATAGCAATGGTGAACTATAACAGCTTGGTGTTAGATGTTGCACTTTACTCCTGCAACGGGTAGACCATCGCCTGTATTTCAAGTGTCAGTGTTGTTATAAATACTTTAAGAATAGCCGTAGCATGCGTTGTCATGAAAGGAGTAGTTGGGTAAAGAACCTTGAGTGTATTAGATATCACTGCGCAGTGTGTGGTCGTACCTTTACGAGGAATGCCACATTAGCCAAGCATTCTGCAGTATGTACAAGCAGTGCTCGAATGGAAATAAAGCCTGTATGCCGTTTCTGTGGTCAAACATTTACCACATTTCGTTAAGTGTGGCAACATGAAATGACGGTATGTTCTAAGAGTCCTAAATTGGATCTATATCTATGCACAATATGTCTTCGTTTGTTTAAGAATGACAATGCACTAAGGAAACATGATATTATTTGCAACTCTTCCTTAAGAGCAACTACTTATTCTAATACGTCTCCAAATTCGTCGCTGCCAGCTACTTTGGAAGAGAATGCAAAACCTCGTCTTCAATGTGTATATTGCGACCAGAAATTTACTTCAATTCGCTATTTGAGAAGACATCAAAACAATATTTGTGATGGAAAAACTGTTAGAAATGATCATTGCTGCAATAAATGCCAGTGTGTGTTTACTGACCACATGCAGCTTAAAAAACATTCGTTGACATGCGAACAAGGTGTTGCGGTTGAAACCTCGCCAGTTTCTGGATATAACTGTTGTTTTTGTTGGAAGTTATTTACTTAACGGTGTAATATGTATCGTCTCATGAGGAGAAATTGTTTGAAGAACCCTGAATGTGATGTACATAGGTGTATATTGTGTAGTCGTTTGTTTACAAGAAAATCTACATTAGCGAAACACACGGTAAAGTGTAAATGCAATTTATCACAGTAGTGTTTCTTTTTTCGCGAGATATGCACATACGTTTGGGCAATATGTATGCGATTTTGGAGGCATGTATTCTTATATATTGTTTGATGGTTTAAGGATGTAACAAATATAGGTGTTTTGATATTATCATTTCTTAAAATTTGTGATAAGGTATTGTTTGGTTGGAAGTGTGGTAAGATATATAAAGGATTTTTACATATTGTTTTATTAGTGGGGTTCTAGTTTTTATTGAATTGGTTACACAAGGGCTTTCTGATTTTGCCGAATTTATATGCGGTCACAGTCCACCCGGAGGGTTTTCCACTGTGACTTCTTCTTGTGAGGGGATGATGTTTGGGAACGGAGTGAGTTGTTGTCAGCGAGGGGTTGGAGGTGTGGTCACTCCTGAACGTGGGGATAGAAAGCAATTTAAGCAATAATACATATTAATAAGTATTAGTGTACCTAGCAGAATATGTACCCGACTTGCGAAATGTTTGTTATGTAGGATGTTGCAATGCATACACAAATGTTTATAATTCTATACACCTAGAAAAAAGTGTCACTTAACGAATATTGTTCGGTTACAGAACTTGTTTTGTGAATAGAATGCCTGCTTGCTGTATGGAAAAAAATTAAGTATCGTTACAACTTATATTTACTGTTTACATAGAACGGTACTTCGCATGTTATCAGCATTTTGTTTTCGTAACTTCTTAACTCAACCATATCGGGAAAACACGTTTTGTATTCGGTATTGTTCTGAGCGAACCTATTATTTCATTTGTAGTACTGTAAGTATTTTAATCTATTTAAATATTAATATGTGACAACTTAGAAAAATTATTTTTGAATATATTTTTTTAACGCTTTTATTGGCATACTCCAATTAGTAGAGACTGGAAAAAATTGCGAGTTCAATGACCTGCGGCTAAACTCTACAGTCTTATGTACAAATATGCCGACATAAACAGCACATTGGTTGCTTGCTGTCACAGTGGAAGGCGACGATTGGACCAGCATTCTCCAGAAAGTGCCAAATACAGCGTAGGCCAATGGATTAAGTTATATAAACGCATGTGTTTTGAATTCTAGCTTGTCCTAAAATGAATCCGCGGATTCTTCAGGTCTCTACCAATTAGGCATGTGTAAGGAATTTTACTTGTATCGTTGTCATATCGTTTGCGAAGCTTCAACCTTGATGGTCCTCCCCAAAGAAGGGATTAACAATGCGACACTATCGATCATTGGCGCGCACACACACACCACACGCACTCTCACACACATACACACTCACACACGTTATAAATTAAAATTGCAATAATAATTTAAGTTTCGGGGACGGATTCCGCATTAACGTGGGAGTGTGTCTCACTTCACTGCAAGTTTTGTGTACGCTTCTCCGTGGTGCATATCACCTTCCCCTGCTCGCCGGCTTACAAGTGGTAGGTGATGTGTGCTAGACGCGGAGATGGCTGCTGGAGGGACCCTCGAGCAGTGCGACTGCCTTCCTCGCCCTGTTTCGCCTGCTCTTCTAAGAGAGGGTCACGGTGTGTTAGCTTCGGTCTCTGAGGAAGGAGTGTTGTCTCCCCGCCACAATCACCGAGCGTCTGTCGTCATCCAATGGAACTAGACTCGCCCCTCCTCCTACCCCTACACCCCTTCGCTATCTCTAGAGAGAGATCCGTTGCTTGTTTCGTTCACTAGCTTCTGCTGGTCGACTGAGCCTCTGCTCTGCACAGTGCTCCTAGCGGGGAAACTGTCGACACACTCGCCCGACGGCAGGGAATCTCCGCTAGAACTCGTGAGTTCCTTGGCATTTTTTCTTGGTTAAAGTATTCCGACACGATATCAGCGTTGTGGTGAAGGTGTTATGCACACTATATACTTAGATTTAAGGTGTTCTTTGCAATTAGGATTAAATTCACATCTCTTTAACGTAATGTTTGGCAAAGGCTACATTAATTTTAAAAACATTTCCCTATTATTTGACGTTCAAGATGTTCGGGACAAGAGGGACTTTTGAGCCCCACCCAAATAATTTAATGTTTAATTTTCATGGCTTAAAATCGTGACATGTTATTTTTTAGACATACAATATGAATATAGTCTTAATGTGATAGCTGTGCTCTTGAAAGAAATGTTAGACGTAATATGAAATTAATAAAAAATATGTATACCAAATTTTGTATGTTAGGCCGAACTTGGAATGCATAAACTTACAAAATGTAAAATTTACATTGTGTGGCTAATTTTTTTGTAAACATATTTATATGCCTTTACTATTATGACATACGTTAACATATTTTCTTATGCTCACGTCTTCGTCACATACGAATTGCTAAACGCGTTGTGGTGCGTATTAAATAATACCATAGTACCGTAATGAAGGTTAGGTCAGATGCAAATAGTATATATTAAGAAATTCAGTGTTAAAACTGCCTACATAGGGGAAACATAAACACCTTAAATATAATTACGTACGTTAAAATGGTCTTCGCAAACAAAAAAGGACGGATTTTGGCTAAACATCTTCAATATCTCGCCTAACTGCGTTAAACCACGTCTTCCTGTTTGTTTCGTTTTTTGTAACTAACAAATATTTTATCAGGTGTTTTGCGAGATGCACTCGTACACTGCGGTACAGTAAACCACTTTGATAATTTTGGTATACTTGACTGTTTATTTTCTCTTTTCATCACTTCAAACAATTTATATTTAACCAAATACGCATCACCGCTGAAGTAAACCAACCCGGTGGCCGAGGTTATATCTAGCTTATGACGTCACGGAGTGAGTAGGTGCGACAGACGCGTTTTGGCGGGCGTTTCAAACGCAAAACTTTCATTCAATCATAAAATTTTCAAAACAAATTTTTAAATCGTGATATTTTGTAAATACATTTCTAACACATAAATGAATGAAAACCAAGTGCTAGCAAAAAATGTGCATGTNAAATCGTGATATTTTGTAAATACATTTCTAACACATAAATGAATGAAAACCAAGTGCTAGCAAAAAATGTGCATGTATCCCCATCGTCCATCTGATAGAGAACAGCAGTCGTGCATATAGAAGACTCACTTCTCTCTTATCTTGATTGCCAATAAATCTGTACCGCAAAGTGTTAAAGTTGAAGAAATTTATATAGGATAATCCGAGATTTCTAACCTTACATCATTCATGAAAGATTCTTGGCTTTGCTGCTGACTACAACAAGTTTTATTACCACTTTAAAGGTACAAAACAATAATGGTTGGTATTAATGGTTGTTTTTGATAAAGAATTGTAGAGTAGATATATTTTCTTTTTCATGCAGAATACGACGATAGCACTTTGTTTAACTGTTAAATATATTTTGATAATATGACTTTCTTATTACAGTCTCTTAAAGTACCTTTATACAGTTTTATTTTAAACTTTTGTTTTCCCTTTTCAGTACTTATATTTATAATTCAATATGCCTTTAAATTATTTCAATATAATCATTTTAAAATATTTATTATATTTTCATTGAATTATTTATTTTATCAAGTTTTTTTTTAATTTCAATTATAACAGACATTTCTTACAGTATAATCTTCCCTGAATATTTATTACATATTGTCCACATGCAATACTTGCCGACTCCACGTACAATCATAGAGTAGTTAAGTAAACAGAGACGAAATGGAATGGCGGTCCCTTTGATGTGCGCGAACCTATTCTCTGATTGGCCGCATGAGACTATGAGAATAGGCCTGATATCTGATTGGCTACTGCATACTGTGAAATTATTCCTGTAGATTGGGCTGCCGGCTGGCAAGTAAGTAAATGGCAATGATTAAAGAACGGCGTCCCNACTGTGAAATTATTCCTGTAGATTGGGCTGCCGGCTGGCAAGTAAGTAAATGGCAATGATTAAAGAACGGCGTCCCAACAAGTTGCTGGCTATAGACGCCATTTTAAATGCATGTGTGGCTGGAGTTCACGGTATAAACGGTTATTTCATATCCGTATTTTTAAGAACTCTGTAGTGCAATACAGCATTGACTGGAAAGTTCTGCGTAGTCACACGAGAAAATAATGTACCTTCAGGAACTTCTGCTAGGTGGTGCAAAAGTTAAATTGGCTCTTCTTTGCGGATGCCACGTCAACATAAGAATGGCTGTTGCTTCATGGCTTCTAGGCTTCTTGTCGTGTTTATGCCGCACCGGAGGCTCTTTCCATTGTTCATCAGTAAAGTGTGAAATTCCTTCATAAAAATATTTTATCTCAAAAATTGCGTTAACGACAGTAAATAAAAAAATCTAGTAAGTTCCCTATAATATAGCAATCTTCTTTTAAAAAGAGGTAAAGGACAACTTGGGAAATATTAAGTGTCCAGTATACTCACCAAAGTTATTTCTGCAAACACTGCGGATATTTTCTGTCCTGATTTGTAAGGGAAGCTCTCTCTTAAGTTATGAATTGTATACATATAGTATCACGTCTACTGTACAAATTCTAGTAATTACCCCACGCATTCGACTCTAAATGTAGGAACGCTATAATGAGTACACCGTAAGAAAGACTACGATTTCCGCTTTCTCACTCTACGTATACACTAACGTCATGAACCTAATAGTAATTTCATAGAATGAATAATAATACAAATTTGCATATTTATTCCGTTATATTTGCCAACTGATACTGTCTATATTCTGTTAATTATCTATTCCAAATTGTTTGTTAACTGGATTTTTAGGGCTGTTCACTTTTGAAATCAATCTTCAAAAAATGTCGTTTACCCTACCTGCACATATTTCAACTGGCCCAATGCCTGGCGTACGCCTAGCAAAGTTGCTAACGACGGAGAGAAAATAGTTCCATTTCTTAACGTTGAATAAAAAGATGCCAGGTAAGCATTTGTGAATATTGGAATCATTTAATTTCCTTTCCGTTTTTTAAATGTTTTTAAGTGTAAGAAATAGTAAATTATTAAACGATTTACATTTCTAGTCATTTCTCAGTTTCACGTGGGTGACGCATGAATAAAGTGATCAGGCTCATCGCGGCTCTACATTTAGTCATGGTGGAATGATACAATGTAATCAGTGACGTAGACCGTAATCAGAGCTTTTAAAAGTGCCCAGNCTACATTTAGTCATGGTGGAATGATACAATGTAATCAGTGACGTAGACCGTAATCAGAGCTTTTAAAAGTGCCCAGTTTACCGTGAACAGCCTATATACCCATGCGATAGGGAAATTCTCTAGAACGTGAAATGCACAGTTCCGGCACAAGTGTCGAACCCTTTCAAGAGCCGTTGTACGGAAATGACTGACTGCAGTCTGAACCTCGGTTACCTCAGCGCAGATTGATTTCCGACCGCTACGAGGCTTCACGCAATCACCACACCCCCGAAACCGGTAATTTGCTACTCGGGCCGTGAAATTGGCACGTGCGGTCTCCCATCAATTATCAGGGAAATGAAACTTTATTGAAACGACGCCATCACCGTATCCGGATATATACGCAGTAGATATCTTCTGTACTTCTCGCAAATAATTATTTGGAAACTAGTTGCTTAAGATTGTATTACATATCTACAGGTAAGATACGGTACCTTTACACCCATTGTCTTAGAAAACACACAAAACTATTTATATAGCTCCATGTTCATAACGGACATGAAGTCTACAACACTTGTTTTATGAAATTCTGATTACGCAATTTCAGAGTAAGGGTTTGTGATATTATTTTCTAATTTATTTGGAGTATTATAGAAGTAATTTTGGCAACTGTAGTTTCCAAATGATTCCTTGCAAAGATACAACAATTTTTTNTATTTGGAGTATTATAGAAGTAATTTTGGCAACTGTAGTTTCCAAATGATTCCTTGCAAAGATACAACAATTTTTTACAGTGTAGAGGCCCATAAAAAGAGCGTTGATATAAGTTGATATTTAAACAGTATGTGGCTCACTAGATNTTTTTTTACAGTGTAGAGGCCCATAAAAAGAGCGTTGATATAAGTTGATATTTAAACAGTATGTGGCTCACTAGATCTAGCTAGAATTTCAAAATGTGCAAAATTCGGGTGGTTTTGTATAGACGTTTAATTTGAAACCGTCTAGTTACAAGTATTTTATCGCAATTTTAGTAAACAATATATTTACTGCATCCAGTGTCATCTGTTACATTTCTCAAGGTGTGCATTGCATCATCGCCAATAAGTGCCGCAGAACATCGGCGAACTTCAAAACTGCAGTACATGATGGCTTGTTAAATTACGCGTGTGAGTGCCAGACGTTATGAATGGCATCCCACACAAGCTATTTATTTTGCGAACATAATTGCAGCACAAATATGGCGATATGTATTCACTTGTCACTGTTGGTAAGTTAATTTCGTTTAATAAAATGAAGACGCTGTACCCATAACTCTACAGTTTCAAAATTCTAATTTTTAAAAAATTGCAACTCATCGAATTACAGAAATTTTAAAATGGTAGTTACAGTATGTCCCACTCTGTATTAGCAGAACACTGTCCCTGATTCCATTGATTGCTGCACCTTNTTAAAATGGTAGTTACAGTATGTCCCACTCTGTATTAGCAGAACACTGTCCCTGATTCCATTGATTGCTGCACCTTCCCCATCTAATTAATCTACTTGTTCGATCGCGTTATAAGCGATCTGTCACTCCAGTCTATTATCAGTGCAAGAGTTCACCGTGGAGCGCCAGACATATTGTTTGCCGGTGCTAGTAATCGAACCATCCTACGAAGAAATAAGGTTTTAATCTGCCGCCAAATAATAACACACATTTTGCAGGTTCACAACTTATAGTATTTACGACCGTGGAATTTATAATACTTATTTCTGCGGTACCTTGGCGCGGTAGGTTTTAGTCTGTAAACAGTATTAAATTCTATACAAACAATATAAATTGCTTGTTTAATTTACCATTTAACAAAGACAGAAATATTGATATAATACATTCTTCACTGGCTTATAACATCACAAAGCGGAGTAAAGAAAACGAGTCAGCCTATAGGCTACACTAAGAGAAAATCCAACAAAATGTTCTTTTTGTATAGGGTGAAAAATATATTTAGTTCCCCCCCAGAAATTATATTTTGTATAGAAGACAAATCTTGAAACGTAACAAAATTAATTTCATTTCTAACCAAATACGCGTTTGCATTAACAAAACTTCTGTGTTGGGCCAAAATAAATTAGGCTAACAAAATATTTAGTTGAATTAACTGTATCTACATGTTTTGCCACTCACTTGATCGCCTTCGTTATAAAATACAGCTCGAGTGCTTGTTTGCATTTTTTGTGACAGTTAGTATAGTAAGAGTGTTTGTTAGTGCATATATTAATGTAAAACTTATTTATTTGCATACGTTGTCTGGTAATTGTACTGTATGTAAGCTGCTGGCGTTGATATGGTGTTGCGCTCGGTCTCAGGTGATCTAGGTTCGATTCTCGGTGGGGCTTCTCACTTTCTTATATTACCCGAAATTGTTTAATTTATTTACAGCCATACAAATCTTTAGATGCACCAATCCAATATTTTTGTTAAGGCAACAAAATCAGAACATCAAAATAATTTGGTTTCAATAACAAAATATTTCATCGTCCCTCTACAAACAATTAATTTGGTTGCGCCAAGCAAACTTTGTTCTATTCAGCAAAACATTTTTCCGAGTGAATCAGCAGTTATAGTCCATTCTCGGTTACTTACAACTTTTCTGAAGCGCTGCTCAAGTTCTTCTTTCAGGATATTCCTCCGCCCTGACGCAAACAAAGCTTAACCAAGTCTTAGCAAATCACACCAAAGGGACAGTAGACCGCATTCGTGCGCTCTCAGTGTAATAATATTTTGCTTATGAACTATTTATAACTAGGCATTACCAACATACCTATTATCTTACTATTTTGATTCACCTTAGTTATAAATTAAGTATTACAATTTATAGGTAAAATATTAATAATACTTAATGCAACAAAAAATATGCTTGTTTTGTGTCAACACAAGTATAAAAGGCTTGTGGCACATGGCAAATTTAGGAAACAACTGAATACGTCATTCATGGGGTTATTTAAGAAACGTGTGATTAAAAAAGTGTGAGGACCGGCGACAAGACTATTCTCACGTTTTTCCCGTCTTTGCATTCTGCCGCTGATATAGCATTTGTAAATCACTCCACCTTCTCCAGCGCTCTGGACCTCGCCACAGAGCACTTAATGATACAGAAGCGAAACAGCAGTTTGTGTCACGAACTCCAGCCTCACTCGCCAGCAAGATGTTGGAACGTGCGTCGTCCCCCGATTAGCGCCTCGTGAGTGAGTGAAGGGATTTGGGCGGCTCTTAACAGCGAGGTCTTGAGAGCCGATGAGGGCGATTGAGGTGAGAGTATGGAGCAGCGCTGGAATGACGGGGTGGGGGAAACGGGAGATCCTGAGAAAACCCGTCGGCCAGTGGCATCGTCCGGCACGATTCCCATATGCCAAAAATCCAGGAGTGTCCCAGCCGGGCATTGAATCCGGTGCGCCTTGACGGGAGGCGAGCAGGCTAACCGCTCAGCCATGGCGGCCCTATCAGCGCCTCGTAATTCACTTGCCAGCCGGCAGTCAGCGAACAGGTAATATTTCGCAGCACGCAGTAGTTAGTCTGAGACAATTCCCGCTCCCAGAGGCTCGCGCAGGCAATCAGAGAATAGGTACGCCTACTACAAAGGAACCGCCTCGCCATTGCATCTCTGTGTACTTATCTACTCTGGGAGCCCGCTGTTAAGGGTGTTCGCCACGAAACAATTTGTTACTTTATATTTCTACCACATACTGCTACACATTTAGATGTTATCAGCAAAAAATTATATTAAGCTCGTAGTTTTTGTGTAAATACATGTTCAAATCACTAAGTCACTGTTCCAGAAATGTACAAAAATAAAAACTAAGTACAGAAATGAGAATTCACACTGAAACAAGATGCCAAGTGCTCTAAACGTCTATAAAATCGTTCACGTACACGGCAATATTTTTTCAATTTAAAAAAAAATACTGAAAATACGGAAAATCTTGCAAACATTTTATTTGTGGCTGCCCCTGAATTTTTAAAAATATTTATCTTGCTAAGCATGCCAAAAACTGAATTAAAACAATACCTTTTAGTTCCTCTCGTTAAATTTTCTGCAGAGAGCTTGGTATGTTTTGTTTGTACCGTTGAGAAACCGTAACATTTTGACTTTGACATGTCATTTTGCAAAAACCACGCGATATAAAATATTTGTATGTTATGGTATAAGTAGTCACAGATAATGTTTACATGTTTTCGGGGCTAACGCACTAATTACCATCCTAAACCTCTCAACTCGCCGTACAGTAGTTCCACACTACATTACGGAAGATTCCAGAGCTGAGATTCCAACTAAATTATAAAAGTAGTGGAATTTTTTTTATTCTTGGGTATAACCTGTGATTTTTTTTTTAACTCGATTACAAGTCTGGTGAACTCACCCCCACGGCGCGCACTGAAAATAAAGCTGGTTTGCNCGATTTTTTTTTTAACTCGATTACAAGTCTGGTGAACTCACCCCCACGGCGCGCACTGAAAATAAAGCTGGTTTGCGTCTAAGGACGTGTGGAATCGACCTTTGGAAAACCCCTCACTCTTAACCAAGGTTGGAGGGTATCAAAAACGCACTAGAGTGCCACACAAGCGGTTCGTGTGTGGCCAACTGTCATGTTAGCGACATATTATCCTCGTCAATCGGTCGTATCTCGATTCCACGTCCATGGCGCTCGTCGGCATAAATCATTTCCTAATCGGTTGGTGCTTGTCGACGTAAAACAAATGGACTTTCTAGATACTGGTAACTGCAGGTATATTTATTACGTTAACCATATTTTGCCTATCTGTAATAATGGCTGCAGTGAATTAGCGGACGCACTGCCGTGTTCTAATGTCTTATTNTTAACCATATTTTGCCTATCTGTAATAATGGCTGCAGTGAATTAGCGGACGCACTGCCGTGTTCTAATGTCTTATTAAAAAGTGTATCACTCAAATGAGAGACAAATGGCTACAGATTGTTTTATTTTTACAGTGATCTAAGTAAGAACATGGATAATGGAGTGAAGAGTTTTGGGCGGCTCATAACATCGAGGTCTTGAGCTTATGAGGGCGAAGCGAAGTGAGAATACGTTGGTGGAGGAAAGGGAAGATACCCGAGAAAACCCGCTGACCAGCGGCNTGTTCGCCACGAAACAATTTGTTACTTTATATTTCTACCACATACTGCTACACATTTAGATGTTATCAGCAAAAAAAAAAAATTAAGCTCGTAGTTTTTGTGTAAATACATGTTCAAATCACTAAGTCACTGTTCCAGAAATGTACAAAAATAAAAACTAAGTACAGAAATGAGAATTCACACTGAAACAAGATGCCAAGTGCTCTAAACGTCTATAAAATCGTTCACGTACACGGCAATATTTTTAAAATTTAAAAAAAATACTGAAAATACGGAAAATCTTGCAAACATTTTATTTGTGGCTGCACCTGAATTTTTAAAAATATTTATCTTGCTAAGCATGCCAAAAACTGAATTAAAGCAATACCTTTTAGTTCCTCTCGTTAAATTTTCTGCAGAGAGTTTGGTATGTTTTGTTTGTACAGTTGAAAAACCGTAACATTTTGACTTTGACATGTCATTTTGCAAAAACCACGCGATATAAAATATTTGTATGTTATGGTATAAGTAGTCACAGATAATGTTTACATGTTTTCGGGGCTAACGCACTAATTATCATCCTAAACCTCTCAACTCGCCGTACAGTAGTTCCACACTACATTACGGAAGATTCCAGAGCTGAGATTCCAACTAAATTATAAAAGTAGTGGAATTTTTTTTATTCTTGGGTATAACCTGCGATTTTTTTTTTAACTCGATTACAAGTCTGGTGAACTCACCCCCACGGCGCGCACTGAAAATAAAGCTGGTTTGCGTCTAAGGACGTGTGGAATCGACCTTTGGAAAACCCCTCACTCTTAACCAAGGTTGGAGGGTATCAAAAACGCACTAGAGTGCCACACAAGCGGTTCGTGTGTGGCCAACTGTCATGTTAGCGACATATTATCCTCGTCAATCGGTCGTATCTCGATTCCACGTCCATGGCGCTCGTCGGCATAAATCATTTCCTAATCGGTTGGTGCTTGTCGACGTAAAACAAATGGACTTTCTAGATACTGGTAACTGCAGGTATATTTATTACGTTAACCATATTTTGCCTATCTGTAATAATGGCTGCAGTGAATTAGCGGACGCACTGCCGTGTTCTAATGTCTTATTATAAAGTGTATCACTCAAATGAGAGACAAATGGCTACAGATTGTTTTATTTTTACAGTGATCTAAGTAAGAACATGGATAATGGAGTGAAGAGTTTTGGGCGGCTCATAACATCGAGGTCTTGAGCTGATGAGGGCGAAGCGAAGTGAGAATACGTTGGTGGAGGAAAGGGAAGATACCCGAGAAAACCCGCTGACCAGCGGCNGATGAGGGCGAAGCGAAGTGAGAATACGTTGGTGGAGGAAAGGGAAGATACCCGAGAAAACCCGCTGACCAGCGGCATCGTCCGGAATGATTCCCACTTGCGAAAATCTGGGAGTGACGCCGCCGGGAATCGAACCCTTAGTGGGAGGCGAGTAGTTTGACAACCACACCAACGCTGCCCCAATTGGGATAGTAACATTTTATGTAGATTAAACGTGTTTAGTAAACATATGTTCATGTTGCATGCAATCAAAGGGTGCCAACCCCTGTTATTTACATGATGGCAGTGTGTACGACGTACCATACCTTCCTTTTATCCAAGATATTGGTTAAATTAACACTTACATAAATTTGTTTTCCTATGACGTAAGTACTTTGCATATTATCTCACGTATTATGCTTGTCACACTCCGCCTTTAACGGCTTCTACAACACTCATTATTTGAGATGAACCATGGGTGTCCTTTATCATTATTCATCTTTCCCGGTCAGGAATCACGTTCCCGCGTTTGTAGACATGTTTCCGATAGAAATACAATCGACTTCTTCCTCATCAGGATATCGTTGTTTTCTTATCTTCAAGTATAGGCTGTTCACGGTAAAATGAGTACTTTTGAAAGCCCTATTTAAGATATATTTGTATNTTTTCTTATCTTCAAGTATAGGCTGTTCACGGTAAAATGAGTACTTTTGAAAGCCCTATTTAAGATATATTTGTATATATCTTGTGTTTTCTTCAGCCGCATGTAAAATTAACATTGCCACAGGTCTGATCACTTTTTACATGCGTCGGTCAAGTGAAACTGTGATGCTATTATAAAAGTAAATATTATACAAACTCGATAGTTCTTGCTCCTATAGGCATTAAAAACACATAAAATTAAATAAATAATTGTATTATTCACAAATGTTTATGTAACACTTTTAATTCGACGTTAAGACATGGAACTACTCTCCATCCGTCGTTACCAACTTTACTGGGCGCTTGCCTGTCAGTGTGCCCCTGGAAATGTTCTCAGTTAGGGGCAGTGACTTTATTCAAAGGTTGATTTCCAAAATTCTCGCTTCGCCGTGAATAGCCTTTAAGAGGATGCTTAGAATTACACGTGACTCGAGCATAAGCTGCTTGCCCGCTCCCGATCTTACCACAGGTTGCTGAACCAGGAGGAAAATTNTTTTCTTATCTTCAAGTATAGGCTGTTCACGGTAAAATGAGTACTTTTGAAAGCCCTATTTAAGATATATTTGTATGTATCTTGTGTTTTCTTCAGCCGCATGTAAAATTAACATTGCCACAGGTCTGATCACTTTTTACATGCGTCGGTCAAGTGAAACTGTGATGCTATTATAAAAGTAAATATTATACAAACTCGATAGTTCTTGCTCCTATATGCATTAAAAACACATAAAATTAAATAAATAATTGTATTATTCACAAATGTTTATGTAACACTTTTAATTCGACGTTAAGACATGGAACTACTCTCCATCCGTCGTTACCAACTTTACTGGGCGCTTGCCTGTCAGTGTGCCCCTGGAAATGTTCTCAGTTAGGGGCAGTGACTTTATTCAAAGGTTGATTTCCAAAATTCTCGCTTCACCGTGAATAGCCTTTAAGAGGATGCTTAGAATTACACGTGACTCGAGCATAAGCTGCTTGCCCGCTCCCGATCTTACCACAGGTTGCTGAACCAGGAGGAAAATTATCATATAGGAAGATTTCGTTGTCAGATTTACACTCAAGTGTTAATGTTCGTTCTCATCCGCCATGTTGAATTTTCCATTTATATATCATAACTTACTTTTCAATTAAATAACTAAATAATTCGTATTTTAGCAAGTTTACGTTTTATAAATGCTATTCCGTGTAATCGCCAAATTGTATTTAATCGTAACCTGGTAATAATTATGAAAACAAGAAGCTAGTGGTCAATTTTAAATTATGGTTCACTAATCACCGCTTGGCAAAAGTTCAGAATTTATCTTTGTTCTACAGCGTAATGCATACTGGCAGAGTGGTAAAGCTTTAGTTTCAAATTAGGTGTATGTAAACAACTGGAATAGGGAAGAAATTAGCAATTAAACATGGCGCGTTAAGTTCTCAAGCTGTTAACCGTCTCTCCGCAGAGAGAATTTTGCACGGGGTTTCGCGTTTACGGTATACGAGTTATCGCTAACCTTTCGCATTATCCCCATAACAAAAAAGCTTCCGTAGCTTCAGTATGGATACTCGCTGTGGGCTCAGCGAGAAGGAAAATAAACTGGCTTTCCATTCACGGCTTCGACGCTGGACAATACCCCGCGTCGCACAACAGGCAGTGTGGACCTATAGACGTCTCGCTCCAGCGACGGATAGGGATGAAAGAAACTGAAGAAAATTTGAAGCTCATCAAACGCCAGTCAAACAAATAAAGGAGCTTCGGAATTAAAAAAAAAAACGATATAGATGATAATGGTATTTTAAAATGTTATGAAATTTGCAAGAGAAAAACCAGGAAAGGCAATCATAGATATATTCCATTCGCGGTTTCTGCACACTTTTTTAATCAGACCTACAAAAAATCACCCAATGCATGAAGTGCTTGCTTGTTACCTAATATGCCATATCATAAGCATTTTAAACACGTGTTCATATAATATTACCCTGTTTTTATACATTCAACTGTTATTTAAACTTTAAAAATTATAAAATTGCATTTATAATTAATATTAATTATAAAACAGGGAGAAAATGTTATTAAACTTAGTGCGCAANAAAAATTATAAAATTGCATTTATAATTAATATTAATTATAAAACAGGGAGAAAATGTTATTAAACTTAGTGCGCAATAATGCGGTGCGTTGTCCCTTTAGTGAAATTTTCTAGAATCGGTTAATTTTTGTTTGCATTAGGCGGAGGCATATCCTGAAAGTAGAACTTCAGCAGGGGTTCAGAAAGGTGGGAAGTAAACGTGCGATCTATACTTGTTTTTACTGCCTCTGTAAGGAAATATTGAGTGACGTGTTTCTGCCGAACTTTTTCTGATGCCTTAAATTTTCAAATTTTATCGCGGTGTGAGATATTATGCAAAATAAATGCGCCAAAAACATGCATACTTCAGTTGGTGTTGATTTTTGTCTCTCTCCCTCTTAAAGCGTAATGATAGAGCGAACGAGAAAGACAGAGAGNATACTTCAGTTGGTGTTGATTTTTGTCTCTCTCCCTCTTAAAGCGTAATGATAGAGCGAACGAGAAAGACAGAGAGGTTGACAAAAGGCTTATGTGATCTAGGAAGGTGGCGTAAAGAAAGGTGCTACACAAAGGCGAAATTTCAGACTCCAGCTCGGCACGCCACATTCGGCAGTGTTGTGAGGCCCGCAGCTTTCGTGATATAAGTTTCCATTGAAAAGGGTGAAATAGAACTTTTTGTGATAGACAAGAGGCGTGGTTTTNATACTTCAGTTGGTGTTGATTTTTGTCTCTCTCCCTCTTAAAGCGTAATGATAGAGCGAACGAGAAAGACAGAGAGTTTGACAAAAGGTTTATGTGATCTAGGAAGGTGGCGTAAAGAAAGGTGCTACACAAAGGCGAAATTTCAGACTCCAGCTCGGCACGCCACATTCGGCAGTGTTGTGAGGCCTGCAGCTTTCGTGATATAAGTTTCCATTGAAAAGGGTGAAATAGAACTTTTTGTGATAGACAAGAGGCGTGGTTTTCGGCAGGTGCGTATTTTTCCCCTCTCTAAACAAAAAAGGAAGCAAGAAGAATTTTCAGAAAACGCATGTAGTTAATTTATATCTGGCAACAATCCGCATACTATGTCTAGAACTACGGTTGAGTGATGTAATAAAAGTGAACACCTCAAGAATGTTTTGCCCCACCTGTAATTAGTTGCACATAAAGGTTAACCACTGGGACAGCATGTGCATTAAAAATAATACATTCTTAAAGTCTGGCGTGGTATACTGTACAGACTTGTTTCGTTATCACAGCTAATAATCGGTAGGCTATATGTTCGGTTACAGTAATCATTTACCCACAGGTAAGTTCGTTGGTCATTGGGCTATGCAGTGTGCAGTACAGACCAATAATTACCCACACATGCGTAATGTACACAATTGTGTACACTGGGTCTGAATGGGTTAATACAGGACATGTTACTGCTGTTATTAATATTTAATAAACTAGGAAAGTATACGAAACTCTCAACTATACCAAAGAATCCCGTATTACCGCTTATAGTTCCAGTGTCCACGGTCGATGACCGTTTATCGCGGAAATATTTACACCAATGCTAGACTCCAATGTCCTATGGCTAGGGGCAGTGATATTTCGCGAAACGATTTAAAGACCAGATACAGTCGAAAGTACTGTAGGAACGTCCAGCTTCTTTGATTGGCTAAAAAAATATTCTTGCCCGTGTTAACCGTTTGCGCACGAACCACGATGGTTCAGTGTCGGAGTTACTTAGTCCGGAGTGGCTTGGTCAAAGACGAACACGGCACCAGAAGCCAATGGTGGTATAACAACAGCTGAGGTGTGTATATAGTATTCAAGTCTAGTGTGAGCTCCGATTTTTACGCCAACAGTCACTGGCCCAACCTATGGCATACGTGCTGTTTTACTTTGGTTATTGGTAGAGACCAGGAAATTTCGCGGATTCGTTTGACGACAAACTAGACTTCAAACACATGTACAAATGACTTCCTTTTCCAATTGCATTGCAGATTTCAAGACACACCCTGGGCGAATTAGAGCCAATAACTTACCGGCAAGATAAGAAGGACAGAATCTCGTGCTACGGGGTAAAACTGCAGCATCAGCCAATGAACCACTAGCTGAGGAACGATTACACAAAGAATTGCGGAGTCTACCTTGTTGTCAAGCGAATCCACGATACTTTCGGCTCTCTAGTTATTGGCCACGTGCATTTGTCAGGAGACAGCACCTTACATGACTGAGCCAATCAGAATTAGGTAACTCCGACACTGAGTGTCCTTTATTCGCGGTCAGACAAATGCAATGCGTGACAGTAGAAATCATCAAATCTCGAAAGTGGATATAAAACTCTAGAGTTTTGGAGTAGGCCTACAAGTGGTCCTGAAATATTTTCGCAAAAAACAGGTCGCCGTACTTATGGCTGGTCTGTACAAAGACAGAAACTAGTGCTCGGCTTTTTTAATGCGTATTCTGTGTGGGTAAGATATGTTAGAATATGTAATGCAGATAACACCGAGCACGTAAAACTCCGGCTGCGAGAAGCACGCTTCACATAAGTACAGCAAATGCCCAAAAAAATTTTTTGAATGTAACTATAATGTAAGGACATAAAAAGTGCGTCACCACTTAACGGACACATTAATTTTTCATTTAACTGTTGCAAGAGAAAGAATATTTTGGTGAGACGAGCACTTATAGAAATGTAATCCTAACTCTCAAAATGTAACTCGCCAGGAGAGTCGGTCTAGATCCAGTGCACAAAGAACAGTTATTTGTAAAGTCTCGGCATATCACGTGGACGCGGTTTTCTGACCGACTACAGCACCAACAATTATTTTACTTACCATTCAGCAAGCCGTTCACAAATGTGTTATAAGGGGATAATATCACGCGTTAGAGGGACCGTGATGGCTGAGCGGTTAGCCTGCTTGCCTCCCACCAAGGTGAACCGGGTTCAATCTCCGGCCGAGTCTCTCCCCGATTTTCGCATGTAGGAATCGTGCCGGACGATGCCGCTGGTCGGCGAATTTTCTCTGAGATGTCCCGTTTCCTCCCGCCCTCTCATTCCGGCGCTGCCCCATACTCCCCCATCGGCTCTCAAGACCTCGCTGTTAGAGCCGCACAAATCTCTTCACTCACTCACTTACGGGTTAGAACTGGGTGGGTTCAAGTTAGGTGACTGTGACGGCTTTCATCTGAATTGAATATATGTTACCACTAGGTAAATATATATATATACTGCCAGTAAAGACAGAACGAGTGTATATGCACAGAAGGCCGTTAATTTATTGCATGATTTTGCGGGCAGCCATGACTACTGCGCATGCATTATCACACCCGTCATTTTTCAACATACGTGTCCCAACCTAACAGGACCTCCTAAACTAACCTAGGGGAGTAGGTGATTACGTTAGATTACTTTTTAAACTTACCTAAGCTAACCTGTAATAACAGTTGAATTATTGTTTTTGCAGTTTGAACTTAGGTAGGATAATATCTGAATAAATATAGGCTGAGCATTTTTTAAAGCCCTGCTTAAGGTTTACTTCGATGAACATTTATAGGGCCACCTGTTTTCCGCGAAAATATTTCAGGACTAGCTGTGTTCCAAAACGCTGTAGCTCATATCCAATTTAGTGATTGGAGTATTTGACTTGTTATGTGTCTTGTTTGTCTGCTCGTGAATCACGGACGGTCAGTAATCGGAGAGACTGCTTGGCTCACTCATGTCAGACTGTCTTCACTCAAAGATAGGTGGCCAGTATCGAAAGGAAAGATGCAAGTGTGCACGTAATATTACGAAGTCTTCCCATTGCGTGAGTATTTTCGTGAAAAACAGATGGCCCTACATATTGTGTTTTTCCACAATGCGTAAAATTAACAGTACACTGTGTCTGATCACTTTATTCATGCGTAGAGACGGGTGGTTTTCGTGAAAATTCTTATGGCCAAGCTAGACTTCAATACCCTACGTCCACAACCACAACTTCCTTTGATTATTGGCCGCGCGTGTATGTGAGAAGACACGTACTTATTTGACTGTGTCAATCAGAGTAAAGTACTCCGATTTTGAACATCCATGATTCGCGGGCAGACACTTGAGGCACGTGACATTTAAATCATCCAACCACGGAAGTGCAAATGAACAAAGGTGTTTTGGAGTACAGCTGGTCTTGAAATTTTTTCGCGAAAAACACCTGTCCCTCTTCATGCGTCAGTCAAGCCAAAACGTAAAATTATTAGAAAAATAAAAGTTTTTAATTTTAATAAATTCTTACACTTTAAAAACAAAAAACATAATGAAACAAATTAAGTTATATTATTGTTCACAAATGATTACCTAACGTTTTTAATTCAACGTTCAGCTTTCCCTCCGTCGTTACCAACTTTTCTGGGCGCATGCCAGTCAGTGCGTTCGGTAAAATATATACAGGTCTATGGTTAGGAACATTTTTCAAAACTTGATTTTAAAAGTGCTCAATTAATCGCGAACAGTTTATAAACCGGTTTAATAAGCGTAACCTCACTACCAGGTATACGCTTGTATGATAAACCGAAAGTAATTGTGACTGCGAGCAGTATAATCTGGCATCAGCGACACCACTTCCCGTTTTATCTTTCCTTGCTGGCGTTATACTGCGTTTCATATTATTTCAGTAAATTTTTACAAATATTGTGACCAACCTACACAGCATGTAGACAGTAAACGCCCTCACTTGCAAAGTATTGTGTCAGCTATAGTTGTTGCGGGATGTATGATGTTATGTTGGCGATCCTTGCGATAATTATGAAAAGAAAAATTCCTAGTAGTCGGCATTTGACATTTATAACTTCAACGATAATTAAAACATTTATTGTTTACATTATGCTTTTAGAATCATGTATAAATTTTTAAGTTGCATATAGAGACACCCGATTTTCGCGAAAAGATTTCACGACCGGTTGTACCTCATAACCGTTTAGCTCAAATCCACTTTTGTGATTGGATGATCTAGGGGTTACGTGTCTTAGTCGTGTTCACGCGCATCACATACCTACAATCTCGGAGTTACATAATTCTGATTGGCCAGGCAAGTAAGAAAATGTATTTCCACAAAGACACACCACCAATAAGTAGAGACCTGAAAAAATTGCGAGTTCAATGACCTGCAGGCTAGACTATNAGGTAGGATAATATCTGAATAAATATAGGCTGAGCATTTTTTAAAGCCCTGCTTAAGGTTTACTTCGATGAACATTGATAGGGCCACCTGTTTTCCGCGAAAATATTTCAGGACTAGTTGTGTTCCAAAACGCTGTAGCTCATATCCAATTTAGTGATTGGAGTATTTGACTTGTTATGTGTCTTGTTTGTCTNCTGTGTTCCAAAACGCTGTAGCTCATATCCAATTTAGTGATTGGAGTATTTGACTTGTTATGTGTCTTGTTTGTCTGCTCGTGAATCACGGACGGTCAGTAATCGGAGAGACTGCTTGGCTCACTCATGTCAGACTGTCTTCACTCAAAGATAGGTGGCCAGTATCGAAAGGAAAGATGCAAGTGTGCACGTAATATTACGAAGTCTTCCCATTGCGTGAGTATTTTCGTGAAAAACAGATGGCCCTACATATTGTGTTTTTCCACAATGCGTAAAATTAACAGTACACTGTGTCTGATCACTTTATTCATGCGTAGAGACGGGTGGTTTTCGTGAAAATTCTTATGGCCAAGCTAGACTTCAATACCCTACGTCCACAACCACAACTTCCTTTGATTATTGGCCGCGCGTGTATGTGAGAAGACACGTACTTATTTGACTGTGTCAATCAGAGTAAAGTACTCCGATTTTGAACATCCATGATTCGCGGGCAGACACTTGAGGCACGTGACATTTAAATCATCCAACCACGGAAGTGCAAATGAACNGAACATCCATGATTCGCGGGCAGACACTTGAGGCACGTGACATTTAAATCATCCAACCACGGAAGTGCAAATGAACAAAGGTGTTTTGGAGTACAGCTGGTCTTGAAATTTTTTCGCGAAAAACACCTGTCCCTCTTCATGCGTCAGTCAAGCCAAAACGTAAAATGATTAGAAAAATAAAAGTTTTAAATTTCAATAAATTCTTACACTTTAAAAACAAAAAACATAATGAAACAAATTAAGTTATATTATTGTTCACAAATGATTACCTAACGTTTTTAATTCAACGTTCAGCTTTCCCTCCGTCGTTACCAACTTTTCTGGGCGCATGCCAGTCAGTGCGTTCGGTAAAATATATACAGGTCTATGGTCAGGAACATTTTTCAAAACTTGATTTTAAAAGTGCTCAATTAATCGCGAACAGTTTATAAACCGGTTTAATAAGCGTAACCTCACTACCAGGTATACATACGCTTGTACGATAAACCGAAAGTAATTGTGACTGCGGGCAGTATAATCTGGCATCAGCGACACCACTTCCCGTTTTATCTTTCCTTGCTGGCGTTATACTGCGTTTCATATTATTTCAGTAAATTTTTACAAATATTGTGACCAACCTACACAGCATGTAGACAGTAAACGCCTTCACTTGCAAAGTATTGTGTCAGCTATAGTTGTTGTGGGATGTATGATGTTATGTTGGCGATCCTTGCGATAATTATGAAAAGAAAAATTCCTAGTAGTCGGCATTTGACATTTATAACTTCAACGATAATTAAAACATTTATTGTTTACATTATGCTTTTAGAATCATGTATAATTTTTTTAAGTTGCATATAGAGACACCCGATTTTCGCGAAAAGATTTCACGACCGGTTGTACCTCATAACAGTTTAGATCAAATCCACTTTTGTGATTGGATGATCTAGGGGTTACGTGTCTTAGTCGTGTTCACGCGCATCACAGACCTACAATCTCGGAGTTACATAATTCTGATTGGCCAGGCAAGTAAGAAAATGTCTTTCCACAAAGACACACCACCAATAAGTAGAGACCTGAAAAAATCGCGAGTTCAATGACCTGCAGGCTAGACTATACAGTCTTATGTACAAATATGCCGACATCAACTGCACATTGGTTGTCTGCTGTCACCGTCCACCAGGAGGTGTCAAACACCGCGTGAACCAACGGCTGGAGTTATATAAACGCACGTGTTTTGAACTCCAGCTTGTCCCAAAATGAATCCGTGAATTCTTCAGGTCTCTAGCCACCAGATTTCATAGTGGCTTTAGTACTGGACTAAGAGTGTCCAAATCTTTCAGTTTCTGCCATTGCATTCGTAGAATTTATTTATAAGCAATGGTTTCCTCACTAACGGAACAGCTGTGTCGGAGGGATACGTTGTATCCGAACTACTTTTCGAGAACGGTGAAAATTACTGAAGTTTTGTGAAACGGAGAATACAAAATTTCTGTATTCTCATATTTCGCGGTTATCTTTTCAGGGAAGACAAACAGTCCAGGTGACAAACAGTCCAGGTGACGAGATCTATTTGATTGTATGTGAAGATATTTGAGCAGTTCTTAACAAAAAAAAATACTACAACTACTTGATACCCCACTTAGCCAAATGGCCATCCGGGGTGTTGTCATTATAATGATTTTAAATCAATTTCACATATAGAATTAGTGGGGCTTGAGAAAATAATTTAGAAGAAATGATTATATACTTGTTACGTTATAGGTTAAAAAAGAACGGTGCTCTGACTCCACCCTTACCACTACAACCCTGCCGCCCATAGGAGACATAGGGCTTGGTACGCGAATGTATTCTTGTACTTGATGTTGTGGCGTATCGGTGTTCGTGTGTGTTTTGTGTGTTGTNGGGCTTGGTACGCGAATGTATTCTTGTACTTGATGTTGTGGCGTATCGGTGTTCGTGTGTGTTTTGTGTGTTGTTTCTATCGTTAGTTTTATTGTTTGTGTATGTTTTATCTGAGTAGGGTGCATGAGTGAGCTCAGTCTTCTTCCTGCCCACCCACGCCCTCCACCCAAAGTGTTGTTTTTTAAGTTCCAGTCCGGGGGCGGACTGCCCCCCAGCCCCGCCTGCCGCCCCCGCTCTGACCATCCGGCAGCCTGCGTACTACTAGCTTTTCAGTCGGTCCACTCAGCCACCATCGGCCGAAGCGACAACGAGGGACGGAGTCGACAGTCCGCCCGCCCCCGAATCATCACCAGTATAATGTGTGTTGTGATTATTATCGATTAAATTTCGCAATTAGTTATTTCATTAATTTTGAATTTAAATTTTATATTTTCGGCACTGTTTATTAACGTTTGAAATATTATTGAATTCTGAATTTTGAAACTTATTAAAATTTTTATGTATCTTTCAAACCACTGACAAGTGAACTACTACTTGTTACAAATCGGGAATTTGAATATAATAGGTTTACAAATGTTTTTGGAATTCTACTAGGCTTGGGAATCTATGAGGTCCCGCACTCTTGATCTTTTGAGTGCGAGAAGGCGGCAGTTCGTCTGGGCGCCCGTGAATTTTGTTGAAATTATTCTATTACTTCTCAGTCCCCTCTTTTTTCAGAGAGAGGCGAGCTCCAGTTCGATCTATACTAATAATTTTTTTCTAATTCTGTCAGGTTACGCTCGCCGATGCGCTCCCGGCCGACCTGCACATCCGCAGTCCGTCCGGCCCCCGGACAGTCCGCAGGGGCCCACCGGCCGGCAGGACACCGCCAAGACACTTCCGCCGTCGCCGCGCCCGAACCAAAGGCACGTCGGAGATCGCCCGG